>CM032058.1:55921492-56521492 GCA_018831715.1 Matsumurasca onukii | reverse complement strand
TTGGAACTTCGAGAGTAAAACATTATATCAATTAACTACAATTATTTTGCAATATAACATCACAACAATTAAGGGTGGAAAATGTTTAGTGAAGGTGTAAAATAAACCGTTACAGTACTGTATATTATGAACTGATCTGTTTCATACAAGTTAAGAAGTTAGTATTTGTTTTATAGATGTGGATAGTATTTTTTTATTGTTTTTAATTTATGCTATTGTATTTGCACTGCAGTACAATAGTTATTGATTTACAACTATTTTTGTATGATTTATTTGCTTAAGTTTTTACGACTAGGCCTACCACTTTAATAATTATAAAGCACTAACAATAAAACATGTTATTGATTTATTTAGGTATAATGTAAATTAAGCAGTTTTATATTGGTGCTGGTTCAGATGTGTAAGAATAGTTTAGACAAGAATTATAACTTGTTTAACCTCTAAATAATATATTTGTATAAATCTCATGTACAACTCTCTGTATATTTATCTCAACTTAAATAAGTTACCATGTGTAATGTAAAACTGTGGGATTTCATTTTTGGTTAAAACCCATACGAGTTTGGCTCTTTAATATAATAAACAACCTAGGACCAGTGTTGGGTAGAAGCTGATTAACAAGTAAAGGTAAAGTTTGTCTTGTTTAACGAGGCGAAGTTAGGACTACAAAGTCCTCTCTAGCGTCACCATATTAGTCACATTACAAATGTAAGTGGTGACTGCGGGGATCGAACCTGCCCCACCGGAGTGATGAGCTCCGGAGTCACGTGCGATACCAATCCGCCACGGATCCGCAAGTGTCGGGTGTTTTGTAGCTAAAGAAGTACCAGCGCTATTTCTTGTTAGTAATAGATTTTAGCATATCAGCGTGTCACAATCCTCAGGGCCTCCAGTCCAAGGATCTCGGACCAATAACCCAGTGAATACAGAAAAAAGCAAATAAATGAGAAAACAAAATCGACCTTTAAACTTAATTATGTTTTATTGTTGATAAAAAACAAGAAATAAGTGCATAGTTTTGAATACAATTGAGTATTGTAATTTAATTTTTTAAATCTTTCAAAAGTGTTGCCAATGTTGCTATATTTGTTTAGTTTTTTACCAAAAAACGATCCGGATAAACAAAGTGCTGAGGAATGGGGTTCTACTGTAGTGAGAAAGTAACTAATTCTTTTTACTAGAAGTTTCCTCTATTCCTCTTGCTACTTTTAAAGGTCCGTTTTAGATTCAGCAAACTACTTTTTGGAATTAGTTTACCCAACACTGCCAAGGTCCCTTTGTGATAAATACTTACTAGATCTTACAAATAACAAGAGTACATTCTTGTTACTCTGGCCAGATTTTGATTTTTGGTTTGGATACCTAAAAAGATAACTAAAAATATGCTAACAGATGAAAAACTCATAAAGAATTATGTAAAATACACTCTGATAACTGAAAGTTGTTGTAAATTCAAAAAACTCTTGCATTGAGCTACCCTGACATTTTTGTTGACAGCTGCATAGCTACAAACAAATGTAAACAAATTCATCGTTGCCGTCAGAGTGCCGGATTTCATGATTCACCTGATTGGAAAATAGCTGGATTATAGAGAATGTACTGTATATGTAAAAATATATGGAGCAAATGACGTAGGTGTCAACCATAAATGAAATTACATTATAAATCTTCTCTGTTTCTTAGCATTTGATATATGTAGCACATATTTTGGCAGTTGACCATTTTTTAAGTATGTCTAAAAATCTCAACAGAAGGGATCCAACCCTTTTATATAAGAGCGAAACCTTTTGCCGAATTAAAAAGTCTTTCCTGTGACCAATTTTACTGTAAAATATTGTATTAATATTCTGCATGAACAATTAAATATAATAATGCAAATGTAAGTGTTGGAAAATATAGAGGTAAGAGCTTTAAATCTATTTTAACAATTACTACCTATATGGTGACACTTTTAACAACATGGTGAATCATCAGGTTTTAACTTTCCTGTTTGTAAATGTTTCTCAAATGCATGTTATCAAAAGAATGTGTCTTTGGTATAAATGGTCAGGCCTTTTTAGTTTTAGTGATGTTTAATGTGCCATCACATCTAAACATTAATTTTGTTTAACATTTTTTCCATAACCTAGCCAATGTTATTAAAAATTGAAAGTATACATAGAATTTTAAAGACCAGGCATATTTTGTTGATAGTCATTCAGGGTTTTAATATTTATTCAAATTAACAGCCATACATCAAAATACAGACTTTTAACTTTACAGTAAGCAAGTTTTCTGAGAATTTTGTAATAGTATAATGTAAACCCTGTGTTGGATGAGATAGTTTTTGAGCTACAGTATGTTTTGAAAAAATGAATTTGGTTTTGTATATAAATCAATAATTTATGAAATTTTTAATGATACATTCAAAAATTATCTACACCTTGATTGATATGTTTGACTTTGGGCCAAGTTCATAAGTATAATAAGAACAAATAAAACCTGATAATTCATCTTGAAAACCTTTTTAAGAACACACCGTAGCTCGGTGACTTTTGCCCATGACTAAATATATGTTTTTTTGGGCTCCTGAAGCACATATGCTTGACTAAATAACCTCTATGGATACAATAATAAATGGACATACTTTGTGGTTTAAAATTTTGGTATTGCCTATTTTTCAGTATCAAATCCCTATTTAAACCAGCTCAAACTGATTTCTAAACAATATTAATAAACAGTTCCTGTATAAGCTATCAAGCTCAAATGTTTAATTTACTTATAACATTTTATTATGAATGTATTTTAGTAATTGACACCAGTTTGGTAAAATATACTACTAACTTTACTTGTATCTGTCAAGTAGCAAACAATTTTAAACTTTATATAACTATAGTCAATTTTAGGATCATAGAATGTTTGAATAATATTTATAATATATTATTACATTTTTAATAATCTTGAAATAGTTTTATGAACAGTTACTTTAAAGTAAATAAATAAATTGTAATGATTCTAAGTATTGTATTTTATAATTTTTTATGGCATTTCAATAAAACACAACTGCCATTCATTTTCTTATTCGCGCTTAGGTTTAAATGTTAGAAAAGACCTAGAGTTTAAACTTCTTTGTAAAACTGTTAGAAGTAAAGTAATTGGGTATTATGCTTTAATTAATGTACTCAATGTAATTTGTTGTGTATAAGATATTAACAAGTTAATAAAGGATTGGTTAAATGTTCTTTCTTGATGATTTCTCTTTTGCCTTGTAAAGATAAAAATGAAAAACTGTTGTAAACAAATACGGCTGGTTTAGCACTTGAAGATATTTAACCCTATCTGCAAATGTCAAAAATTCCCTAATGCTGGAGCAGTCTCATTTGAGGGAAACTTACAATTTGACATATTTGTAACTTTTGAGGAGCTGTACTACTATTACTAGTCATATATTAAATATAAGCAATTTTACTAATATTAGGAAAATTTATTGCTTTGACAAAAACACTAAGTTTGTGTGCCTCTATACACTAAGTTTGTGGCTTAGTGGGTAGTCACAGCTTGTGTTGTGAAGTTGTGGGTTCAATTCCCGTTGCAGGCGTGTGGGTTTGGATAGCTTTACCTAAAGGCTAGATTAAGTGATGGATTGAAAATGCCATTGACTTAAGAAATGGAAGTTTTAAGCTTGCCCAATCATAAATAACTTTAGCTGTGGAAAATGCGCTATTGTTTTATGATAAGAGTTGCCTTGGCTGGTTCGTACAAATACGAGGGTCATCCAGAAAGTAAGGAACGATTACGCATCAGGCGCGCATACCCTTCACAACTACGAGTGCGCGTGCAGCTGCTAGCTACAACATTCTTCCTCTTCAGTTTGAGTCTAGGTTCGTTGCTATGTGATTACGCGCCTCGTTTCCACAGTGATTAATAATGACATCGACAATTGTAAACCCCGCTAAGTATTGAAGTGCGAAGTGTCGATCGTTTTCTAAACGCTCAAAGTGCACTATTGAAATTTATAGGCAAATAATGAGTATTCTGAGAGGGGAAACGATTAAGTCAGAAGCCTACGGTGAAACCCTCATACGACTTCAACGTGCCATCCAAAACAAGAGACGGGGAATACTTTCAGAAAAATTGTTGCTGATCCATGACAATGCTCAGCCTCATGCATCTGCAAGAACACGTCACGAACTTCAATGTCTACGTTGGGTTTTTTTCCCATCCACCTTACAGCCCTGATTTGGCGCCAAATGTATCACTTATTCCCAAAGGTTTTATGGGTAGGAAACAGTTTGCTAACGATGAGAAATTCCAAGACGGTTTCAAACCTTGAAACCTGGGTTTGGACCGCTTTCCCAAAAGCGTTTGGTAATGCCCACAAAAAATCTTGGGTTAAGTCTTAAAATTAAAATGCCACTAGCGTAGACAGTAAAAAAACCTGGCTCAAGTCTTTGGCGGCAAATTAGTACAACATGGGTATGGAAAAACTGGTCCCATGTTACAACAAGTGTCTTGAAATCCATGGCGACTATGTAGAAAAGTAGAGGAAGGTTCTATACATTTGTAAATAAAGTTTTGTGTTGATATCTTTTTTTATTTGACCATGCCAAAACGTCTGGATGACCCTCGTATTTCCAGAGATCATCATAATTTACAGCTCATTTTAGTCCTTAGAAGCCCATTGGTTTAGGGCTCTTCAGATAGCACTTGGAGTGCTTTCTTTGGAATCTTTGGAAGTTATGATAGTTAGAAAAGTACAAAATACAAATCCAAAACCAAGCAGTGAAGGTGGAAATGACAACAGCCTACATTTCTATCTTATACGATTTATTAACTATCAATTCTCTGAACTCTTAACAGTAATATACTTTACTAAAAGTCAATAAATATAGAACTAGATACAAAAATATTTACATACGAATAATGTACAGATTTAGATCAACGAAAGTTGATAAGTTGGTGCTTTAGAACGTGGCAACCTTCGAGCAATAGAAAAATACTCTTTGGCACATAAAGTTCGGTAAGTACTAATTAAGTAGTTAACCTACGAGAAACGACACGAACCCACTCGGACGTTAACTGGACGAAAGTGAACAAACAACAAAGTTAGTGAAAAGTAAATACCGTACTGTTCTGCAAAATTAAAATTATAGATTCAAGAATTAATCAGAGTAGTCCTTTCTAGATATTTTTTGAGAAGTGAATTATTAGTTGGAGGATGCTGACCTAAGAAAAAATGAATGAATGGATGCAACAGACTCAATATCCTGTCTCAGATACTCAAAAAACAGGACCTCTGCAGTACTTTTGTACAATACTATACAAATGACCTTGTAGTATTTTAATTTCAAACGCGTAATTCTGTTGTACAGTACTTAATTACAATCTAAATTTGAATGATTGATTCCATACATTTGATTGGGTTTTAAGCAATTTGAAGGTTTTTAAGCCCACCGTAACTACTAAATTTGGGGCCCAAAACTTACAAAATTGGTTGAAATTTTTAACTCCAAATGTATAAAATCTGACCAAATCTTGAACATTCCAAACAAACATTTTAAATATAGAAATTAAATTTTACAACAAGCTTAAAACCCAATTGACTGTGTATAATTTAAATTGTTATGATAAATGTAGGAGTTAAAAGCAACTCCAACTAGAAGAAAAATATGTTCACAATGTAAAATGGTTATGTTATTGTACTACACTAGTGAAGTCACCGTCTTTCAACATTATTAGGTGTCATATTGCTCAAACCAAACAAAATAAAAATAATAAAATAAAAAAATTAATAAAAAAAAGGTTGCCTGCAAGTAAAGAATCTCAATCATACTTTTTCACACTTACTTCAAATAAGAGTTTTGTATTAACAAAGAGGTGATAACTAGAACCTAAGTTTTATTTGTCTTGGAGAGTGCCTGCAAGAAAATTACAGTGGTATAATTTATTGAAGTTGCTAATTTTTAAACTAATTTAACTGTAAAAAGTTTGGTATTTTTCATCTGAGGCTAAGAAGTCACATAAGAAACTTCTACAATCGTACAACACCCTTTTGATCTACTTGATTTAATAAAAACATTAAATATTTATTGTGAATGTACAGTTAACTCCCAAACTAACCGTAATCGGATTAACCGCGACACCAAAAGGAGAAAAAGTACAATGTTGCCATCCCTCACAAAACAGACTATAATAGTGTCCCGCGTGACCTTGACTCGATTTCTTTGAATCCCCTGACAAAGCAATTCTCCCTACCTACCAGAATTGCCCATCCGCTTCATTGATAAATCTGACTAATTAGGCCTATTCAAGGTTTTGACAGTCTGCGAAACGATGTCTACAAAACGCAAACGGTCGTATTGACAATACAGCAAAACTCAACATGATGCAAAACAGTGATCGTGGTTCAACAGTAAACAAATGTGCAACCAGCAAATGTCTTACTACTTATACTTTATGCATCCGCGGAACATTGGTGATACAACAGTGTCACGGTGATATACGAAAGTAAGATAACAGTATCAGCTTAAAAAGTAACAATACTCCGTCGCCATTTTCTGGTTGCTGTGGTAACCAAGTCATGTGACCTGTCAAAAGTTCGACGCTAGCGCTCCTGACCGCTCAGTAGCTAACTAAAACTGTGAAACCAAATCTACAATAACACGCGTGTCCAACCGTGTGGTGCTAAAATACTTATACCGTAAAATATAAAAAACTTATCTTATAAAATAGTACCTGACGAATGTAATACATTTAATGTTCTTATTTGTTTCTGCAATAAAAATTATTTATTTATTTATATTTATTTCACGAGAACTAATGACTAGATTCCACATGCACCACTCACTGGAATCTGTTATCCTCATTTTCAGTTGTTTACGTCTTTATACACCTTATTGTACAATAATTTTGAGTTTTTGCGGATTAACAGTGATTTTGCTTATCTGGGAAGCCTCAACCCGACTTTATCGCGGTTAATCGGGAGTTGACTGTAGTTTGAACAAAGTTATTTGACTATTATAATATGTCCAGACAACCGTTATTGCGATGCCTTATACAACTGACTGAATCAAAATACTTTCAACAATTCAAAATGTACGATTTAGTTGGTTAGTATTATACTTATTGGTGTCTTTGAAACAATTTCTCATTAACATGATGCACACAATCTGTAATTAGTAAAAGAACTCAACACTTAACAAATAAAAGTAATACATTTCTTACCTATAATGTTAGATTGTTTACAACCTGAACGTTACAGATCATTGGTGTTTTGTAATTTTAACATCCCAAACTACATTATAAAAATAGTACAAGTATTACTTCCACACTATTTGTTTAATATATTGCTCTTGGATGATATAAAATTGTTTAACACCATATTTTTCAACTGTACCTCCTAATACTTTCCTGTGTGAAAATGTTGATTGGTAATTGTTTATATAATCTAATCAGGGCCATATTGAAGAAAACTGTGGCCTGTTCAAAGTATCGGTATTGTTTTGTCAAATAAAATCTTCGATATGATTGCATTTCCAACAGGACGTTGAGCATTAAGATTACAAATAATGTACAATCACTCAGAACTCTGTTCCAAAACACAAAACCTATTGATAAAACTAGATGAACTATTAGGAATAGTCTGTGTGCAGGAACATTATTTCTATAATGTTCCTACATAAGTTTGACAAGTAATATAAATTAGTTTAAAGTCAAATTGACTAATTGAGGCTATATACTTTGTTAAATCTAACAAATAAGTATTAGTTTTTAAACATGTTACACTTGGACTGGCAAAACCAGTGACTAGATCAAACAAATATTATACTTTTATACTTTACACATATTTTATTTGATGAATTCAATAACATCTAATTTGGTTCAAAGTAGTTGTTCTCTTAGAGTCATTTTACAGGTTAAAAATTGGATCAGTTTTAGTGATAAATTTATAATTTTTACAGTGGATTAAATCCAATTCTGATTTTGAAACCCATCCTAAGATGATAAGTTCCACAACAATTAAAAGTTTTTTTGGGAGTATGTCTATTCCTAATAGTTTCAAATGATGCAACCATTCGTGTTTCCATCACTGAACACATAGAAACCACGTTTCTGAACGACAATAAACTTTGTAATCAGTACGTGGTTAAGTACTCCTGTACAACAAAAGGACTCTGCAGTCTTAGCGTCAAATCTTCTCTCATGTTTCTCTCAGCTTGTCGACTACTGTGGTGGAATTTACCGTTGATGTACCTGAAAAAGAATTGTGACAATTTGGACAGCTGTTGTGATTAATAGTAATTAGTACTTTAATTAGTAACTAATTAGAGGTGTCAGATACATAAGTAAACCATGGTTCTGGTATATTGTTCTGTCTTTATATAGTAATTGAATAGATAAAAGAAGGTACAACAGTTTCTCGGTCACATCTTGTAGCACCAAACGCTACTGAACCAATAAATTTGTAGCTACCGTCTGAGTACTAAGTCTGTAGACTCTTCTTAGTTCTTTCTATTTCTTTAAAAATTGATTTTCCAATAAAGTGTTTGAATATTATGTATAAATACTGTAAATACCCATTGTTTGAGCGTGTCATTTAAAACTATTATATCTAGAACTTGTATTACTTAGATCTTATTATTAATGCTACAAAATCTTAAGTGATATGGACTAAATAATACTACTAATAGGTTGTTACAGGTGTATGAGGTCAACTTGCCTAAAGGAACCAGTAACAGAGGAAAACAAGGATAAAGGAAAGGACACAGAGAACAGCAAATATGTGAAAAACAAGAGAGGACTTCTGATTTGACAGCTTGGAGCCATCATTAGCTGAAATAAACCATAGCTTAGAAGTTAAAAGTTTTAGAAAAATTTTATTTCTGTATTTAAAAAGTGTATTAATCTTCTTCTGGAGATATTGGCAATTGATAGAAATAAATTTAAACACAATAGGCCAATATAATAATTTTTATTCTGTAAAAAACAACAACAAAAAGCGAAAGTGCTTATACGGAATAAAAATTGTTGTATTGGCCGACTGTTTAGAATTCATTTCTAACAAGTGTATTGCCAAGGAATTAAAAATAAAATAGACTATCCAACACTTGTTACTTTGAAGAAACTTTGAGGGTAAAAAACTATTATTATTATTATTTGTGAAAATTTAGGTAGTAAAAGTAAAAATATGCATTTTTCAAAAAGTTACACACAGAATTTTACAAAGCAAGCCTTAGCTGTCACAAACCCTTTTTTAGGGTGTAAAACAAAATGGTAAACTTTCACGTCTTTGCTCAACAGGTGAAACCAAAGCAGATACCTCACCTCCTGCATATCCCTTTTGTTGCATCCCTCCACCAAAGACTGGCGCAAGTCATGGACTTTTATGCCAGTTTGGTTCATGATCCAGCCTTGTAGGAAGGGGGAACGGAGAAGGTTCACATCCGGATATCCAAGAAGCTACCCGTTCAATTGTGGAACTACTTCCTCTTGCTATGTATCAGATAATCTGTGAACAATCTTGTACTCACTGGCTGCTGCTGCAGGCACGACTGCAGTGACTGCAGCTTGGGACTGTGTGTCCGCTATCGCTTGCTTCATGCTGGTCAGCTGGGCACTCAGCCTCGTGTTGTTGCTCTCCAGGCTGCTGCACACCGCCCACATCTGGTTCACACGTGTCGACATCGCCGTCCACCTGTCCTCCTGCTTCTTATCCTGTGGACACGGTTCAGTTTGGAGATAATTGTTGATTTGGTTTTGGTTGGCCAATGGAGTAGCTCGATAAGGTTTATGTGTATTATTTGTTGTTATTGCCACCAGGGCCTAACTACCGCCAGAGCAACCATAGCAGCCCCAGCCTCCCCAAACTGAGCGGCTCCCAGAAGCTTCCGAAACCCCTGTAGAGTTTGAACCATAATGTAAAAACAAAGAAATTATTTATATTTTCAAATATTTTTATAAAGAAACAATAGTTGTGATATCTACCAGGGCAATATTTCTCCCACAATATGTTCCAACAGTTGTTTTGTTCTCCAAATATGTTCCATTCAGTAACCTCCTACACTACGCTCTGAAAACTCTAATCTCTACTTGGCAGGGGCAGATCCAGAATTTTAGTTTGAGGGAGGCACTGCAGGGGGGTCTGGGGAAAGTTTTGAAAACAGAGACACAAAATACATCATTTTAAGGGATTTAGAGCATTTAGTGTGTAGTAAACAAAGTGTTGAAATATTTGTTTTTTCTTCAGTTTCACAGGATTACTTTGTGTGATTGTATTTGTATTGTAGACTCGGATCATATTTCCAACAAAGTACAAAAATCAGGCAACATTCATAATTTTAAGTTGAATATTTTACTCAATTTAAATCAAATGTTTAAACAATTTTGCCCTTGGGGGATATGCCCCTTGTGCTTCCCCTAAATCTGCCACTGCTACTTGGCAATTGTAAGAACCACTCTTTTTTTTGGCTGTACCTTCGTACTCAGAGCGGGCACTGAATGTGGGATTGACCAGGTCAAAATAAACTCAACTAATATACATCTTGCAATGAAGTTAATAAAGACAGCTTTGTCAAAAACTGAAAACAAGTTGGTGAATTTTTACTGGTGTTGATGGTTTTTGCTAAATCCAAATATTTCTTTGATCACAATGAGTGCTGACCTGTAAACTGAGATCATTGACGGTTTTGCCGAGTGTTGTGAGCTGGATGGATTGAGCACTGAAGTCGTTCTGCAGAGTGGTAACTAGAGTGCTGATGTTCTCGTTGCGCTCTTGTAGACTGACTATTTGTTTCTGTAGGCAAAACAGATTTTGTGTCAAATTTAACAGGAACGCATACATTTGTTCCCTAATTTATTGAATAGCAAAAAAACAACCTTGCATCACATTAAAATATATGAAATGCCAACAAGGCAGAAATGTCACTCACATATTGGTTCCCTTGGTCTTCAGTCGCCCACTGAATCTTCTTGCTGAGTGTGTCGTTGACAAGACTAAGGTTAGTGGCCAGAGCGCAGCGTTGCGTTCAGGCCTTGTACGTCCACAGTCGGTGCAACGCTGACGGCGGGAACTACACTTATGTTCACCATTTCTTGCTGCAAACAAATATTTGTGGTCAATCATCAGTACTCATCGACAAAACATTAGTAAGAGAAAATATGAAGTTAAAATAAAGAACGGAATGAACTTAAGTTACCTACAAGGGTTTTGTCTTGGACCAAACAAGGCTAAACTCATTAGTCAGACTGTGCTAATAAAATAATTATAAAACGCTTAGGAATATTTTGAAAATTTCTCTCAAAATTTCATTTGGATTATTTTTGGTTTGGCTGAGTAAGCCAATAAAATATATTTTACGCAATGGGGTTGATTAATTCAAAATCCTCCATCAAAACCAGAAATTTTATGTTATCCAAAATGGCTTCATGAATAAATCAGACATCTCAGTTTTGGTAACCTACAGTAGAAAATGAATGAATAACCTGAAATCACCTGGTTCTAATCAAAGTACAGTAGGATGTCGATAATCCGAACTTATTGGGACCAAGGGTGGTTCGGATTTTCAAATTGTTCGGATTTTCAGACAAAAGGCAAAAAAAACGTGCATGCTTTAATTTTGTTATTTTATTCGATTTAAATAGGTTAACTGCAAATACATGGCCTATAGAACATCTTAAATGTATTATGAATTGTAACATGTTTCCTTTTCAATTTTGTTCTTGCCATTGGGAGAAACTCTCACACCATATGTGATAACAAGCCGAAACAATAAAAACGCACTAAACTGTACATTGTACCTAGTGTAAGAACGAGTCGTCACTGTTTGTTATGGGAGGGTACAGACTAGTCTGTTGCTAGTGGAAAGGGAGGACAGATGAAGGGGTAGGGGGGTGAGCTAAAAATAGCTCTTGGAGGTTGCTGCCAAAATACACTGCGTAGTCACCCAGCTAGGTACATCGCACACCTGTGGACTGTTGCGGGTGAGTCACCACTACGTGTGCATGTTAACAACTTATTGTTGCATATGGAGCATTCCAGTTCCAAACACACTTATACTTTAATCTTGCTCGCAAAAATATTGTTCTGGTGTCCATCCTTAGTGATATTTAAATTGAAATTGACAAAAACATATTTTTTGCATTTTCTTCCCGGAAAGGCGTTTGGACTTTTGACGTTTTCGGATAATTGACGTTCGGATTATTGACTTCCTACTAAGACAAAACTGTTTTTCAAGTACATTTGCACCTTTTAAACTGACAGCGCCCTGGTACTCACGTGTAGACTAGTAACGTTGCTCTGCAGAGTGTTCGCCTGCTCTTGCAGCTTAGTGTTTGCATCCTTGAGCTGTGCAACTGTCGTGACGAGATCCTGCATCTGTCCACCGACGGCGGCCATGTTGGTGGTCAGCGCCTCAAGGTCGCGGCACCTTGATCAGCTCCGGTGATGCCTTGAACCTCTCCTCCACCCGCGTCAGACTGTTGCTTATCACAGTTACCTGTAGGATCGGATGGAATCAGTCTGAATTTAGATACATTGTGAAAAGTGTGACGATAACTTAGCAATTATACAGATGACAAACTACGTCAATACGAGGATTGTCCGGAAAATAAGTCACATTTCTGTTTAGTTGCAAGTGGTTAATGAATTACTCAACATTTAGAAAAAAGGTAAGTCCATATTTGAAATTTTAAAATTGTTGGTAGAACCACTTCTTCAAGTCAAGAGACATCTTAGAACATTCTCTATTACTGACATGTTATAACATGACAATTTGTATTTGATCAATGTTATGACCTATTTGTTAGGAGCAAATGTGTTAATTATAAAACCACTACAAATTACTATCGAATTTCTTTTGGAAAAATGAGATATTCATGCCTTCAGCATGGTAAGACCCAGGCCCAGGACCAATCCTGACCCTCATAGCTTGTTTTGAACATCTTTTCAAAACTTTACATATATATATATAAGTGTACTCTCTACAGGTCGCATTTGTTGTCCGATTTTCATGAAATTTGGCACAAATGTTCCTTTTGTAAATATCTCGGTCAATATTGTTGGCCAGCAAAATCGGACTACGGGATGAACCCTGTTGGGGGGAGTTTTGTAAAAAAAAGTGGTTTTAACGTTGTAAAAACAATAAATTTCATCTGATTTTGATCATATTTCAAATAAATATGTACTTCAATAGTATCTGTCAATGTACTACAAAATTATGAAAGTCCATTGAGTCGTTTCAAAATGGCGGCCAAAAAAGTGATTTTTCGCTATAACAGTGGAATGAGCAGTCCGATTTCAATAAATTTTGAAACTCGTTTTCCCTTCAGATATGTAATAAAACTTGCAGTAAAAGAACGCGTAAGTCTGAGACAGAAGGTCAAAGCGAGGCTGTGAGCGTAGCAAAGTCTTTGATGGACTTTGGGCCATTTTATTTTATACGTCTTCTATTGCTGATTAATTCACTTTTTTATTAGTGTAAAACAGGTAGTACAACATCAAGGCTTACACTAAAATTCAACATTCAAGAGAACATCACGACGTTTATATCTCTTATGACATTACCTGGTTGGTAAAGTTATCGAGTTGACTAGTTAGCGCGTTGAGTTTGAGGAACAACGCGGTTTGGTTCTGTTGCAGCTGTTTACTCATAGAGTGACACTTCTGTAGCGCCTCCGGTACACCTTGACTCCCTGCAACCACTGTAACACACAATCACAACAATCAAAGCTGTGCCATTCGTCATCCTATGTGTGCCAATCATACCTGAGACAATGTGAATCATCACATCGTTAATTGTTTGCGCTGGTTGTTTTTAACATTTACGTCTTCTATTTTCTGACTTAGAAGACAGTTTTTGGACATAGGGGAGTCTATTTCTGATTAGGTTTGATAATTAATTCTGTTTATAATGAAAATTGTGAAAATATAACCAAACAAGGCTGCGCAACAACTGCTTTAAAAAAAGAGGCAAATTCTGAAACACTTAAAGAACTACTTAAGAAAAAGGTTGGAGCTTAAAAGCATGTTAAGTTTAAAGCAACAAAATAGCCATACACATAAATAAAATAATAAATAAATAAATTGTGCCATGTACTTGTCTATACTATAAAATGCTTCCAGAGCTAGTATTGTTTTGAGACGAGATTTAATACTTTTGGCATAGTGGCACCTTGAATCGAATTTGGAAGTTTGTTGACCAAAAGAAGTCCTGTCTGTGAAGGCAAACATAGGTAATTTTAGATGATGGTACCATAGGAATTTTAAGACATTATTTGTAACCCAAGTAATAAAAACTAAATTGAAGTACTTCGTAGCAGTGTTTTTTTTTGTAAAGCAGGGTAAGATTGTAGGAATATTACATTATAATACATACTTGACTAACACATAAATCACATTTTATTTATTTTCAAAGCGCAATGTAACAAAATTTTTAAGCAAACTCACACCTCAGCTGAGCTCTGTGTTTTGTAGAATGTGAAGTGTTAAAAGGTAAATCCATGAGCTTGACAAAGACCTGGTCGGAGCGTGTTAACACTGTGGTGTGATAAGAGTTATCTAGTCATAAACATGACTTTCAGGCTCCAACGTACTCAGTACAGTACCACAGGTATGCTATCAGTAGAAGTTTCACCACATGGCAATGGTGGCGCAAAAAAAATATATAATTGCATAGAGTAATCTAATCTACAAAAAAAGCAATTGCTTAACATAAAAGTACAACATAACTTATTTACACCTGAAAGTAAAACCTATGACCTTTCATTTTCGAAACAACCTGCACATAATTTGCCTTTTATATAATGATCCTCAACCTTAATACTCTAATGAATTTTTTATATAGATCATTATGGATGGATATAGAATCTTAAATCTCTTAGTTCCTTACTCCTTGTTCTTTACCTTGGTCCAGCTGGTTGCGGAGGAAGGTGGCCTGCTCGCGCACATCGATGAACAGCCACATGACCGTGGTAGTGGCGACCACACACGCGAACACCAGCACCAGCGTACACGCGCGCAGTACCCCTAGGCAAGCCCTGCGCCTCGGCCACGGCCTGCCACCCCCTGTGCGTCTCTTGGCGCGCCACTGTGCACCAGCGCTCTCCTGCTCGTCAGTAGACTCGCTCAACAGCCCGTCCTGCGAGCTGACCCCACCCCCGCCCCCGCTGCGGCGACCCCGCGCACCCAGTGCGTCCAGCTCCTTGCGCTTCCGCATCTTCTTGCCCCCTGCACCCGCTCCGGCACGCAGCGGCACTGCGACTCGCGTCTCCATCACCTCGCGCTCACCAGTCACCACTTCATACTATCTTATCAGTTATCATACACTTCACTTCACTGGTGTCAGTTTCCCGACGTGTCTACTCGCTACTAGGTTATTTGTATCTGAAATGTACTGTTGGTTGTTATGGTGCAATCACATTTAAGATAAAGCGCACAGTGTTAGGTAAAATAAATAGTAAACTAGAGCTTAGTTCGGCGTCACAATTTTAGAAAAATAGCAACCAATTACACTAAATATAATTTTTTAAGTTTGATTTCCCTGAAAAAATGTTTTGAAATAGATTATTTCAAGTGCTATAACCTTGGTCGAGTGCAAGGTCATAGCACTAAATAGATAAGTACAGTATTATTAAATGAACCTGGCGTAAACAGACGTACATTCATGCCAACTTTGGTTTTATTTCGAGGCAATTTTCTCGGCGTGAAGTTTTGAGAGAAAGTATTTGAAAAATGACACCCCTTAGGATCATATAATTGTTATGTTTACATTTAAAACCGGTAGTTCCTCCCATTTTTGCAGTCCGATAAACAGTGTAACTCAATAAAAATATACCAAATACGTATATAAAAAATCAACGACAATTCAAACTAATAGTAAATCCTCTGATAATTAATTGACTTGAAAACACCTCAGAACCATGTCTTTTAATTAACTCAGGCGACAACGTAGTGAAATTGTACCAGCAAATGAGATTACAAAGAAGCTATTCAGCAACAAAGGAAGATATTCGAGGTCTTGGTCAATGTTGTATTCATATATTCGCGAGGATAACCTACTGAGTACTGTCGGTGCGGGATATGGTGGTCATAGCCCGGAGCAGTAGGTCAATGCCGCAGCATTATAGTCGTCCCAAACTGCCTTGGCCTGTCTTCCAAGTTCAATAAAGTACAGTAGGGGTTAGTACTCTAGTAGTCTGCTTACTTCGGGGAATTTCTAACCACGCATAATTCGTGGAAATGTAAGCTGTGTGGAGTGGGGCTTAAAAACGAACTAAGCATGTTGTCACATTTTATTTGGATTTTAAATTCAATTAAATGTTTATTTCGCATGCTGTTTTTAGCGAATATTGTTTGAATTTATGTGTACATTAAAACGTATGTTCACTATTTCACTAAATCACTATTTGAGATGCCGTCTACTCTCATGAGGGTATTTTAAGGCAAATATGTGGTGAAGGATGAGTTTGATGAGTTGTAGTAATGAGTTATGAGGTGTAGTCCTGTTACAAACTAAGGCCGAGCTAGCCATTTAGCTTGTATCAGCGTATATGTTTCTTTATTCAGGAAATCGATTTAAATTTGCACGAATTCAGTAAAAAGTGGTAGTAAATTAAACTGTATCCAATATATGCATTTCCAATAATCGCTGTCACCCCTTTGACCTTCACCGTTCATTTATGAAGAAAAATAATTTTTAAGTCTATAAAACTAATCGCAATATAGTAAGTTTTCATTTTAAAACGATACGGTCTATACCAATTTAGTATGAGTGATCCGTTCTAAATATTCTAATAGCCCGCATCATTTCCCCGAGCCTTGTCACTGTCAAAACCAACATCAAAAGCATGGCTAAGTGATAAGCACTAGTTTGTGAAGCTCACCCCACAAATCATTCCAGAATCGTAAAACTTAATGAAGGAAGGTTTTCAGTTACTCTATGTACAGTATAAACCTACAATACGGATTTCATAAATCTTGAAGAACGGAATGAACAATTAAAAACAGTCTGCTTGCTTATTTAGTCTCCAAGCACTAACACAAACACACAAAGCACACTCGACACTCGCGAAACACACTACGAACCACAGCGTTGATAGCGCGACACTGATAGTGCACACGGCTGTACTGATAAGCGCAAAGTGCTGCCACCTGGGCGGCCTAGAAGCGCGACGCAGACCTTGACGAAGGCCGGTGGGGCCGCGAAACGTCGCCTGTCGGAAGTGTAAACAGTCGCGGTCACCTGTTGTGTACTCTCCGGTCTAAATACAGAAACAAGATGTAACAATAGAAACGAGCCAACACGCAGCTACACGCTGACGCCACTCAGGTAGTCAGGTGGTTTGTGTAGACTGTAGACAAATCAATATACGGTGGATCGAAGGAAGGAATAACAGTGCGGTATGAAATTGCCTAGTTCACCAACTATATTTCAAGTGTCCCTGGTTTATATTATGAGTCGTGCCTACAGAAAAAACTTATTTTCTGCAAAAACTATTTCCTTTGAACCGTCACTAAATCACTATCACTAAATCACTATTTGAGATGCCGACCACTGTCATTAGGGTATTTTAAGGCAAATATGTGGTGAAGGATGAGTGTGATGAGTGGTAGTAATGAGTTATGAGGTGTAGTCTTGTTACAAACTAAGGCCGACTCTTTCTTAGAATGGGTCATTAATTAATAGCCCAATGACCAATGGAAATACAAGGGCCAACGGCTTAACGTGACTTCCGAACCACGCAGGTGATGGTCTGATATGTCTAAACGATGGTGGGAGTTGATGCGGGTATCATCAGATGATCACTGAGACTATCTGAGCCGCTTTAGACCTAGATCATCCTCAAAACCTGGCCTCCATGGAGCTGGATTACAGGACCACGCCACGAGTCCCAGTCATTTTATTTAGACACGATATATTTTGCTGATATTGAATTTTAATTTTAATAAAGAAGTATTTTAGCGGTATGTACCTAGGGAAATCAGAAAGCTTTCATCTGTTAAGGGTATAATGAAATCAAGCAGAAGCGAATTACGCTAGGGGGTGGGGTTGCAGAGTTTTTCAGAATTGTATAGGGGGATACTCTCCGATCAGCCCCCACACTGCCACCGGTCTGAATGTCATCTATTAATTGGGGTTATCTTTCGGACTTATCTTTTTTTGTAAACAAAAGGGGTCACCTTTCTACCAGAGGGGCTGAACCCTAAAACGCAGATATAGCAACAATTTATACACGTACCAAAAGTTGTTACGAGTCCCTATCCTTCGCGTGTCAATAAAACAGAATATGATTTCAGAAGATAATGAACACAGACAATATACGTTGGTACATTGATTAAATTAAGACAACACTGCAACACAAATTAGCAGGTAACAATGCTAAAACGTATTCGATACGTAACTTTTCGATAGTCGACAGTTCGACTATCGAATCAGTTGTATTGACAGTAATTTAATGAGTGAGGTTTTTGTTGATAATATCAATAAATGGTCTTTGCTAAGACAATGGTTTTCCATTCTGTATTACCTAAATAAATTCACTACAGATTCCAAAATAATTTTGTAATTATTGTATGGTTTCGAACGTCAGGCTATGTGAGTACAATTTCTATACTATCTTACTTAAAAAAAGAAAATACCGTGGAACTTAAAAGCCCAAAAAGAGGCAAGGGAAAAGCTTACACACTTATCGTATTAGTCAAGTCACTGTTACACGAAATGTTTAAGTGGTTTCCCCCATGCTAATGGATTAATGTGTTCTTATATCACGTAAAGCGTAATTTATAATTATTATCAGTGCCCAGTGCCAAAAAAGGCAAACACCTTACCTATTTGCTTTAGACAAAAAATGTTGTAAGATTACTGTTAAACGTAAATAAAATCATACAGTGATTTCCTCATTCTAATGGAGCTTCTGGTTCAATCACGTAAATAATTATTGTAATCATTTATAAAATTATTGTCAGCGCCGAATCAGCTGATTAATAGTGTCAGGATCGACTGCTGTGACTCGATTCTCGCAATCTCGCTACTGACCCGGTATTCAGTGTTACAAGGTTGGCAACGCCGAGTTATGAATGACGTCACGGTCAGCATCCCTCCGAGTGAGTGGATTATCGACAAATGAACTCAACTTCGCTCATCAACCGGAACTGAAATCATCTAAACCCGCAGAATCCTTTCAAGGGCGACCCCGTCTCCCTCTCCCACAATGCATTTGATACGGCGTTGGAAGCTGTTACGGTATGTTCTAACGTTCCGCTGTTCTATGACTTTTTGACTTCATTCGTAACTGAAAATGAATTTCTATGGGAATTCGCTATAACAACAAAATATTACGAAATTTCCATCATGTCAACAAACAAATGGGATTTGACGCTGTACTGTATAGGGGGGCTATCTTACCTCTGGTCGTAGGGGTTCACATTCAGTCATTCAACCCTGCCCAGAATGAACGACTTATAGGGGATGACGTACATTAAACTTGGTATAGTCCAAACAACAAAAGAAGCCCTTGAACCCCTATACAAAATAACTTTTGAGTTTTCGAATTTTTAGCCATGACAAAAGCTACCTATACGGATGGCGATAGATGGCTACTAACTATTGCCACCGTCTCTCGAACTTAGAGTGAGTGTGTTGTGAAATAAAATTAGTATTATACTTTCTTTAAGTAATGTTAAACAGCACTATTCGCAATTGTAATGTTAAAAAACTCAGACCTTGGCTATTTAGGGCTATCGTAATGTCGGCTCAGGGATAAAATAATATTTGAAAAATTCATTTTATGGTAAATGTGTTGAACATATGAATTAATTTTTTGACCGTCCGAGACATTAAATGGTTCGAAGATCAAGGTCATAGTCAGAAAAATTTAGGATGGATGTGTAGAGGTCAAGTGGCCCTCCCCTAGGAAATTCGGAAATTTTAAGTGTTTTTAAGACAAACACTCCCGTTCTGACCTCTGATACCTCCCTCGGCAAACATGCGGCCTCGCCTTTCTATAAAAATAGTTTACAACAAAAAAGAAGGTATTAAATTTTTTGTCAATTCATATTTTTTGTCTCCGTTTTATGGAACGTCTTTAAAGTGTCACTGATTCATTTTATAAAGTTATAAACCAGAAACTTTGGAAGAAAGTACCAACAATTATCACGTAGGTACTACTACATAGATGCAGTAGGCCCATTTACTAGGTTAATAGGCTGCAATATTGCCTATTTATGTGCGAACTATGGACACAAAGATCAAATTGGCTTTGAAATCCACGTCCACCAAACTGTGTACAATCTCGTTGAATTTAAACGTAAATACGTTTAAAATTTAAACTACACAGGCTACTTAATTCGAATATGATTGCACCATACAACTATTTTAAGTAAAACTAAATACTACCACTGGTTGTAAAACCAATTATTATAGGCCCACACTTCGATAAATTTGTATAAACTCCTCAACTATTCAGCTTTGTGTTAGCAATTTTATGTAACTTTAACAACGATTATTAAAACCAAAAATACAAAACAAACATTTTTAAACGTTGATAAGTGGAAAATAATTTTACATTTCTTATTTCACAGTCTAATATAGCCTAACTTAAAACACTTCTATTGCTCACGATTTTCAACACCTCCGCCGAAACGTACGCACGAACACACACAACAAACACTGAAAACACTGGCGAGGATCAATTCTTGCAGACGACAAACACAACTCACACAAGAGAATGTAACAAGAGCTGCTACATCGATCTTAAGCCGACCCACCCCCTTCCTGCCACCCCTCGGCACTCGATAGTCAAGCCGGTGCGAGTTGACAGTCGATAGTCGCGGTGGGGTCACTTATTAACGTTGACTTTTAAAAGGACTCGTGGCGTGGTCCTGTAATCCAGCTTCATGGAGGTCAGGTTTTGAGGATGGTATAGGTCTAAAGCGGCTCAGATAGTCTCAGTGATCATCTGATGGTACCCGCATCAACTCCCACCATCGTTTAGACATATCAGACCATCACCTGCGTGGTTCGGAAGGCACGTTAAGCCGTTGGTCCTTGTATTTCCATTGGTCAATGAGCTATTAATTAATGACCCATTCTAAGGAAGAGTCGGCCTTAGTTTGTAACAAGACTACACCTCATAACTCATTACTACCACTCATCACACTCATCCTTACCACATATTTGCCTTAAAATACCCTCATGAGAGTGGTCGGCATCTCAAATAGTGATTTAGTGGGGCAACTTGCCCGGCTGGTGATAAGTAGTTTCCTACGATATCCCGGGCTGGATCAAGGAAGCCTAAACCCCTAACCAGAGATAACAAGGATTTTCTGTGCCTAAATGCACAGGTGACAGGGGGTTTTGAATATCGCATATATCACTATTTTGAGATGCCGACCACTCTCATGAGGGTATTTTAAGGCAAATATGTGGTAAGGATGAGTGTGATGAGTGGTAGTAATGAGTTATGAGGTGTAGTCTTGTTACAAACTAAGGCGGACTCTTCCTAAAAATGGGTCATTAATTGATAGCCCAATGACCAACGGAAATACAAGGACCAGCGGCTTAACGTGACTTCCGAACCACGCAGGTGATGGTCTGATATGTCTAAACGGTGGTGGGAGTTGATGCGGGTATCATCAGATGATCACTGAAACTATCTGAGCCGTTTTAGACCTATATCGTCCTCAAACCTGACCTCCACAGCTGGATTACAGGACCACGCCACGAGTCCCAGTCCATAATCCTAACGGTGGAACGTTATAGCCTACAACATTTTGAGGAGACCTCACATACCCCTACAACATATTAGATCACATTTCTTGAACACTCCTCCAACGTTGTAGATCTCCCGAAGGAGACCTCACACTCATCCTCAAAGCTAACATCGCAATTCTCACACATTCCTCCAACGTGGGGTTGATCCGTAATTGTTTACAAAAACTTTATTTATGGTGATCTTGATGAAAGTTTATGATCACATCTTTGTAATTTGTTATCATGATCAACAAAAACCAACAAAATCCAACCAGCCTGACGAAGTTGGCGGCGGAAAAGTCCGACATGCCGACTTAATCCTTGTATACGATTGAACAAAATAACTTACTAATATCTATATAAGTGGTAAATTACCTCGTCAAACAGTTTCCAAATTAGTGGAGTTCCACTACATGTTTCGGGACAACGGTCCCATCTTCAGGTGGTAGTACACATTAAACACATTGAAATACACTGATGGTAGCTCCAGCTAGGGATTGTCGAGAATTTATAAAACACGTTACATCGGTCTATGCTCTTTAAATCTAGATGCAAATGTACGGCCAGTCTGTCCGATGTAAACACTATTACAGTCTTTACAACCAATTCTGTACACTCCAGGTTTGTCAAATTTTGTATTGTTACGGGTGTTATGTTGTAAGATATTACGGACTCTGTTGGTAGTTTAATTACTATTATATTTTTAAAACTACCAAAAGAGTCCGTAATATCTTACAACATAACACCCGTAACAATACAAAATTTGACAAACCTGGAGTGTACAGAATTGGTTGTAAAGACTGTAATAGTGTTTATATCGGACAGACTGGCCGTACATATGCAACTAGATTTAAAGAGCATAGACCAGATCCAAGAACCACTAATCAAAAATCATCTTTCTCTCAGCACCTCATAGACCATAACCATGATCTTGGAAATATTGAGAACAACCTAGACATTCTCCACGTTTGTAGAAAGGGTAAAAAACTGGATACGCTCGAGGAACTGGAGATTTACAGGCATTTCCAAGAAAACCAACATACAATTCTAAATGAGAAACTTAGATTCAGCTCCCACGTAATTTTTAATTCGATCACAGGCCGTCAACCTCGTCTGCTATCAGCTGTTCAACCACCACCAATGAACTCTCATCAGACCGCAGCACTGCACGGCACAGCTGATAACAAATAACCTCAAATCCTGCCCAGTCTGTCAACTACCGGCTCGTGGTCGTGACGTGTATAGTAGGCCTACAGTTCGTTAGTTTTTCGTTCCGTGTTTGTGTTTTGTGTTATATTCGTCACCATGTACTTTGTAACGTGTTTTATAAATTCTCGACAATCCCTAGCTGGAGCTACCATCAGTGTATTTCAATGTGTTTAATGTGTACTACCACCTGAAGATGGGACCGTTGTCCCGAAACATGTAGTGGAACTCCACTCATTTGGAAACTGTTTGACGAGGTAATTTACCACTTATATAGTCTACATACAGTTTCGTGGCTAAACATAATGAATTTCAATTACTAATATCTATTTAACCATTCAAACCAAGTAGCCTATGTACTAACTGCAGCTAAATATATTTACGTTTAAATTTAACGATTTTGTACATAGTTTGGTGTGTTCCAAAGACAATTTAATTTATTGTGTCCAACGTTCGTACTTCGTTTTTGGGTTTTGAAATACTACATAACAATGAGTTTTATGGTGCATAAGTTATTAAATACTGTATAATAAATACTGTAGTAATAATGCACATTATCTACAAACACATCACGCTAAGACATACGAGTTACGAAATCGTGAAGGACGATGAATAGCGAACGCAATCGAGTGTCAGAGTGGTGTCGACTATCGACGTTGACCTCAGCCCTCTCGACCCACGCATCCCCCCTTCTATTACCGTCACTACACCTACCTTCTCTCTGAGAACATTATTAATCGCGACTGTGTATTATTACATGCCCTTTTCTATGAATAACTCTGTAGTAATACTTTAAGATAACAAATCCTTTTGAACAAACCTGCCTACCAACAATCGTTTTTTAATCAAATCTGACACCAATATTTACAGAAACTAGCACGCTAAAAAAATAAATTTATGCATCTACAACCACATATATAAAGTTAAATTGCACGAATTTGATCATTTACTTTAATTTGCGTCATAGATAGTTTGGTGTTAATACATTTTAAATATACCGTGTTAAAAAGTTATGCTGTTTTTAAGATAGCGTCTCCATAATTATCCTGTTAATGGGAAATCTCACAAAAACCAGAAGATCTAAAAGTAGTACCAGGCCGACACGCAGCTAAGCGCTAATGTGCCGCTTGGATGAGTGAATCAAATTTCTTTTACAATTTGTTACTATTATTCGCCCCGTTCACAGCCTCGCTTCAGCCTTCGGCCTCAGTTTGGCCTCCTGTGTGACCACGGGCGTTATGAGGCTGTGAGCAGAGCCTTCCGTGTTCTCTTACTGCAAGTTTTATTACATATCGTGAAAATAAAACGTGTTTCTATTTTATTGAAATCGGACGACTCATGACACTGTGATGGCAAAAAATCACTTTTTTGGTTGCCATTTTGAACAGACTAAAAGGTTTTGTGTTATTTTTTGTATATTGATGGGTACTGTCAAAGTATATATTTATTTCAAATTTCACCGAAATCGGATGAAATTTACGGTTTTTAGATAATTAAAACCACTTTTTGACCAAAACTACCTCCCCTAAACATATACTTCCGGTAGTCCAATATTGCTAGCTAAGGAACTTTACCAAAATTTTACAAAAGAAACATTTTTAGCAAATTTTATGAAAATCTGACAAAAATGTGACCTGTAAAGAGTACACACATAATATATATATATACATGTTATTTCCAGTGTTTTCAAGAATATACAGGGTGTCCACAAAGTCCTTGACGGATAAAAAAAGTAAATTACTACGGGTTTCCGCAGGTAATAGTAGATGTATTATACATCATTAAACACCTGATTTCTTAAAGTTTTACTTACATAGATTGGTAGCATTTGTATTCTAATTCATTTGCTAACCAAACAACAATTACTGATTCGTTGTCAACTCTTCAAAATG
Organism: Matsumurasca onukii; assembly: GCA_018831715.1. NCBI lineage: Eukaryota > Metazoa > Arthropoda > Insecta > Hemiptera > Cicadellidae > Matsumurasca > Matsumurasca onukii. The sequence goes on along the minus strand of CM032058.1, from coordinate 56,496,669 downwards.
ACAACAAAACAAGAAAAAGTTCAACGTATTCTTTGGTTTCATGAATCCAACTCTCCAATAACAGTTCAAAGACTTTTCAGAAGACGATTTAGAAGTGATCCACCAGCCATTAATACCATCAAAAGTAGTTTTGGGTAGTTTTTCAACAAAGCGGGGCGCCGCCGCATTGGTCGCCATAAGTAAGACTATCTAGACGAAACCTTTCCCAACCGCTGGATTGGCCGTGGTGGACCAACATCCTGGCCTTCCCGCTCACCTGATATCACACCGTTGGACTTCTTTTGGGGCTACATAAAGATATTGTGTATGCCTATTCCAGTCATTCTCACTTTAAGGACAATAATCACTGAAGCAAATTCGACAATAACAAGAGACATGTTATCGAACACTTCGAGAGACACAGAATATCACCTTTATCTTCTTCGGGCAACCAACGAGGCGCACGTGGAGGTCAGCTGATAATGTTTTATATGTAAATAAAAGTTTATTTATCACTTTATCATTTAAATAAAAGTTCAAATATCTGACATAATTAGTTTTCATTTTATAACATTTTATAATCTATCAAGGACTTTGTGGGCACCCGGTATATATATAAATACATAGATATAAATTTTAAAAAATACCAAAAGGTTATATATAAATAGAAAAAGAACTCACAGTTGTAAATTAAGTAATTTGGGTAATATTTCGGCTTCGCCATTATCAAACCAATACATAAACAAATATCATATATAATTTGTTTATGTATTGGTTTGATAATGGCAAGCCGAAATAACCCAAATTAGTTAATTTGCAACTGTGAGTTCTTTTTCTAAATACATAGATAGATATGCATATAAAGCGTGAAAAAATGCTCAAAACGTGTTCTGGGTGTCAGGATTGGTGCTCATTTTACGGTCCCGGGTCTGGGTCTAACCAAGCTGACGATATAAATATCTAATTTTTTCTCAAGGAAGTTTGGTAATAAATAACCTTTTTGTCCTCGAATGTATCGGTTCTTAGTAAGAACATGTTGTTGAGATTGAGAAGCAGTTGTAAATGTCACTCAGCCATGGTGGGAGTCTGATCACTCTCATGCCTTTATAAAACCTTCTGGATATTAAGTATTAATGTGACCACTAAAAAGGATAGACGTATCATCAATCCTGACGTTGAAAAATATTGCAGGAAACTGAAGATCATTAGAAATGCTGTACAACTGTAATAAGATTGAGCTCTATCACCATGCGGGTGCTTGAGGATTATTGCTGTTTGCAGCTTGAAGGGCGTTGCAGGGTAGGAAATATTGGAAACGTTGTAGACGCAATCTTTACAGACTATAAGTAGTTACAATTTGAGGAAATTATTGAAAGATTGATGAATGTTATGTATGGTTTTGGTAGATTTAAGACTAAGAGATAATTACGGACGCTATTAGAAAAATATACAGGCTGAGTTTTAAACGTCCCCCACCATAACTTTTGAAAAAGGAAATATTTTTAAACATTCTTTGGGGAAAGTTTTTATTGGATCTTGAAGTTTGTTCTGACATACTTTGCGTCACCCGGCCCCCACCCAACTAATCTCCCTAGTGACACCTCAAAAAGGGAATTTTGATACAAATTCAAAGATGCAAAGAAATTATTTGAAACTCTACTAGTTTTTTGTAATACTCATTTAAAGATAACAAGGAATCAGGTTTAAAACGCAACATCACATACAACTTTTTGTGACACATTTAAAAAGTGACACATTTTTCTTGAACAGTGTAAAACGTGGTACAAGCATGGAGACCACAATAAATACACATCTTGTAACTGAACGCCCAGGTGAGTGAAGCATGGACACCACACTAAATACATCTCTCATAACTGAACGCCCGGATGAGCGAAGCATGGACACCACACTACATACATCTCTCGTAACTGAACGCCCGTGTGAGCGAAGCATGGAGACCACACTAAATACACGTCTTGTAACTGAACGCCGTTGAGCGAAGCATGGAGACCACACTAAATACACATCTTGTAACTGAATGCCAGGGTGAGCGAAGCATGGAGACCATACTAAATACATGCCTTGTAACTGAACGCTTGGGTGAGCGAAGCATGGAGACCACTCTAAATACACATTTTGTAACTGAAGCATGGTGACCACTAAATACACATCTTGTAAGTGAAGCATGGAGACCACACTAAATACATAACTTGTAACTGAGCACCCAGGTGAGCGAAGCATGGAGACACACACAACATATACTTAGGCCTAGAATTGTTATATTTTAAATACACATCTTGTAATGAAGTGAGCCAAGCATAGGTTATGTTATATTTTAAATGTGCAGCTTCCATTGAAAACACATTATATTTCCGATGGAGACCAATTTCTAGTCTAAGCTCCCTACATGGAGACCCCCACCCATCATCACAAGAACCGGCTGTCGACCTACTAGGAGCTTAGTCGTATGGCTCCCTGTAGTGTGGAGAGGTTCGAACTCAGTCCTAGTCTAGGTGAGATCCTTAACTCAATTATTATTTTACCTAACACATTTCTGTGTTTTTACCTATTTTTATGTTAGCTGTTCTGTCCACCTACCTTGCAATGCACTGTACGACAGTTTGGACTTTTCTTACTTTTATTAATGTTTCCTTGTTTTACTTGTTTCTTTCTAATTTGTGTTTTGACAAGCTATCAATTTCCCTTAAGATGCAACTACAGGCAAATAAAGGGTAAAGACCTATTATACAAGGGCTTCCAGAAATAAATTACGTTTGGAATAAAGATTCTGAAGAATAGAAAAGATTTTATCATATACATTTGAAAGCCACACTCAAATATCTTCATAATCGCCATACAAATTTAGGCTTAACCGATATAATTAAATGTAGTTCCTGTATAAGTGTAATCATCTGTCAAACGGTGGAGTTTTTAACTGCCTAAGCGGCTTAGTTTTTTTCCAGAATTTGTGGCAGGAAAATTGACTGCATTTTCTCCAGTTAACATTTTACTCACCATTGCTCTCCGATTAAGTATGAATTGCCATATTTGTGGTAATGGTCAAACTAACATTGTAAATACTTAATTTTTTATTTATTCTTATATTTCTGCATTTTGTTCGCCATTTTAAAGAATGCTCATTGACTCACTCCACCTTTGTAATGGTATTGTCCCCTTACACTTCACAAAGTGCCGATAGCTGTATTGTCTACCTAGCTTGCAATGCACTTCGGCTATGCGACACTGGGGAACAACCACATATTCAGACTTTTCTTACTTTTTGATATTCATTGATTTTTCAGCTGCTATAAAAGCATCATCTAGGATTCATTACTGATTTGTATCTCCAATTTTTGCCAGTTATGGATGTACAATTTCTTACACCAAAAGCACCCATTAAGGTCGTTTAATCTTATTTAGTGCCCTACAGCTGTGCTGGATTTTAGTGCCATCTGGATTTGTATACTTGTTGAGCGGCTGATTGGCAGATTGACTCATGCATCATTCGACATTCTCCTCTGTACTTGTGTGGAGTGCTTACCGGACGTTATGGCGGTCAACTGAGTGATACTTTAAATTCTTGGCAAACCTTGTCATCTGGAGAAGTGAGGGTCATGCTTCCTGGTATATTGTACAAGTTCTCTGTATTTATATATATATATTTTGTTATTGATTGTATTCTTAGGAACCTGTATTGATGGGATATTTTGTACATTTGTGCCTGATATTTGGTGGTTATAAAACAATGGTAACTGAATTTCATTGTTTATTATAAGAAGATTATAAAATAAAACTAATTTATATTTTATTCCCCTTTTTTCATTTGTTCATTCGATGCTCCCATGGTTTAAAGCACCACTCATACTCCTTATTCTGAAAGGCCGCACTCTCCATCCTCATTTTCCCTTTCACTCCTTCAGTTTCATCATAACGGTGATCTTTTATGTAATTTTTCATTATGAGGAACATATAAAAGTCGGGTTGAGGCAAGATTTGGTGAGTATGGGTCATGGGGAAGGGTGGTCAAACTGGTATTGGCCAAAAACTAGCGCACTGAAATGGCTACGTGGGCAGGCGAATGGTCATTATGAAAGAACCCGTCTCCATATCGCCAAATATTAGGTCTGGAGTGTATTGAAATTCGCTAAACTGAATTTCAACACACTCCAGGCAGCAAAGAAGCATTCTCAATGGTCCTCCGACAGTCTTCTCGCAATATTTACGGTTTTTCGAACAATTTCACCAGTCTAAGAATTTGAAGGTTGTCCGGGATGAGGCTTGGCTTCAATCGACATCCTACTATCTTGAATTTGGAAAAAATACTCGTTACACTCTGGTATTCTTCAAAACATTGTCTTTGTAAGCGTTTTTAATAATTGCAACCGTTTCTGACGCGTTCTTACCGAGAAGAAAGGTAAACATCACTACTGAACTTTGTCCATTTAATTACACCATCAAAACAAAACAAGGCAGAACAAAAACTAATTTTGGAAAAATGCCACACCCAGTGCACTGAACTCAGGAAGAGTTGCGCTTTCATCCCCGATCGGCCAAAATGTGAACTATGCGCTCCCCACCTTCGCCATCGACCGATTCCCGATACTTTTGGGTAGTCCCTCGTGTTTAACCACATGATCACTTATTCATGTCTTTTTGGCTTTCCACCTTGGTTAGTTATTATATCATTACAAATGACAGTCTTTTCCTTAGCCTTCAGCCTATGAGCTACACCCCGTGGATACGCATCAAAGCCTTTTCCTTTGGCCTTAACGCTTGTTAGTTCACCCATATTTAAAAATTGACAACATTCTTTTTAGCCTTCGGCTTCAATATGTTTATTCATAATACAAATTCAAAATCTCAGACACCAAAGAATCACTTGACAATACCAGCTTAAATAGGCGAAAAACCAAATTTCAATTCAAAATTTGGTGTTGATTGTCTCTGAAGCACGTCAAATCTCTTATAGAATCGTCTCTTATAGATTTGTTTTTTTACATTATTCCGGCTACTAGATTATAAAATAATGTCTTTTGTAAGATACCTGCCGTTGTAAGCAATCTTTGTTAACTTCTGCAATCTATTTAATTGTTATTACTTTTTAAGATAAAACAAGATCATTTTGTAAATTGGGACTCAATGTGCTTCAAATTTGAACTCAGTCTTTTTATTTCAAATATAAAGGATTTTGCAAAACTTGTATGCAATTTGTTTGAACGCTATTAACTGTATACAGTCTACACAGTTTTTGCTATAGTGGAGGGTTAAAAGTTCACTCATTTTACATTTGCTCATCCAATTAAAATATGACATTGCTATGTTAAACTGTATGATTTGATAACACACTCACCTGACTGAATAGTAGTGTCAAGATGTTGTATCTGTGAATTGAGGACGATCGCCAGCCATGTGAGAGTGAGCAGCCAGCACAGCAACAGTGACAAGGCGAGAGTGAGACTGACCGTGCGGCCGACACAGAACCCAGACGACGTCTTCGTTCTCCCTGGGAGAGGTCTCCTCTGCCTGGAACAATATACCATTAGCTTATCACATATTAGTCATAGAGAAAGATAACCCTAGTTATTTGTATTGATTTAAACTCAAATTTTTAGTGGAAATGAAGTGAAATTTCTACGGAAAAATAAACTGAAGAATCTAAGAGTAAATTAAAAATCAATGACTACTTGTAGTGGCATGCTTGACTACTTGAGGCTTATCCAAGTAGCTTTAAATTTCAAAGCAAAATAACGTGTTTTAAAGTGGGCCTAGTGTTAATTTGCCAAAACAAAAATAACTGACTACATTAGCAGTAATATGACTATGAATAGAAAGTATTATTTTTTAATATAAAATGTTTACGGAAACCTTTTGACTAGCATTAGAAAATTTTAAAAAACCGGTTATTTTTGGAATTTTTTAAGAACGGCCATCTGTTGTTGCTTTTCAGCCGCCCTTTTCCAAAACTTTGCTCTTCTTGGTTTAGAAAAGTTTATTTTACAGTATTGCCTCTGTACAGTATTGGGGTGTACTGCCCTGTACACCAAAAATGCCGCCCTCCTTGCGCCCCTGGTCGGGGACCCTTGTCTAGCTCTCTGTAAAGAGTGGAAACAAAGATATATATTTTTTTATTATGCTCAACCTATTTAAGGCATTTTATTTGGCTATACCGACAACAAAAGTGGCACGGGGCCTCATCATCCTCTTATCTTTGGTAGGCATACCATACTCGTGTCGGCTAATACCAGTGTTTCTTACCAACAGTGTTCTTACCAAGCCACAGTTCAGCTATAGTGTTCAGTAAAATCCCGAGAGTGCACAAAATTGACAAGATATGTTTTATCAAATAGCATAATTTAATATTCTAGGCTTACCTGTGTTTAGTCAATCTCTTCTTTTTCTGGGGCGCTATGACAAAATCTGAATTTTCTGACTGTGAATCACTGTTGTACATTTCGAGGAGGGCATACAATTCTTTGTTGTTACTTTCCATTGGATGGCTATTTCTTTTAAAAGTAGACGCATTTCTGTTCATTAAATTGAAACTAAATTGTCTCCAAAACATAGACAAGAAAACATCCTAACCTATATCTCAATAGTGTACAACCACTGAACATACTGGTATTGGTATCAAGGTAATGGCAATATTAATGTTCACATACATGTGTATTATTTAAGTCGCATATAAGACCCTCGATTGAGTACGAATTATAAATTTAAAGTCAAATAAACAAATTTACAAATAACCTAGGGCTTCTTTCTCCCGATCAGTTTTCTGCTAACTTTGACGTTTGATGTGACACTGTGACATATGTACAGCCATATGATTTTGCAATGAGTGGGGAAAAGTCTGAACACACAGATTTAAAAACTAGCGCTCCATTCAAAGATGTAGCAAAGATATGTAGCAGACGCCAAACCCATTCTCTTTAAATATATTTATTTTTAAATAACTGTGTTTAGATATTTAATAACTACAACTAATAATAAGTTATATTTCATTGCTAAAAGACGAAGATGGCAAGTTAGAAAAAGACAGGCAGATATATTAAAGTTGAATTATAAGTAATTTGCATAATTATACATTTAATAATACACTAGCTGTGTACCCGTGCTTCGCCACGGATAACATATTATACTCTTATGACTTTAAAAGTATTTTTGTACAAAGGCACGCTGTTGCTCGGGTACTGGCATCAAACTACTGCACCTCACGCCTGTTCCTACATTTTGAAAGCGGGCTTGAATTTTCCTAGTTGTTCTTAAAGACGTACCTGTTCTTTGCACGGTTGTGTTTAATGTTATAATTTGGCGATAACAATTTAATAATATGATTGCCTGTTAGTTACCTACGACAACTATGAAGTACACGTAGACAAAAGATAATTACTATCCAGCTTCACCACGGGGAGGTCGGTAAACGAAGAAGCCATATTGAAAAAAAAACTGTTTTACAAAAACTCTTCGTTTACCAAGTATAAGCAATTTTGTACATTTTACATTAGTCGTCAATTCATCGCAATTTTGCTGCAGATATGCTTACAAAAATGTGGGTTCATTGTTCAGTATTATCAGCATTTAAATATAATATCCTTAACTCTGAAATATGGTACTGAAAAATATGGCTTGCAAAGTTGTAAGCATTAAGTCAAATTAGTTGTCAAATGCAAACACTGCCGTTGGTCAGGCGAAACCGATGCGCAGTCTGTTATTATCTGTAGCAGAGGTGAGAACTAACGCTCCTACCTAAAGACACACTGCGTAACGGGATGAATATATAAATGTTTTATTTCGTTACCACAAAATAAATTGCATGAAATTCGTCAAGTTTTGAATATTTTAAAAGCTTAAATTTTGTCTTTCATATACTTACATCAAGAACTCATTCATACATACAATTTTTACAGTCATACCAGCTCATTCATTCGAATTCTCCTAATTAAGCATCCGTAGGCCAGTGGCTCACTAGATCTCCCATTGGCATTGGTGTGCTAATAAATCAAGGTAGTAGTTTAACGAACGTTTCACTGCCATAGGTTCAGCCTATTTTGAGTTATAATCGTCCCAATATGCCTTAAAAACGTTTTCAGTTTCTACTTTGGAGTTTGGTATCTCGCCATTTTCTGTGTGGACGTTGTATGCATATAAAATATAGCTAAAGAAAACTAGGTAATGGGCCAAACCCTTAAACTAAGTTTCACTACCATCGTTGCAGCCGATTTTCAGTTATAAACGGTTCAATATGCCTTAAAACGTGTTTAGTGCCCACTTTGGTCCCTCGCCATATATTTTGTGGATGCTGTATGGGTATAAAATAAATCTAAAGACACACTGCGTAATGGGCTTAACCCTTAAACGAAGTTTCACCGCCCTAGTTTCAGTGGATTTCGAGTTATAAGCGGTCTAAGATACCTAAAAAACGTGCTCAGTGCCCACTTTGGTCCCTCGCCATTTTTTTAAATGTGGTATGGGTATAAAATATAGTTTAAGACACACTGTGTAATGAGCTTAACCCTTACACGAAGTTTCACCGCTATAGCTTCAGTCGATTGAGAGTTATAAGTGGTCCAAGATGTCTTACAGACAGACAGGAATGTAACAGACAGATAGGCGAGGTAACCTTACGATCGAGAGTTTGATCAAGGCGAACCACGAAAATCCCTTTCTGGTTCGATATGACCAGGTCAGGTTTGAGGTTACCGACTCCAGCTAGGAAGAGTTCCGGTTCTACAGTCACCACTGCTCCCACGTCTCTCGCTATTTGTGACACGATGAAATTCTTGATCTCGTCGTGCCTGTTGATCCGGGCAGCCTTGGTGAATAAGCACTGCCCCAAAATGTGGCCCAGTGTCTCAGGCTGGAGAGAGACATACTACTCATTTTGCTGTTATAACAAAATAAGGTTCTTTTGGCCGGCGTTTTGAAACGACTCAAGGGATTTTAATAATTTATAGTAAACTGATGGGAACCAACATGCATAGGATGAAATACAATATTTTTATATAGGTAAAACCACTTTTTTCACTTGTGGTATTCCAATTTTGCCAGCTAACAAAAGGAATATTTGTACCAAGTTGTGTGAAAATCAGAGGGCTCACATAATATATGTGCATAAGAATGGTATACTAAGTGGGTTGAAAAATGTTCAAAATATGTTCTGGGGATCAGGATTGATGCTAATTTTACGGTCCCATGTCCTGAATCTTACTATATTGACGGCCTGAATATCTCATTCATCATAAGGAAATTTGCTAATAAACAGCCTTACACAATCAGATAGAAATTCAGTTTTATTTACAAAACACTAACAATATTGTAAAACAACAACTCTTAAGTACAATACTTTTGAAAGTTTTATAAAACCATGCATCCAAGACTTTAAAACTTAAAAAAACTGTTCAAAAATGTACTTGTTTATTTATTAGTAACAAAAAAAACCAACATGTAAAAACCATGTTATTGTTTTTACAGAACACATTTAAGTTGACATTACTTTAGTACCAAGGTAACACTTAACTTTATTGTTATTTCAGACACTATACAAGGAAAGTTTTAAATTGATAGACAGTTTGAATTTGAGTAAAATTATTGAAATATCAGGTCAATTTGTGTTGATTTTCTATATTTAAAGGTTCAACATAAATTTAAAAGAATCCAAAACTAAATTTACATGGACATAAGAAGAGTGCATATTGAAATCATAAATTTTAGTTATTAACTTATTACGTTGAAGTTGTTTGGTCAAAATAAATATTATTAGCAAAATTCTTCAAATTTAACAAGTAAAACATTTTAGGACTTGTAATCTAACAGTAAACCATGCACCATTTCTATAACAGTAATTACAGTATTTCTGATAAAACATCCCAAAATATCTACTATTTAAAAATCTAATCCTTAAATATGACATTTGTAAAGCCACAACTTTAAACCAAGCATTACTGTTAGATTTTTAATGATTTTTTTACACACTATTTACTTTTAAAAACCTTACTATATAACATAATAAAGAACTTCAAAATAATTTAAGCTAATAGAAATGTTTTGTTATGTATAAATAGACCAAGCAGTGAAAATTAGTGGTGGTCTTATGTAGCGTGAGTAAAATAGTTGAAGCACCGTTTTAGTGACCTCAAATTATATTTGTTGCATATGTCAGCCTAGTTGAAGTTATTGCTGTGGGCAAATATTAAAGCTGTTTAAGGGAAACCTTATGTTTAAATGAGTGTTAAATTTTAATAACTTTATCTCAATACTACTTTTTGCGGATTAACTGTTAGATATCAGCGTCCAGCTATCATAAATTTAATTGAAATACAATTTGGTATCTGAATTTATGTCGCCCATTTAGGAACAAAATACCAAGTAATTGGTTATAGTACTTAAAATGTAAGTAGACTAAATAGTTAATACATTCAAACACACATCCTCTCTTAATAAAAATAGGTTTTGGTTTGTACCCTAAAGGTGGACTGGCATGGTTAACATTAAAGTAATACGTTTGTTTAATTAAAACATTAGTAATAATTAAAGTAATCCCTAGCTGGAGCTACCATCAGTGTATTTCAATGTGTTTAATGTGTACTACCACCTGAAGATGGGACCGTTGTCCTAAACATGTAGTGGAACTCCACTCATTTGGAAACTGTTTGACGAGGTAATTTACCACTTATATAGTAAAGTAATACGGTTAAACAAAAACTCCAAATGTTGAAAACCACCTACAAATGATCTTTTTCAGTTTGAACTTTGATTCAAGTTTTTAACATTCTCTGACACAGTCAATCTGTGGCGTTAACTACAGCAAAAAAAGACGGTCATTATTAATCAGATTTGTAAACCATCTCAAGTACTGTAGTTTTGATACAATCGAATTACTAGTTGCTTTGATCATTGCCTATGATGTTTCCATGCTAGTTAAATACTTGATTGTTTTTAGTTTTCATAATATAATTGATTAATGGTTCAAGAAAAAATAAAATGTTTACAATTCAGTTGAAAAGGTAGATCAAAGTGAAACCTTCTTATGTAAATTACATTTCAGAATTAGGACAAGATTTTTTTATTATATATGAAAGCCACACTAAAATACTATCGCCATACAAATTTGGCAATTATCATACCAATTCATAAAATTCTGCCGCTTGTTCCTTCAACCATTTTGTTACTTCTTCCTGCAGCCGTTCATCATCGTCTAGCGTTGCCAGCCACTTCTTCATGAGGAAACCGTCCCAAAATACGGTCACCATAATCATCCTAATCAACATTGTTTGCATGAAAAATTTGTGTGTCTGCATTGACTGCAATTTTGTCTCACAGTTAACATGTTTAACCCATGTTTCATCACCAGAGTAGTGAATCCCCATATTTGTGGTAATAGTCCAAAATGTTAACCCACTGATTTTTGTGATTTCATCATCTTTTTCCAGTTCGGCATTGCCAAGCTGGGTCTTCCAGTACATTTGTTCGCCATTTTCAAAGCGAATACTCTATTGACGCACTCCACCTTCAGTGATGGTATTGTCCCCATACACTTCTCAAAGCTGCCGATAGATTTCAATCGGTTTACAGTTTTGCAGCCAAAACCTTATTACTGCACGCACTTCACAGCTTGGGATTTTCAATTGACAAAGACATTTCCAAACAACACTGTAAAAAATACGACACAGACCTGAGAGTTGATCGCTAGCGCAGACTGAACTGGGGAACAACCACATATCAAGATGGGCTAGCTCTAGCGGAGGTTACCAAAAACGTAACTTACTTTCTGGATAACCCTCGTACATTGACAATTATCTCTAAGAAATAACTTCACTTATCCTAAGATTTATAAAAATATCAAAATAATTTATAAACATTTTATTTTATTTACAAGTAAAGCCGAAACAACTAAAAAAAACTTAAATTTGGCATATTATTGTTATTTTTAAAGTTTCAAAATACAATATTATTATTTATGCTCCTAAAACTAGGTGAGATAAATTGATTAGTTCAAACATGTCACCCTCACATTTTACTACCATAAGTAAATTATTACATTTTATTACACTATGAAAGAACTAAACTGGTCAGGTCAAACTTTCACAACTTTTTTTGAAAATACCAAATGGGTGTAATGTGGTACCAATTAAATACCAATTTGAATCAAAATATATCCTGTCAGAAATAGAAATTAAAATCAACCATTTTCTTTTTAAGGTTTTCAGAAATACCATAAATTATCTTTTAGGGCCTGTTTACTTGTATATTTGTAAGAAATCGGATAATGACTTTATAACGAACTTTATTAAATTATAAGTTGCAGTCAAAAGGCATTAGAAAATCACAAGTTGACTGAGAATGTCCACAGGTAATAAATCATTTGACTTGCAAAATATCTTGGTGTTATTATAAAAAATATGTAATCTGTTAAGGTAGTTCTAAAAGTTTCATAGATAACCTGGACAATTTATTATAGTAAAATTTAATGATAATCTAATTTAAAAAAATTAAACTTATCTAAAAAAAATTTTTTATGTTAATAGAAATGTTTTTAAAATAACACTATCCATATTTCTTTAACATTAGAGCTAAGCAGTTCAATTAAATCAGGTAAATTGAGGATTGAAAGGTACAAAAAACTTTTAACACTTTGTACCTCTTGAACCTAGTGAAACCCCAGTAATTCAAATAGAAGAACTGATTTTGTTCAGAACTTATTTTGAAATTTGTAAATATCATTATAAATGATATTGTGTAAATTATAATCACTCCAATAATAAGATTTAATTGGTAAGACATTTTACAAGCAATGCTTACATACTGAGACCAAACCATAAACTAAATACGATAAACCATAAGTATCATTATCTTTATCAGCATAGTGTTTATCTGTTTTTATTTATTTGTGGTATGAACTTCCTTCAAGGAAAGTAATTTGATCTAATGACTAAAGCTCTATGAGCAATAAATATTAATAAATAAAACATACTTAAAATAAGAAAAAGCTTTATCTAGCCATTAAAACGCAACAAAATGTGAAACCTTATTTTATGCTAACCCAGAACACTAGATAGGGTAAGTATCTAACACTGTACTTTAGGAAAGTTTTTATAGAAAATACTATTATTGATGATTGTACTTTATATTTCATCACTAGGCAGTTAATCGAACAGACATTAGTTCAAGTGAAAACAACCCAATTTGCTATCTGTCAACACAGTTTACCAGATCAGAAAGCTGGGAAAATTTAGATTGCAAAATGCGTTACTACTTTTTAGAAGTAGGCGGGAGTGGATTTTTCCTTTCAGGCAAGAATCATTCCTGAAAGAAATTCTTCCTGCCCAAAAAATCCCGCTTATAGAGAATTCCCCCCTGATTTTTGGAATTTTAATTTTTGTTGGAAATTTCCCAATTCTTGGGTCCTGTTGACCTCTACTAAATCGTAAAAGATTTTCAAACGTTGTGAAAAAATGGTTAGTTTGCAAGATTAAGTAAAAATTACAACGGTGAGAAAATGTTGTAATTTTCATGGGTATCGGTATATTAGTTTAATATTCAAGCAAAAAAAATTAACTAGAGAGAAATTTACTTAAGTGTTGATTTATACAAGAACCATGTTTGCTTTTTTCTAACTGCCTAGTTTTTGCTAAAAGCATTAGTTTTGATCAGTTGAAAAATTATTAATAAATAATATGAAATTTCACTAATGTTTCTGATTCACCTTAACTGGTTAAAAATCTGTACAAAAATACAAAATAAGCTAAGATGAACAATATACACACTTTTTACCTCAACAGCTGACTACTGTATCACCAAAGAGGATGTTACCTAGCTGCCTAACTTTTATCCAACAAAACCCTAAAATTTGTAAATGTTGCTATTATGAATTATCTTAACACCATTTTGCAAGCTGGCACATCAAACAGTTAAATCTTGTTGAGCAGTTGAACATCAAAAAAGATAAAATGAGTGTTTTGATCCTTCGAAGATCTGCAGGTGAAAATACAACTTAGAAACAGCTATGGCTGGAGTAACGGTAACTCAGCTAGGTGCTACTGGCGTAATTTTGTCTTATTTTTGGTCATTTGTGAAATTTCCACATCATTTCTAGGGATGGACCAGATTGGATTTTTCCATTCCGGATGGAAAACATTTTCTTACTTTGGGGACATTTCTAGGAAAGATTAAAATAAATTTTTCTCATGATTAATTTAAAATGAACTGTTCACTACAATTTTCTATCATGCAATATATGTTTTGAATAGACTAAGTAAATAAATCTTTATTTGAATATTACAGCGATTGGGAGAAAATTATCACAAAAGTTCCCAATCAACCGAAATCTAACCTAAAATTACACTTTCTACAAAAAACCTTCCTGCACAAAACTCAAGTTTTAACATATCCTCGTCCAATTTCCAGAATTTTTATTTTTGTTGGGAAACTCCCAAAGTTTTGGGACTATATCACCCTTAGCCATTACCCCTGTTAACTGCTCAGTTTGACTTGTTGCATCCGGTAGTCAACTGTTGGTATCACACTGATGGCATTATGTAATCTAAGGTTCCCCAAGCTTGGGTTTGCCGGTGATGGAGACACTGTTGAGTGCCGCCCCTGCCGCCTCTCCTCCCGCCTCCAGCTGTTTCAGCAGTCGGAACAAAGCTGCCGCCTCTCGAATACGGCTGAACTCTATACAGAACGCTTGCACCTCAATGAACAGCTCCTGCACACGAGTAAATAGCATTTAGAACATTTATCTAGTTACATTTACTCTTGTAGAGTAAGGAAAAAAGTGTTTCTCTCAGTTGTTAAATCTTAACTTAATATACCCTTTTAACTCAAATTACATTTCATGAAATAAAAACTTAAAAAACCTACGAGTAATTGCCAGTGGTTTGGGCCTAAAATTATCTGAACCTACCCTTAGCTCAGGTAGAGGTAAAGTGTGGGCTATTAGAATTGGGCGTCATGAAGTACAGTGAATCAGAAACAAAATAGATGATGGATATTTAAGACATTTTTTCGAAGAATGGATATCCTGGAACACCTTGATATCCTTTGTGTTGGCTAATGCTAATAAAATGAGTTAATCCACCAGGTTGAGTGCTCTCGGCAGACATAACTGTATATAAACTGCAAGTGAAAAGTCATTATAGCCCTGATTCAAGGAGCACAGTTGAACTGCTGGGGTTAAAACCAAATATAGCTAACTGTTGTACTGACGGCTGTAAAGAAGAAAAATGGTTATTTAAACCTTTACGTTAACACTTTCTTAGTTAAGTACATTCTATGATGAACTGTCTTAAAGATTCCCAAGCATATGAACATCCAGATTGAATACACGGTATAGAAAAGATAAAATACTATAAATTAGCTAGATTTTAATATTTTGAAATATACAGGAACATTCAAATGAACATAGCATTGAAAAGTTCTACTCTTCTGTACTTATTGTTGATGGCAATAATTGTTAACAACTAATGATGTACCTGAACGTTGATAATCTTGTTGCGGATGAGACTCTGTAGAAAGACACAGACAAGTCGCACCAGTCGGTTCTGCATGTATCTGTCCTTGATTGTCTCGCAGGTGGAGATGCAATTGGAGATGTACAGGTGGACAAACTCTGTAGGCAGATCCACGGTCGTTGTCAGCCTGCAGAACAACCGGAGTGAAAGCTCTGACATTTATTCATCAAACAAAAAAGGTCTAAGATTTTTTTACCGTTTGGAATATTGACTGTGTGTTAATAGGCTGATTTACTTGAAATTTGGCCAAAGGGATCCTGCTACATCCAGGCTCTCCTGAACACAAAGTAATAACTCCCAGCAACATTGAGCTACAGTCCATTGCTCAGAAGGTTAATTTCTGTGGTAGATTCCAAATGATCTTAAGCACTGATGCGCTGACGCAGTTAGTTGCTAATGTCACTTGTACGCTCAACTTACCTGTTGACTACTTCCATCGAGTGCAGTGACATCTCCATGTTCACCAGTACGCTGAAGTACTCGGTGATGTGTGTAGACTGCATCAGCTTCAGTAGCACCTCGATTGCTATCAGCGGGTTGTTCTCGACTAGGTCTGGTAACTGCACACAAAAGAGTTCAGAATATAAACTCAATCAATCTCCTACATACTGAAATTATCAGAAAAACTAAAAAGGTTAGGTAATAAATTTAAATTTAGAACACAGAATACCCCCAGAAAAAGTCTTGTAAAACCAAACCCAGAAATAGCACTCCGGATTCTAAAAACTGTATTTAAAGTATTACACTTATCACAGATTCCAAGAAACATGTTCTTAACCACTAACAATAGAGAATATCTGCAATACAATTTCAAACCCAGAAATTCTCCCATTGTCAACAGCAGACTTAAGTATCTAAGACACTTAAGCAGCTAAGGGCGTTTCTTTGATTTCAGGCTTTCACTCCAGCATTTTTACATTACAAATTCCCAAGTTTCGCTGGACTTATTTCAGGAAATATTTCATTTTCCCCGCAGACTTGCTCACCTTGTTGGGTGTGAGGCCGATATGGTACACGAGCTTGGGGTCGTTGTCGAGCTCGGCCAGGAGGTGTTGTTGCTGCTGCAACGTCAACGCACTCTTGAACGCTTTCACCATCAGCTTCTTGGCTTCCACACCGGCGCAGTTCCACACGCACGCCGTCACATCCATCGACACCTGGTGCTCTGTCGGGCACACCATGTTCAGCCACACCAGCTGCGCACATCACACACATTCTCATTCTTCATTTCAAGAGTTAATTAATATACACAGTTTTTATAACTACTGCTGATGCAGGTTATGGAATCAAAGCCAGGCAAGAAAATAAGGCACAAGATGAAAATTAATTTTAGTAGGTGAAGTATAATGTACGTCACAATTCGAAATTGTTTTGCCACATATGAACATCTTATATGTGATAAAGCACTGTTTATATAATGTCGTAAAAATTAACAAATCTTTACATAAGCAGGACGTCAATCGATCAGGTAAAACAAAATTCCCGAACTTTCCCGGGTATATTTTTCTGATATCCCGGATTTAACTACCTTTACAGAGTCATAGTTCCTCCCACCCGCTTTTTACGAAACCACAACTTTTTCTAGTGCCCAAAATCACGACTTTTGATCTCCTGACTCCTGCTAGCACCAGCGTCGAACTCACGTCATTCGTTACCGTAAACAACAATCTCTTGACTCCCACTAGCGCCTGCAGCAAAATAGCGGCTTGCGATACTGTTCGGCGATAGTTAGGCTTGTCCGTCACATAATCAACACTCGACCACTTCTCGATGCCTTTCACAAAATTTCCCGGTTTAGGAGCAAAATTCTCGTATTTTCCCATACACCACAGTCCCGTCAATCCGAAACCCGTTAATCCAATTTCCGGTTAACCAAAACTAGCAACCAGGAAAAAATTGG
Source organism: Matsumurasca onukii (assembly GCA_018831715.1). Taxonomy (NCBI): domain Eukaryota; kingdom Metazoa; phylum Arthropoda; class Insecta; order Hemiptera; family Cicadellidae; genus Matsumurasca; species Matsumurasca onukii. The sequence goes on along the minus strand of CM032058.1, from coordinate 56,479,284 downwards.
AATTTTTGAGAAATTTTTAAAGACAATTTTTGTTGCCACAAGGAAGAAACGAAACAACACAACTACGACCGCGGCAGTGCCAATACAATACCTGACCTTGAACCGGCACCCCAGTCGGTCGCGACAGTGACAAGTCGCTGTGCATGCAGCTAACCTCACACCTTCACGATGCAATGACCTAACATTTATACAGTACTGATAAATAAAATATAATTTACGTTGTTGTTCTTGTTTAATTGGACGTTATTTTGCATAAAAATGTTATTTTTGTTCAAAATTGTCATTAAGCGTCTCTCATTTGTCACTCCACGCACAACTACAACACATACACCAACTTCATCGTCATGTCGAAAACTATTACTGGGATTGGTTCCAGAACTAAAAAGTTCAAACAAATCCAAGCACATTGACACCAAGATTAGATATTCAGTTCCTTGTGAACATATTTTGGCTGCTACTTCTGCATGCTACATTTGCCAAAACATACCTCGTCTTCACAATTGTGCAGGGGCGGCGCTAGGCGTAACATCTGAGGTTGGTAGTTCTGCGCCGACATCGGTATCGTTCCCGCCAACAGCGCCTCCACTGTCTTGTGAGCCGCAGCCGGGTCCACAGGCATGCTAAACAGACACACATAACTTTGCTGAGTAATAGAAAACTTACTGCAAAAAATTACCTGTGAAACCTAAATGAACTGACAACCAGCTTGATCTAAATTTGATCAATAAAAATAGGCCTACTAAAAACTTAGTACAGTAATCTACCAATGCTATATAGGACGACATATATGCTCACTTAGGCAGTTGGGTTTATTCAAAGAGTTAATTGCAAAACTTAAAGTATACTTCAATTACCTTACCGAGTACCAATTTCACTTTTATAATCCTGCAAAATTCTATATACTTGTAGTTTTAGTTCTTTGCTCATGTATATTTCCACTGAAGCATCAACCATTCATTTTGAGATAAGTGTCGAAATCAAAGAACAAGATTTAAAAGGTTTTCCTCTTCTTTTTAATACAGAGCAACAGTAAAAATACACCGTACATGATGACTGCTGTGCAGTTTAGGATAGCCACAGTGACAAGCTTCTTTTTAAGAATAACAAGAAGTAATTCTTACAACAGGATATATCAAATTAATTTATTAACAACCTTTTGGGTAAATGGGTAAATATAAAATGTTGGATATTTTCCAGAACCCAGAGGTAATGTGGGTAGCCTAAGACACCCTCTAAGTTACCTGGAGCGAAGGTCACTATCAGGCAGTATGACGGAAAGTGCGGAACGCCCTGTAGATGGCAACTCACTGAGTCGCTCTGCTAGCGCCATTTGTAAACTCGTCACATCCATTTGTGGCCCTTCCAGCGTCAGTGCAACCTTCGCCGTCTTCTTCAACAACTGTGGACCAGTCACAGAAGTAAAAATTTCAATGTTTAAAGAAGAAGTTTGCGAGAGAGGGCTTTTGAAGGTTGATTCTAAAGTGTCAAGATTGTCTTAATCTGATTATTACTGAGTACAGATATTTAAAAATACTCCTTAAATGTATGTTCATTAACAGTACTTATACCATTTCATAGACATTGATATGAACACTTAGGAATTCAATAGAAGAGGTTCCTTGAAATAAATCTCTATTCATAACTATTCTTTTGATATCTAATAACTAAATTATGTTATGACCATATAATCCATTGTGAAATACAACATCTTTATAAAGGCGTAGTTATGACTAGCAAGTCTTTCCTTACCTTTCACCTTTAGTGGACGGTTTGGATTCCCCAACTTTCATCTGATCATCCGACACATATTCTGTGTTCACCTTTTGAACTTAAGGAGTGTATTATTCCTAAAAGCCTACAGTCTATGGCATTTAGGACTTCTGTTCCTAATACAGAGGAAAGATGTCAACTCACATCTTTGGAAGAGTTGGTGATGAGTTGTGAAACAAAGCCCTTCTCCGCAGGTGACAGCCGAGGAAGCTGAGAGTAGTCAAAGTTGCGCAGGTTTGCCTTCATCGAGTTCTCCAGGGGTTGCTGAAAACCCTTCATTGGTTAATATTTACACAGGAAGAATAGAATAGAATAATTTATTTTGTCAGCAAATATTTCACAAAATACATTGACAAGTCATACAGTCAGTAAATTTAGTTAAAATCTGCAATCTTCCATGAACAATTTTCAAAGTCCTTTAAACAATAGTGCTCTTTTACATAGAAATCTTTTTAGTTGTACCTTAAAAATATCAGGTAATTGTCTTAACTCTATATCTTGTTATATTTTTACACCTCATAACTCATTACTACCACTCATCACACTCATTCTTCACCACATATTTGCCTTAAAATACCCTCATGAGAGAGGTCGGCATCTCAGATAGTGATATAGTGGCAATTTTTTGTAAAACTTACTACCTACAATCAACAGGCTTTTATCTGTTTTTTGTAATCTCACAATTGGCAAATTTATGTCATATTTACTCCTTGTATCATAGTTGTGTACATCACTTCTAGAGCTAATTAGATTGGTTTTATCTTTTACATACATTATACATTGATATATAGTACAGGGTGTCACAAAAATGTGTAGCGCGCTATACAGAACCGGATTCTACATACAAAAGTAGGTTGAAAATGCCGAATGATATTTTTTTAATTTCGGCTTAGTTTAGCCGTAATCCGCCATTTTGTAGTTTTTTGAAAATAACGAATAATTCAAAAAACCTTGAGATATTTTTGTGAAACTTGGTATAAACCTTAATTGTGTTCCTAATAACATTTTCCAACAATATTTTTGACCTAACTTATCAAATTTTAAAATGGCGACCATTTTGAACTCTGATGGAACTAAGTTGGGATTTGACTTTGAAATTTTTAAATGGCCGCTATTTTAAAATTTGATAAGTTAGATAACAAATATTTTTGGAAAATGTTATTAGAAACACAATCATACCAAGTTTCACAAAAATATCTCAAAGGGTTTTTGAATTATTTGTTATGTTCAAAAATTTAAAAATGGCAGATTACGGCTAAACTAAGCCGAAATAGAAACAATGTTATTCTGCATTTTCGACTTACTTTTGTATGTAGAATCTGGTTCTGATTCTTTACAGTGAAAATACTGTAAACATTTTTTAATTAATTAATATTTGTTGACAGTGATCAAGACTTACTGCGCCTGATATTACTCTTAACACTTTCTTTTGCATTACAAAAATATCGACTGCGAGTGAGAACGATTGCCACACTATTAAACCATAATTTAGATGGCAGTGAAAACCCCATAGTAGGCTTGTATAAGTGATTCCGTCTCAATTTCGCCAGTTAAATGCTTTGAAGTATGTTGTGCTTAGCCATAAAGCATAGCTGAACTGTTGTGTATTACAAGTAAGATAAATTTTGTGTATGTTCAGAAACAATTGTACTAGATGAATTCAGTAATGTGTAAGAGGGTTGGTTTTTTCTATATTTGGCTCTTGATATAAAATGCAACTTAGTGTTGCAATAAAATATGTTCTACTCTATTCTAGCACTAGACTAACCAGAAGGTGGACAAAGACAGGGGCGAAGGGATTGGTGGAGAGAGGCTCTCCGCGATACATCTCGTAAAGGAAAGTGATGGCTGCAAGCCGCTGCGTGGATCTCGGCAACAAGTCTGCATTCTGTAGTAGCAGCACCAGCGCACAGCCCACTGACAAACATAAATCAATTTGAATGTTTTTCTACTGAATTTAAACAAGGCTACAATGAATTATACTATACAATATAAGTTTATTTGTCAATATACAATAATATTAATTGTGTTGACAACAAATAACTATTTAGTATGTACAAAAAAAAAAAAAATCTACTACCACTGGTAAGAAAAGATAGCTAAAACATCTTTAGCTATATGATAAACAATATTAGTATACAAATTAAAATTTAAATACCATTTTCCATGAATTCTCCCATTGTATAAAACGAATTTGACAATAAAAAGTTCTTTAGTTCACACTTAAAAGTTTTAAAATTTTGAATTTGTCTGATGTTTTCTGGTAATTTGCTAAACATGTTTTTACCAGAATTTATCGGCAATTTATTGAACATTTCCAAACGGTGGCTATTAATATTTAAAATGTTTGCACTACGGGTATTATAAGAGTGACTTGACTCTACCAATTAAAATTTTGGAAAACAGAATATTAAAGTTTCTAATCACGTAAAGTGACGTAATTGTCAGTATTCCGGTTGATTTGAAAGCATTTCGACAGGTTTCTCTATGTTTTAATTTTGCAATTATTCTTACAGCCAATTTTGAAGAATCAACAGTCTAGAAATTTTTGTGTCCCCCAGTTCCCCAAAAAATTATACCATATAATATGTGGGGATGTATAAGACCAAAATAAACCATTCTCAAAACATCTGCTGCAGTGAGAAGATAGTTTTCAATAAGAATATCCCAGAAGCCATTCTTTTACAAATTATATCAATATGGTTATTCCAGGTTAATTTTTGTCAACAAAAATACCTAAAAACTTGATGCTGTCTGTTGGGCTGATTTTGTGATTTGAGATTGTACAATTCAAACCCGCGCCGTTTTCTACTGAAAAATGTCCAAATAGCATAAAAAAGGTTTTGTCAAAATTAGTTTTTAAATTTAAGTTTTCAAAAAAATCTATACAAGAATTGGCTCTTTGCTGTCCGAGAGCTTCTAAATCAGAGAAAGATTTTGCACAAAAACTCAATGTTGTGTCATCAGCATACTGGATTATCCTACACGTTTCTAAACTGCCATTGTATTCTACGTCAATACACTTGTTAACATAAATTATAAACAATACTGGGCCAAGTATAGATCCTTGAGAACCCCATATTTAATATTAACTTCCTCAGATAAATGGTTTGCAACCATGACTTGTTGAGTTCTGTTGCTTAGATATGAGCTTATCCATTTTAAAGGATGTCCAACTAATGTCCAATGTAATGAAGGATATCCAATGTAATCAACTCAGTTCTGAGTTTACCAGCTGATGCTGTGTAAACCTTTCCAGCTGCTAAACTGTCTGTCATGCAAACTGCACTGTTCTATTGTGAGTTTTTTAGAATATCAGATGTATCAGAGTGGGACTCGTGGCGTGGTCCTGTAATCCAGCTTCATGGAGGTCAGGTGTTGAGGATGATATAGGTGTAAAGCGGCTCAGATAGTCTCAGTGATATATACATCATAGGATAAAACATGTAAAAGTACCTTTATAGTTGTCTAATTTGGTGAAACATTGATGCAGCTGTGAACATAAGGCTTCCAAAGTCTGAGATTCCACATTCTCCTCACTCAACACCCTGAAACAAGGATAGCGTTTCAAATCAGAAGTTGAAAATTATGTCTCCTCTTTCAATTTCCACCCAAACTTTATACAGGGGGTAATTTATCATTGTTATCTAGTTCTAATTTTTCCTAGCTATTAAGGTTTTTGATCGTAGTATTATTAGTACTGTAATTCCATATCCGTTCTTGTTAAAGTTCAAGCTGGAAAAAAAGGTAAAGTTTGTCTTGTTTAAAAAGGCAAAGTTAGGACTACAAAGTCCTCTCTACCACTAAACCTGGACCTTTACCTAGCATCACCTTATAGCCACACACATTGTAAGTAGTGACTGCGGGGATCGAACCCGCGCCACAGTAGTGATGAGCTCCAGAGTCGCGTGTGATACCAATCTGCCAGGATTCGCTATAAACAATAGTAGGACAGGATAAAGAATGTCTAAAACTGACTCCAGTAAACAGCCCATATTTGTAAGATACTGTACTATGGTCGACCTGGTTAATAAAATGTTTTGATAAGTTGATAAGTTTTCAGACGCTGATAATAATGTTAAAATAAATGTTATGTTATAATAGTTATGATAAACTCACCCCAAGAGAGAACTTATTTCTTTCACTGATAATGACATTGTACAAATTATTACTGGCCTACAGATTCGCTAATGACAATGAATATTAGAATAAGCTTACTTAGAAATTTTAACACAGAAACTGTACATTATCACATAGAAATCAAATTAGTCCCGAAATATAACAATAAGATAAATAAATGAACTCATAATAGCATAGGTTATGTTTAGCAGAAAGAAACACTACTAGTAGTAAGTACTTGGCTACTGATTTGATTATTTTTTAGTCCATTCATTTGTCTTTGTACCAAAGAATTACTACGAACCCTTTTCGTTTGTTGATGGCATAGAGGAACAAAAAATGTTGTTACAAAGAAGATAAATTAAACATTTTCACATGTCTTAATTGTTTCTCTGTGTCCGGTATTATAGATTAAGGTTGATTTTTCACTTGACTTTAATCATAGATTCTTAGAACGTGAAGGGAAGAGTATATAATGTCGTTAAGAAATTTACAATTAGACCTTGTCAAGATGCCTAGCAACAAAATACGGGTCCGTTCAGTTTATGATGTACGCTGGCTTTCCCTGATTGGGATGTCTTCTGTATGCTGAAAGGCAATAGCAAATAATACCTTGGTACGGCTAATAAGATTTTGTTCCAGCTCCTACGGCCTTGCAATTGCAGGAACCCATAGATTAATTAATATCATAAATGAAGATTTGTGTTTTTTGACAAAATTAAGGCAAACTAATGAAGCTAGCTTCACGCTTAAAGCGGCTTACTCTTTTTTGTTTTTGGAACTTAATTGTCAAAAATCAAAATGTCTGTCACTGTCAGTCGCAACCTTGTATTTTAGTTAAGCACTAACAAAGTACTGAGGCTACCATTACCATATTAAAATTATTCACCTAACTAATACTGATTGTGCTTCAATTCTCAGGTAATAGAAATTGTTACGTAATATTGTTTTAGTAATACAATTAAAATACAATACGCAGGCATGATTGTAGTAGTTTATTATCTTACTCATTGTTATTTACTTACTAAGATTAACAAACTCACCTCTTCATACACTGAAGTAACTCAAAATCAACTGCTCCTGAAATTCAGTATAAGACCTGTCTGGCTTTTTTAACGATTGTGTTTTTTTCAGAATTGTGAGTTAGGTTACAAATATGTCTATGACGGCGATCCCCAGAGAACGAGAGGCAGTTCAAAAGCAAATCCAGCAAGATTGGGCTAATCGTGAATATATTGAAGTTATAACAGGAAGCATAAAGAAAATCACAGATTTTCTCAACTCTTTCGGTAAGTAAGCCTAAACATTATCTGCAAGTTGCCGGTATTGAGAACTTAAGTTTTGGTTGGGCCGTATTCAACTTCAGTAGCCTTTGCGATCTTCTTTACGTACGAAGAAATTCACTTCCCATGAAAAGGTGGATCCATTGAGGTCACCTCATCCTCAAATAACTACATTTTTCGACAAATGCAATCTAGGTAAGTCATATTTCTAAACCACATAAAACCATCTGTTTATTCACTGTAGTGTTTACAAGTTTACACAATCAGACTGTAACAAGAAATAAGTCGAAGTGGTTACATCATGGGCTAGAGGAGTGCCTTGTTGCAGGGAAGTTGTTCTCTGGGTACTTGTGTTTGAATTAGTATTGGGTAAGGTATTTAGATTAGATTAATGGGGAAAAGTGGTTCAAGACCACACGCCGTCAACCCTTTGGTTTATTGTGCTGGCTCCCTGTTCTCCTAATTAGGCAGCCCCACCCCCGTTTGCTTGCAAAACTCGAGGATCGTGCCACCCAATTCAGATGGGTGTAACTCCTGCCACTCACGAGACCCCAGAAGACCCCTTTCTACTGGCCTCGAGGGACTCACATTCGATAAGAACATTCCGGAGACACTTGAGTTTGTTTTTAGTTGTGATCATCCTTGGCCTGAAGGGCCTCCGATGATTTTGACACTGTGTGTTTGGTTTTGTATTCCTTGACCTGGGTCTGCAAAGATGGATTTGGTTTCTTTTGAGTTTTGCATGGTGTTCCCACGATTAGCTAGGGAAATAAAGGTCACCTTGGGCAGAGCCCCGCATTACCCAAGGATGGTTAGATACTACGGGAGGTCACCTGGTATCCCGCAGGCTCCGTTAACCCCTGTCGGGCTTAAAATTTAAAACACTATTGGGCGCTCACGGAGGTTTCCTTTCTTTCAAAAGGCCTTTTTTCTTTGAAAACCAACTTTATCAGTTGATATAAAACTTGAATAAGAGTGCATATAAATAATAATTAGTTATCGTTTACTACAAAATTTAGTTCTGAAAAAAAGTAAACTAAGATAATGAGCCCTACAAAAAACAACATAATAAACATTACAAAGTAAAAATTAAATAGGTAGTAAATCAAAACAAGGTTGCAACATACAATGAATGGGTTTAAATAATTAAAAAAAAAAAGTAAATGTAAGAAAAATACAATGATATCAATATGAAACTAACTACAACAATGTTAGCTCAAATGTAAAATGATGTGACCACACAACTCTTCATAACTCTTCATTTCGTACTGTTCCTCCTGCTCCACACTGTCCAAAAGTCTTGAAATACGATCTTCTTCCCTCTCCATCTTATAAAACTAAAAATTAAGCACTATAACGAAACAACGAGCTGATTTTCAAACTAGCATAAAACCATCACACAGAAGGGCGCACACGGAGGTTTCATCCAGCAACTGTAGTTTGTGATCGAGCTCCAGTCCACTAAGTTAAGCTTTTCACACTGACCCCTTTTGTTTAAACTAAGAAAATGGCGTAGCTGGCGTTTTCTAGGAAGAGGTCCGTGAGGTACACCCGACCTCATTCCGCCGACACACAAAAAACCTGAATTTTAACACAAAGAAAAAAACGGAGGAAACCTCCGTGGGCCTGACACAATTAGCCCTGTGTTACTCCTTACGGATCGCATGACACCCTACACTAGTGGATTAAGAAGTGGGAAAGAGAGGGCGGGGTTAGGATAGGACAACCAGTGGGTTTGGGCGGGACCCAGTGGAAGGGCTGCTAGCACAATTTCCTCCGATGTTCACCCTCACGGTGGAACTAGCTAGTATTGCAATGAGTTTTGAACTACCAGCCTAGATCTGTGAAGGCAGGGTAGCGTGCAGGATGCAGCAGCTTGCATAGTGCAGGAGTGAAGAGCAGTCTCTGTATGTCTTTCTGGGGTCATGGGTGTGAAGCACCCCTGGGTGTGAAGAAATCACCAGGTTACTAAATCTAGGCAGCCTTGGCTGTCCTGGAGAATACCGCACACCCTTGACCCCAGCTTAGAATATGAACTTTCTGGACACCGTACCGTGCAATGGTCTAAACTAATTTTACCTGTTCCTTTCAGTGGCGTCAGTATGATCGCTGGTGTTGGGACCCTTTAAGTTTACAGAGTGGTTGATGAAAAAATTGCAAAACTTCTTTTTGTACAAACAGTTGTTCTCCTTACATAGTATTGTCTGGTAGGATCCACTTCTGCAAGACACCTAAGAGAGGGTTGAGTGTTCCTAACCCTAATCTAGTCCTTGTACCTCAATTTTTTTGGGTAAGCGGCATGAGGAAACATTCATTGGATACGACCGGATGGCAATGTTCACTGGTTCCACAGAGCATAGTTATAAAGTATTGTTAGAACGCCACAGGACAAGGCACAGAATGTTTTACTTTGCGCCAGATTAATTTCTCTCAAAGTTCTCACCAGCTGGTAAACTGGAAAAATACAGTTTTTGTAAGGTAACAGCGCTTTGATAATTGAGGCTTTCAAACAACACACTTGAGTATTGAAGGATTCTGTCAGCAGACAATCCACTGCATATTTATTTCAAGTAGAAACATTGAATACAAAAACCTCACCTTGTTACTTATTTTCAGATATGTCCTGTCGTTCAAGGCTCGCTGTTCTAAATGAAAAACTGACAACACTGGAGAGACAAATTGAATATCTAGAAGCTCGTGTAAGTAGACTAACGTGTGTAAAGTTAACAATAAAGAACATTCTTGAAAATGCCATGTCTATAGGAACACTAGTTTGTTTGTCAAGTTAATAAAGCCTATTGCTTTGGTTGCCAATCTATTGGATTTAAAGTGCAAACTTCAGCCCTTTGTGCTCTTTAGTCAGCTGAAGGCTGATAGCTTTTTCCTAAGCAGTCAGTTAGGTTGTTAGACTGAATCTCTAGCAGGTAGAGTCCAAGCTCCATAAGTCAGAGCTTTATTATTCAAGTTTATTATTATTTTCCCAGTCCAACCCCAAGGCGTCTCTCAGTGAGTTCACAAGATCTCTTAATCAAGTGCCGTAGACAAGAAGTAAAGAATGTTTCCTCAAACATAACATTTTTGGGACAAGCTTTAAACACCTTTGGCTTTTAAAGCTTTGGCTTTTAAGTGATTTATGCTGGGGTGCTTGACACGACACTTTGCAGTTTGAATATTGTCCGGACTGCACATTTTTGGAGAACATTCTGGAAAAACTGGTGTTTGGGCATCCTCCCAACAAAGCCACTCCATATGAAAGGTCCGGGTAGATATATGGCCAGCTGCTTCAAAACAAAAAATCTCTAAGGCTAACTTACAGCAAACTCTGTCCACCACTTGACAATCCCAAGTCAATCCTCAGTCGAGGTGTATTCTAAGGAATCTCATTTGACCTAATTCCATGCAGAAATTAGCCACTTGATGCATCATTCAAGAAATTTTCAAAACCCAAGATCTAGCCAACCATATTAATGGAACTGCAAATTCAACAATAACAATAACAATTTAAATTTAGTTACTGTACAACCCCTCTTTGAAAACGTTTGTTGAACCCAAACCTTTCTAAGGTAAGGTTCTTCTCAGTAATTAAATGGACATTCAAAACTACATCATCATAAATTTGTCAGTAGGCTTTGCTAGCAATAAAAGTAGCTTCAATATAACTCAGCACCATAAGATATTAATTACTTAGTTATTGTTTAAGAACCCATTTTATTTTGAATTCTAACAACTTGTAAGCATTTGTCGTAAGCTGTCCAAAATATACATTTATTTAATATGTCTTATGAAATTGTTCCCTCGTCACCTTTAACCTCCAAACAAACTAATATTATTCACCTTTATGATCAACACTCCAATAAATCAATCCATTTTATCTTCAAAAGTTTTCCAAAAACAGAGTCTAAAACTTTCAGTTGAAAATTGAATGCTGAAAACCTGCAACAACTTTAGTCCTGTGCTTTTAACATGCTAGAATCACTCTCTTGAAGAGAAACAACCAACCAAAATCTTCTAAATAGCAAAATTTGTAAAAAAAGAACTAAAAACTACTTGCAAAATAATAATATAGTTAGCCAGATATTGTGACAGAAAACAGGTCAGCGGAACATACAACATTCTTCTGGATTAATACAAAACTAAATCTTGTTTCTTGCATCATATGTACACTTTACAACAACTACTTTTGCTATAATTAAAGTAGATGTAGCCAGTTACTTTTTCAAACATATTGCTGTAGTGTAGAAAAACTACCTTTCCGATAAATTAGTTGTAGTTATAGCTAGTTATGATTAAAAATTAACTTTTCCAATACTGTTTGTGTGTTTGTTTACAGGTGACGAAAGGTGAAACACTGACATGATCCTCAGACGAGCCACACCAAAGTGAGGATTGTGGTCCGATAACAACTGTGTAAATATTTCCTAACAAGAACAACACTTTTCTAACGCACACCAACTGTAAATGTCTTGCGAAAGTTTTCACAATGATTCCTTATTCGACTACTCGTAACCTGAATAGCTCTATTAATATTGTTATTCTTTGTCAAAAGTTATTATTTTAAGTTTATTGAATTGTAATACTCTTAGCAGTCATGAGTAGAACTTGAGTGATTATTTTGTTTACTTATTTTCATCTAGTTAAGTGAGTTACGTTAACGAGACATGCGAGGGCGGGGGGTACAGAAAATGGACATTTTATCGTTGATGTGAAATCTAGCATAATACCGTTGCTGTAATTTTATTAACATAGCTCAACTTATGTAAGGTTGGTAGGGGACATTTTATTTAGTGATTGTAAAATAAAGGTCTTCATTAGATTAACGCATCCATCTCTCATACAGAACATTAAAAATGATTGATATAAGTCTTTGGAAATGTAGGAGGTGGAGTTTTAACTGATTGCTATCCAAACCCTCAAACTAGTTTATAAATACTGGTTACAAGACTGTTGGGTTTTGAACAGCGTACAGCCTGTTGAGATCTGGAAGGCCTGACAACTTTCAGATGTCTGTAAAAAATGTAATATTTTTAATAATTTAGGCCCAATTGATCAATCCTTGTAAAGGTGCCCACTTGTTAGTTTTTATAAAACATCTATTTCCAATCAAAACCTTTCCTTAGTCTTGATTTCCCAAAACTATTGGCAGTTGTCTTATTTCGACCTTAAGTTGATTTTAAAGATAGTAAAGAAAACTTTTTGAAGACTACAAGTGTAAACTGTTAGGTGGTGTTTAGACTTTTCTCACACTATTTTTGTCTCACGGTCAAACATAAAATAGTTTTCTCTATTCAAAGATACTGTGTAAGACATACAAGTATTAATTAAATTTTGTCCAAAATATTAAAAACAATTGTTTTTGGGAGGGGGTGGGATTATACCAGCATGATGTAATTACTGCCAGATTAATAAGTTTTGTTGAATAGTATAACAAAAAGAAATGCTGTTTAATTTGAAAAAAATATCTTTTAATTTTAGTTAAAAAAAGAGTTAAAAGAAGTTTTTTACAAAAATGGATTTTTTATTATAGGGAATTAATGGGTAATCAAAAACAAATGTTGAAAAGCTCGATCAACTGTGACTAAGTTATCAAATGCATTACGCTTTTGACTGTAATCTGAAAGTCGACTAGTTTCAACATGACGATGATGATGATGATGATGATTTCAGTTCACATAAATAAATACAGTAGGATTTTGTTGAAATCTCTTGCATGCAATAAGACCAGTAATACTTAGTGGTAAAGGAACTAATTCTTATCTATCTGTATTATGTGTAGCAAAAAATGAGTGTTTCGATTCTTTGTAATCTACACAACATGTTTTACATTTGTATAATAAACCTAAGTATTTCTACACTGAATTTCAAGGTTTATTGCATCTACCATTTTGCATATTTCTATTTTATAGATATATCGCATTCAATTTGAACGCACTATGTTTGTGAAGTCATTCAATTACAATCTTCCACAAAGATAAGCAGCCAAACAGTCATAGAGAAATAAAAAAAACAATGACAAACGAACATATAACTTTGCTGCCATAGTCAAGCACAAGGATTCACTCATTTACATTAGCTTATCTGATTAATAGTTTGAGTTTACTGTTTCAATAATTAAAGTTTTTTCCAATTTAAAATTATACTGATGAAATCTGTAATGATCCGTTCGTAGAAGTTTCAATTTACGATAGTTATGTTCCATTACAGTAATGATTTAAAAATCCGCCTCAGCTGGGCAGGGATGCTTAAATGCAAGGGTTTACGGAGGCCTGTTATCACCTTTTAAAAGTATGTTTACAATGATATATATTTTGAAACTAAAGGAGTTTTTTGACATGTATAGAGCTCTGCTTTTTTTTTAAATTATGCGTTTTAAAAGTATACAATGGAGATGAAAAGAACTAAAGCTTGGACAATTTCAAAGTTTATTTGTGAAACTATTGAACAACTTATGAGAAATCAGGTTCTATATACATATTGGAAAACTCCTTTAGTTTCCTAATATACGAGGGTCGTTCGGAAAGTAGTACTCGTTTTAATCTCTGTGTTGTCTATGTATTGACAGATAATTGAATCAAAGTCAGCTGGTTTTAGCATCTTATTGGTCAGCTGTTTACTGAATTTTGTTTCAATACAACTCTTGTTACCGTGTTTGTAAACATACAAAATGGAGAACAAAATCAATAACACCGCCAGTTGTGAATTGGGATCAGTTTTTAGGTTTTCTGAATGCAAAAAACATGCGCCCAAGTGAAATATACCGCAAAATAAAATCTGTGTACATTGAAGTGATGGACGAGTCAACTTTGCGACGTTGGTGCCGAAATTTCAATGTAAAGTGTCATCACCATTACGCTTGTTGAAACTGTTGATGCGTTTGTGGAAAAGGATCGGAGAGGGATGACTTTAGATGAAATTAGTGAAAATTTCCCAAATGCAGGCACTATCATTTACTGAAGTCCTCACAGAACACCTCAAGTACCATAAAATTTGTGCTAGGCCGCGCCGATAATCACAAATTGAAACGAATGGCTGCAGCAATTTTGCATGACCTCATGTAGCGAAAAGACGAAGCAGAATGGGACACCATCCTCCATACAGCCCAGACCTAGCCCCTAGTGACTATCATTTGTTCACAAAACTTAAAGAGTTTTTGGGTGGGAAACCTTTTGAGGATGACGACGAAGTCAAACAAACGGTACTGTCTTATTTCTGCAGAAGACTACGACATAGGTATTTAAAAGCTTGTTAAAAGGTACAATAAATGCTTGGATATGCAAGACAATTATGTAGAAAAGTAGATAGAGAAATGTAAAATACAAAGTTTCGTTACAAAATTTTGGTTTTTCATCGTTTTATTGGAAAACGGGTATTACTTTCCAAACGACCCTCGTATCATGTTTATTAATGTAAAAACTATTTTAGTATTGTTTTGATGATCTTTTTCTCCCTAGGGTGCAGCCTCGGACGTTAACTTGACCTTGTGTGACTTTAAGACCTAGTGATGAAATATACTATTGAAAGGTGAAAAGGGGCTGATGTAAACCTTTGTAAGCGCTTGGTATGACAGTCGGGCCGCATCAGTTGAAAGAACAGAAACAGTTGGCCTGTTGTTTAGCCAGTTGTTACATGCACGGTGTCGTGGGTTCTTAGAGCGGATGAATTCAAGCTTTCTCTGAGGTGACCGCTGAGGGGGAACCTTAAATCCATACTCTTCATTTTGAAACACTCAGTATTATTATTACTGATTGTCTGTTCTCCAAAAACATAATATAGTGCTATGGACAAAATGATTGAACTTTGAAATAGGGTACAATACAATAATCCATGCCAAGGTATCTACAGAAGCTTCAGGATATTTCCCAACACTTGCTTCAAAATTCAAATAACCTCAAAATGTCTACTGTCGCGGTATCTAATTTAAGACCAATCTCCTTGGTGGGAACTGGGAACCTTTAAGAACTGGTTAAGAAAAACTAAATACTTTGTGTCTTTGACTCTGCTGAAGGCAGAATAAGTTGCTCAATATTGGATAACTATAAAGAAATGTTGCCTATTTTGTTAAGGTCAACCTTTTGAGATTAAGTCACGGCATTGTTCTGTCCAAATTGTGACCTTCAATTTAATACCAAATTCAACGTTGTCCCCTTCAACACCGTTTCTTTAACTTCCTCCTGGAAAAAATATGACACAAATAGACAATAGTTTTTATTACGCTACGAACAATCTTCATGTCTATCCATCACTAAACTGCTATGCATTCTTCTCCCATTGGTTGCCAATGAATTTTTCTTTTGTTTTCAACTGATTCTTGAGCCAGATTGGAAAGAGGAGGTTTACAATGCGACCTCTGGCGTTTTTTACTATTTAACTAAGCACCACCCAGCTTATCCGTGTTCATTGAGGGATAGTTGCAGACCCTACTTGATGTTTTTGACCGAGGCTAATACAGGCTTTTGATCCTGTTGCCCAGTGTCAGCTTATAAGTGAATAAATACCTTATAAATTACCCAAAGATCACAATTCAACTAGAAAGTTAATAACCAAAATTTGAATACAAGACGGATTAAGATGTTAATTAAAGTGATTTTGCCGTTGGGTATGAAAAATGTGAGGTTTAATGACATATTAAACGCAGACTTACTTAACGAGAAATCATAAAGAAATCGCAAATCCGCTGCTTTAATTAAAACTCTCAGTTCATCTTCATTTTCCCTGATTTCCTTAACTAATGAATTTGCCAGTCCCAGTTTTCCTCAATCTATTCTGCAACGGTTGCATCTAGCTCGGCTTTACTCATAGATTAGTGGTGATTACTGACAAAGGCGATTTATTCTCTGTCCTCTCGACATTTTCAATTCCTCAGTTCTTTTAAAGTAAATGTGACAACAATAAGTAACTGAAACATAGAAAACTTGAGCCATAGTATTAAAATAAATTTAAAAGTTACTGAAAATAAAAATAAAAACTAATACTTTTAATCATTCAACTTGCGAGACCTTTCACTAGCAAGGCTAGCATCATCAAGCAACACAAATTGGTTTCTGTTTTTATTTTCTGTAACTTAATTTTAAATAAGTAACTGATTCACCTTAATCTGTCTAGTTATTTAGAGCTAAACACATAAGCTCTTTTCCCCAATCAGGAAAGTGTAATGTGTCACATAGATACTTGATGCGCAATATTTGCAATGGTGATGTAACCATGACCACATTGCGGTGGTGCTTATCGCAGAACTGTGGCAGAAGTTGACCAATATTTCCAATCAATCTCACGCTTCCTCCATTTCACCACCTGCCACCTGAACCTTCATTTACTTCATTCAAGTGTTCAGCAAATGTTTAGTTTCCAGTTTTATAAAACATAGATTATTAGTTTAGTACTTTAAGTACTCTATATATTTTTAATATTTGTTGTGTATTTCATCTGGAAATCTTTCATTGTAAAGGTATATGATTTTATTACCAATCTAAGGTTTGATTTCACTAATCGCTATTTGAGATGCCGACCACTCTCATGAGGGTATTTTAAGGCAAATATGTGGTGAAGGTATTACGATATAAGAGGTATTAGGGCAGTTTGTTAAAATTATGAATAATTAAGTCACTTTACATTATTTATATAATAACCACTATCCCTCTACACTTTGGAAACTTGTCTTTTTTTTTAAATAAGGTAAATTTTATATCGTGTAAAATGGAATTTGAGGTTAATGGAATCAAGGGTAAGTGTGATAAGTGCTTTGATGAATGGAGAGGTCATGTCATGCTACAAGCTATATGAGACTGACTGTTCCCCAGATTGGGTGAGCGTAGTTGCAGAAGTTTGCGGGAAATAAAATGGAGACTTTAGTATTAACCCTTTGCGGTCTCATTTGATTTTTAAATTTTCGTAAAAAGCCTCCCCCAATTAATTTTTTGTATGGGTTTCCCCAGGCCTCTGTAAGCAAAATTTCAGCAAAACCGCTCTCTGGTACGGTGCATTACCAGTCATTCAACCACTCCTCTAAGCGCGGGGATTTAGCGCCTCCCTAAGCTCAAAAAGTGCCACTCGCCGCCTCACTGGATTTGATGAGCCATTTTCTCTTCAGTGATCCTCAGCGGGTCATTGTGGCCCAGCACCCGGAATGATCCAACGACTAGCATTGCACCGTACCAGAGCGCACCCGTGGGGATTCGAACCCACGCTGTGACAGACGTTAGTTCTTATGATGCCAATAACGGTTTAAGTTAGAAAATATTAAAGTGTTCTAGAAGGACTATATTTAATAATTTATAAATAGGTTTATCAAAAATCTAATTACAGGAAAGCACAGATAAACGTTTTCTCTTTCAATAAAAATTAACACTCCGAATTAAACCTACATATAAGAGCGATATCTACTTTCCACGAAAACTGCATCAGTTGATAGAAAGCCCGTTGTTACGTGCGCGGTGTCACATGTCCCTTGGGCGGACGAATTCAGCCTTTCTCTGCAGTGACTCCATGATCATGACACCCGTCAAACTTCAAAAATCCATCGGCCTAGAGTGAACATTGACTAAGAACGCACCATATTTTTAGGAGCAAAAATCTTTAACACATTCCCTGAAGACATCCGCAAACAGCAAATTGATGAAGACTATTTCGAGGGAGCCCTTAAGAAGGATCTCACTGAGAAGGCCTATTATTCTCTCCATGAATATTTAGATGGGGCCTAAACAAAAAACATGATGACCACGGCACCTGTGCTACCAGTGGGGTTACATCAAGTATCAAGTGACGACGGAGGCGGACCCTTAACGTGACTTTCGGACCACTAGAGACACAGATTTGGGATAAACAAAACGATGGTTCACGAAATTCGTCAGTAGGTTGCCGAATTAGATGAAAAGTGTCCCAAGGAATTCAAAACTCACCCCAAAAAGATTTTAATTGAAAAGCATTTTACAGCGCTGACCAATTTATGGCACATGGCTGGGAGACGAATTTGGAAGACTGACCTAAAGGCCTACGTGTGGATAATTTTAGGCTTTAGTGTAGTATTTAATATTTATTTATTGACGATTGCGATGCAAGTACATTGTAATTATGCATTACAAGATTTATCTCTTTAATGTCGAACTTTAAAAAATACAGTAGTTAAAACTTGGGCTGAAACATAGATCACAGTGAGAGTGTACGAGTAATGTGTATGTGGCACTGACACTGATATGAATAAATTCTCTCTGTTTTGTTGGTAGCATTTCATATTCCACTTTGATACTCACTTATGATACGTGATGCTTTTACAAACTGCCATTCACAAACAGATCACTCAAGCAAAGCCTGACTTTGTGGTGTTTGGTGAGTTAGGCTTTTTCTTTTAAAATACTATAGTTATACACTTTGTCGTAAGTCTAGAAAGAAACAGAGTAAGTTTCCAATGAAGTATACTAAACCTCTTGTGATTATCAAATTCAACAAGCTAACTTCCATAAACAACAAAGATATCAACAAAGATTTCATATATGAATTAGACCGAGCTGCCGCACTTCATTGATTCGCAGCCCAAGCAAGCTTACATAAATAGTGTGAGTGATTTACATTTACATATAAGCCAATCTAGATTCCCTTGCCTGTTTGTTAATTCATCCCCACTGACGCCTTCCTAGATCCCGTTACTGAGGGACTAATGCAATCACAGTAACACGTTCAACATGCAGTAAGTAAGAGAACTGATCTCCCTGGCTCACTGATATAAGTAATAGTTTTATTGAATAAAATAATTATGTTTTATGTCATTAGTTTTTATCTTTGGAAATATTAGAAACAACAAGCCATTTTGTTATTTGCATTGCAATCACAATAATTGTGTTTACAACAACTATATCATTATCACTATTTATACATAAGTTTGATCAATTAAGAGAAGAAAGAATAAACGGTAAAGTTTGTCTTATTTAACGAGGTGAAGTTAGGACTACAAAATCATCTCTACCACTCAACCTCGACCTTTACCTAGCCTAACCGTATAGTCTCATTACAAATAATTGTAAGTGGTGACTGCGGAGGAATATATTTGGGATACAAAATATAACAAGCCCAATGTAGCGAGGTTGGTCGAATTTCCAACACTTGTTCCAAGAACTTAACTACCCAAAGCTTGTGTTCAAGGCAGCATAGTATGAGCAGTGTTGCAGTACTACACACGCCTTCTTCATAAATAAATAAAGGAGGTGGCCATAGCTCAGTGGTATAGCGCGCGTGCTTCGCACCATATCAGCCCGAATTCGATTCCCCGCGCAGTGATAACTTTTCACGATGGCCACTCCTCGTAGTTCGTTTAGACATATCAGACCATCACCTGCGTGGTTCGGAAGTCACGTTAAGCCGTTGGTCCATTCCATTGGTCGTTGGGCTATTAATTAATGACTCAATCTGGGGATTAGTCGGCCCTAGTTTGTAACAAGGCTACATCTCATCATCCATTAAAACATCGCACTCACCATCATTCCATATTCACCATAAAATTACCTTTCTAAGAGTGGTCGGTGTCTCAAAGCAAAGTATCAAATAGTATAATCGTACTGTGAGTTTTATACTTTTAAGATTTAGTGATTTATACTTTTAAGTGAACGGCCAAGTATTGTTTAGGGCGAAAGAAAGCCAGTTTTCCACATCTTTATTTTTATTTAGAGAACGAACTAACTACTTCGAAACATAGTAGGCCTATTTTTAGAGCTCTAAAACCCCACTTTAAAGTCAGAGTTTACTGGTTCCAACTTCAACTTCATTCTTCAATAAGTTCTCCAACATCGACGATGTTTAGAGTTTGCTTGCAAAACGCAATACTGTATTTAACACTCTACTTCAACGATAGGAGGAAATGGGTCGGACAAAGCTCTCAACTAGGAGAAGAGCAATTTTCAACTGAATTGAGAACGACTCCAAAGTCTTGTAAATGACAATGAAACGACCAAACTTGCAGCCGAGTAGTGTGAAAACGAGCAAAGTTAACAAACTCTATTTACTCTTATCTCCTCTCTTATGTGAAAAATAGTGCCTGGGGGCGGTAAATTTCTATCTTCGTCAGCAACAAACATATGATCGGGAGAAATTAGTTTTGAAAGTAAGGACCAGTGGCTAAAGTTTTGAAAAATAGTACCGAGGTTAATGTTTCTGTTACTGTGCACCATACACAACGTAAGTGTGTCCGTTGGAAAAAACCGGGTTCGTTAAAAAAGTACAACCTTTTGTTTTTAAACCCCTTTGTAATTACAGGCATAAAACAGAAAAGATGTACATGAGAAAATGTGTACTTAAAAACCATAACCTTTGACGGTTTATTCGTTTAACTGAATACTTAAATAACAAATTCCCTTCTCTCAGAAGAATGTTTGAAGAGAGAATGTTTAAAATGATAGCTAAGAGATGAGAAGCGGATAAAGGACTCAAGTATTCATGGAACCGCTTAGGAAGTGGTGTAAGAATCAAGTTAACATAACCATACATTCACACTTTCTGCAATTTATTGTCTGTTCTGAAGTTATCTTTACATTCTTCAGCCTGTTCCTTTTACCTGACAAATGTTGAAATATAATAGACACATTTACTTTTAAAGTTTTGCACATAATGGAAAAATGCCAAGTTAATATAAATGATTGGTTATTCATGTAAACTTGGGCCTGGTTTCGTGTTTACCCGCTAGATAGTTCCACTAAATAACTAAATCACTATTTGAGATGCCGACCACTCTAATGAGGGTATTTTAAGGCAAATATGTGGTGAAGGATGAGTGTGATGAGTGGTAGTAATGAGTAATGAGGTGTAGTCTTGTTACAAACTATAAGGCCGACTCTTTTTTAGAATGGGTAATTAATTAATAGCCCAATGACCAATTGAAATACAAGAACCAACGGCTTAACGTGACTTCCGAACCGCGCAGGTGATGGTCTGATACATCTAAACGATCGTTGGAGTTGATACGGGTATCATCAGATGATCACTATGACTATCTGAGCCGCTTTAGACCTATATCATCCTCAAAACCTGACCTCCATGAAGCTGGATTACAGGACCACGCCACGAGTCCCAGTTGAACATGTTGAACATGAGATAACTTAAATAGTATTGCCTTTGGATAGGTGTTAGTGTCGAACTAAACAACAATAGTTTATGAATGAATAAAATTTATTTCAACATGCATTAATATTTTATACGTATTCTTCTAATACAAGTTGTAACATTTAAGAAAACATGACAAATCCTAAGAATTGGTTTAATAGTATGTAATATGATTAGATAAGAAACGGTATACACAATTAACATGGTCAATGATTGTTGATACATTGACCTCTTCGTAATTAAAGTCAGTATTGCTTCCACTAATATAGGTTTAAGCTTTTTATTTGAAATCTATGAAGAGCTTTAAGTATCAAAGTATCAAGAACATTTAAATTCATATTATGTAAATAGTTGTACTCCTTTAGAAGGAAACAACATGATATAATAAATAACGACTATGGAGTGAAAGTGAAAGAAATAAAATTTGAAAGAGAAGGTTGTGTCGATCCTATAAACGTAGTGACAACGACTAGTGACCCTACTTTAGATAGCCATCTTTTGTAAATCGGTCTGTTTCTGTAGAATGTCTTGATATCTTTTCCTCTTCCAAATATCCAAACTTATGTGTAAACACTAATGATTTGTAGTGTTCGCACTTTAGTATTTTTACTTATTGTTTTTAGATATTTGATACAACACACCCAACTACATCATACCAGTTCAAGAAAACTACAATAAAACTCACAAGTTTGCAGTTTCAATGTTGACTCTTGGAGTCTGAGAGTCCCTTAAGATAACACATAATTTAAAATATCCTAGATTCGTAAAACCTCATGAAAATGAAATTTATATTCAGGGTTATATACTCTACTAAATGAGATCGTTCGTTAGATGTAAACCTAACGGATAAACACTTTGAGATCGCTTTTACTCTGCCAACTCCAATTGTGAACCACGTCATAGAATAAACGGTTTAAAACACTCTAGTATTCTTTACTTGTATAACAAAAGGTAGTTGGTCTATACTAGTATAGCAAATACGGAATACCCCATACCCATACGACGGCCACAAAGTCTTGAAATTTAAAACTGTTAACCATGGACCGGCTGACCACATTGTCTTTGTTTGTTCTAGCATTATCACAGTTGTCTACCACGTGTTTAATGTTGTTAAACCTTTTAAGAGTAATGCTCTTTACATATAAAGTAAGATTTACATACGAAAATTCGGACACAATTACGGTTTAGCCAGTGGGGTAGTTAGCTACCCTAGCCAATACCTTTCAATATTTGATTACAAACACTAAATGAAACCCAACCTAACTTAGCTATGGAACAAACTCAATCTCCAACATATGATTTGAATCGCTGATGGATGATAAATGCTAACATTTCAGTATTCACGAATTTTAATATTTGTCTAACATCACGAGTATTTAATATCTTTTGAGGTAACTTCCCTTTACCAAAATGTACCGATGAAACACGTTTTAAACTATGTAACACTATGGCTAATGTCACAAGACCAATCGGAAGTAGCAGAATATTTAAATGTAATCAATCTTTGCATAAACCAGAACTGTTTTCTCTTCAATGGCCAATACTATAATCAAATTGAGGGAACAATTATGGGCAACTTCCTATCTTGTTTCATAGCAAACCTATTTCTGAGCTACTTCGAGACCACGGCTAAAAATACCTTCCAATATTTTCCCAGGATCTGGATGCGTTACGTTGATGACGTGTTTGCAGTGTTTGACTCAAGAGAAGATCTTCAAAATTTCATTCTACAACTAAATTACCTTTTTTCGTCTATAAGATTTACCTTTGAAATTGAACAAAACAACTCAATACCTTTCCTTGATTTATTAATTTCCAAATTACCATCGGGCCTGCTTGATTTTGATATTTATAGAAAACCTACCCAAAACTATCGTTCAACACCTGCTGACTCGTATCACCCTCCAGACCAAAAAAGAGCAGCATATAATTTTTTAGTCCACCGATTAGTTAACACGCCCTTATCAGAAGACAACAAAAAAGAAGTAAACTAAATCAAAGAAATTGCAAGGTTCAATGGATATAACGTTCAAATGATTGACAATATAGTAAACAAGGAAAAAACAGAGGCAAATTAAATTTTGAGGTCAACCCTTTTTCAAAACAAAATTAAATGGAAAAGCTGTAACTACGGTCCTTTATCTGAAGAAATAAGAAAAAGTTTCAAAAAAAATTCAAACATTAATTTATCTTTTTCCAATAAAAATAAGTTAAAATCTATAATTGGCATCCCTAAAGACAAAATTCAAAATGGAGAAAAATCAGGAATAAAAGAAATACCATGTAATAACTGCGACTGAAAATACATCGGACAAACCAATAGGAAAATTAAAGTATAAAGGTTAAAAGAACGCACATACAATTTTAAATATAACAAAGAAGATACATCCGCCATTGCAAAACACTCTTTAGAATCAGGACATCATTTTTCAAAAATTAATCTACTAAAAGAAGTTCAAAATCCAAAATTATTAGATGCATACGAATTATTGTTCATGAAGAAAATCAAAATTATTTAGTAAACAACGAGCCTGGAACGTTTCAAAATTCCCCGTTTCTCACATAGTATCAGGACCAACAACAACTAATATTATTATTTTTATTTAATTTTAATAATTTTATCATAACATGTGTTAATTACTTATAATTTAAAATCATTGTTTCCTTCAGTTGCTGAGAGTCTCTGACGATGAATGCCACGCATTTGAAAGGCCTCAGAATTAAACAATTTTACTTTATTAGACAGTTTGATGTTTTAAATTTATATTTTAGTATTTCTTTTACGGGATCAGTGGAAAACCTGACCTCTACGTAGAACTCTGCAGGGTCTTAACAAGGATGGATATGTGAGGATAAACAAGTGGCACAACCACTAGAAGCACACACCTCTTTTTAATTAATGTTCAGACTAGAGGATCACCTATTAGCATTTGCATTACTTCCCGGTCTGTCAAGGCTCAACCTTTACCTTTCGTTCAAAATTCTCTAATCTTATCTTTCTTATATAATATACATGCTTCAACTGAGCTTGTTACATCTTTATTGTTTAAACGATGAAGATCACCCTCTTATTCTTGCATCTGGTCTACCGATCCTTTGGCTGTAATGTCCGCTCAGGTATATTAAATTAATTCTTCACTGCTTCTTACTGTCATGATATACCTTATAAAAGGGTGATCATCTTACATTCCGCACCCCTCACACCTAGAAGGTTCCACACTATGTAGAATTTGAATGAATAAATTTCAAAATCTTAGTGTACAGTTTGGACTTGGATTAAGTTGAATTTTAGATTTCAAATTAATATATTTCATTAGCTGATAACTGTTCAAACAATAAAATCGTTAAACAGTAAAACCAATAAAAACCTGGCTGGCACGTATCTAAGCACTAAAGCGCCGCTGACATGAGGGAATCGAGTTTCCTTTGCATTTAGTTAATCTAATTCCCTCCACTCACCTCGGCCTTAAGCCTCAGCTTTTAGTTGTCTACTTTCACGGGCGAGTATAATATCATATTTTTAGACTATAAATGTTTACAATATTTCCCAACAAACCATATTTTAAGATAGTTCAGGTTCCTCAAAGCCCAAACTGTACAGAACTAAACAGAAATTAATTTCCCTGACTGAGTGAGTATGTTACGTTGAATAAGCTATTAGGAGAGGTGTAACCGATGTACGCAATCTAATTAACTTAGTTGGCTTACCTCAATGAGAAGCATTGCTTGATTGTATCTCAAGTGTAAGATCTCGCCTCTATATCAAGTAACATTAAACATATCCTAAACCTAAAGTTTTTTCTTCTAAGGCAAAAAAGGTTTTAAAAAGTATAAAAGTAGTAGTATAAAACAAATATGGATTTCTTGATACGGTTTCAACACAGTTTTAATAAAACGAAATAAAATAACGTATTTGAAATCATAACGTAAAATTAACGGTTGTGTTTCTAGTTTGATGTTAAGTTTTGATTTCACCAGTTGTTACATATTATAGATTAATACACGTAGTTATTTTTATTACTATTTGTTTGTTTTGTTGCTTTTCATTCTTAGTGTAATTAATATTTGGGAATGAACAGTTTGTACAAGGGTGAATATTTCATGTGGAAGTTATTGCAGTATAACATATGTGACACCCTTGCAGATGGCAACCATCTTGAATATGACTTGCAAATTGTTTCGAAACTGTATCTCTCTTCTATCTCTCCTAAGAACTCGTATAAAAGTATATCGAACTTTTAGTAACCGTTCACCTTAGCTTTTATAAAATGTGAGTTATATTTTGTTTCCAACAACGTAACAAACTTAGAGCTATAAATAGTTTAAAACAAGTCATTTTACCGACTTTCCAGTTGACCCAGTTTTAAGTTTACTTGCTGGTAACACAATTATACAGTGCATTCAATTGATTATGTTCAATACATGTACAGGGGTTAACTATGAGTTCAATATAGTAGAATAGAGCATAATATTAGATTCAATAAAAATAAACTAATTTTGAAAAAAACTAATATCACTTTTTTGGGCGAAGCCTTTTAATATTGATGATACAGATCGTTGCTGTGATTTGGACCTTTTCTCAATGTATTTTATCCTTATTATTTGTGTTGAGGACACATTATTAGCTTTTTTACCAAGATGGTTTAGAAAAAACTGTATTGACAAACAAACATGAGAAATCAACAGCAAATAGTCTAACAAATAGATGGGAATAATAAAGGTTTTGAATATTTCATTGAACTTTATAACGTCAATTTGTTTAAAGAATTGTTTTTAAATTGAGTAGCTAAACTAGAAGTGTTTTAAATGATAGATTCAATGAACAATGTAGTAAATATAAAAGGGTAAATGAGGACACAGAAAGGAGTCACGTATTTGTAAATGTAATTGATCCCCTTGAGACATTGTTGGCAGTTTGAGCCCTGCTTGTTATTGTGAGAGTTCATTATTTGTTCTTTCTTCGTCATTGCGAGATATTTTACAAAGTAGTTTATTAATTTCAAATTAAATTTATATTAGGTTGTATAGCGTAAAGCTATTTCAAAATACACTTTTCTTAGAGCCTAATCATACGTATAGGTGGCAGATTAGAATCGTGAGCGACTCCGTAGCTCATCACTCCCCTGACGCGGGTTCGATTCCCGTAGTCACCACTGACAACTACACACCGGTTACTTATTTCATATTTCCAGTTAACTAATTCATTCTGGAGGGGTTTAAACTGTACGCACGACTTACTCTAATCCAATCGCAATCAGCTGTTTTAAAATATGGAGTCAGAATACATTTAAAACTCGCGAAAGTGCTGTTGACGCTGTTACGATGAATATTCCATTACCTGGGTCAATTCATTTCCCGGATTGACGACATGAATTGAGACGTCTTGGAAATCTTAACCCTCCGTCAGTTAAGTGAATTGTGTTTCCACAGCGCCATTCGGCAGCAAACCTCTTAGACTAATTAGTGAATTGAAGCAGCTTCTGCCATGATGAATGAGAACTGGAAAATGTACAGTATTCAGTATTCAGGATATTCACAGTTGAGGATTACGAATAATGTCACCTTGGATTTGTACGCTCTACTTGAAGCACGTTATGACTGATTCATTATAAGCAAGGGTATTATCATAAAAGCTTTCAGTTCAAACCTCAGATGTGCAGTACGTTCTTTGTTCTAACGTTAACTCAAATAATGTAACTTTTCATTTGTCCTATTAGCGCAAGTAGTTTTTACATTATTTAGTCGGAGTTTCTTCACTTTGACACTCAGAGCACTGTGTAGAAATTAATTTAAACTAGTTTCTAAACTAGTTCATAAATTAACTAGCCTTGGCTTCTTAGGGTACAAGCAGTAAACTTCATACTTCAAAAACTTTCATATTTCAAAAGCAATACAACTATTTACATTTGTTGTATGGTTAAGCCATGGTTTCCTAGAAAAAAGTTCACCACTACATTACGGCCGTAATGTAGTGGTGAACGTAACCGTGATGGTGGACGCCAACACAATATTTAAACAGACATAGACAAAACAACTTTTGAAATGTTGTTTATATTAGTTGTCAAATCTGATTTACGTATATAGTAATGGACAAGCTAGACTTTTGTTTACACAACAATATGTGTCACCTGGCGAGAAACCCCTTAACTAGTTTTCACCGCTACTTTACGTCCACCATTTTCTAGGAAACCACACTCATCTGATAACATTGTAAACAAAACTCACCGTCATATTACGGCCGTAATGTAGCGGTGACCGCTTTCTAGGAAACCATAGCTTTACTGAACAAAACGTAGAATAAACAAGATACATTTAGAAAAAGAAATTGTAAACAACTAGTCTACTAATAGTGTATAAAAGAATATTGTATAATTTAAAATAGATAAATGAAAACCTTTTTGGTTTTATTGGAAATTCACTAAAATTTACCGTATCGCTTGTGGCTTCGTGTTGGCTAAGTTTTAAATCTACCGTTAGCAGCCTACAACCAATGTGTGAAACTGAACCAAAATTATTACAACACGCTAGCAAACTTCACGCCTTCTTTTTTGAATACAAATAAAACTATTTTAAGTTTAAAAACGACACAGACTTAAACAGAATTATTACGATATGAATTGAAATACAGTTTTAATATAACATAACCAGCAAATACACTCAACAAGCTTGGTACATGGATTATCGGTACACAGTTTAAACAGACATTGTAGTTACCATATCAAACAATATTGCAGACTGTGTTCGTTTTTTACTTCAACTCACTGTTTCACAAAACCTCGTATTATTGTAATTGAATTTTTCTCATGCAGTTTCATGATGTGTGTGTGTAAAAACACAAATCCACATCTAATAGCTGTCTTATTTTATACACACCTTAAAATTTAATCTATATGGTTATAACGCTTATCATCATTAGTAGTTAAAATCAGTAGCATTTCCACACACAAATGAATGAAAGCCAGATATAAATAATCACGTTGTAGATGGATAACTCACGACACAATGTATCAACAAATAAAGCTGTTGAGCTTTTATACGTGCAACTGCACTGTATTTTATCTGGTGTTGTTTTATAGCTCATAAACTATTTCATAATCCCTCATAAAGTACATTCACTGCAAGCTTTTACGACGTGAGTGCAAAGGTATAGTGTTGTCATTGTTTTATGTTTTATTTGCATTAAAGTTAGAGCTGTTTTATTTTATACATTGAAATTTATATTTGAACTTCTGTCAGTTGGTTTTATTTTTTTGTAAAATACAGAGAATACAAATTAGTCCAGAAGTTGTATGTCACTTCTTCGACAATGATTAGTATCCGGTTTTGGATATTGCATTGGGCATTTGCTTGTGTGGGTGTTCGTTGTCTGATATAGAAAGCCGTTCCCAAACTATATCATCAGCTTTATTATCGAATTTCCTTTGGAAAAATGAGATATTCATGTCTTCAGCATGGGGTAAGACCCAGACTCGGGACCGTGAAATGAGCACCGATCCTCTCCCCAGAATTCGTTTTGAGCATTCTTTCAAGACTTTATATGCATATGTATGCATACGATGGGGTAAATGTCTCCTCCCATAACCTTTGAAAAAGAAATATTTGTTAAAACCATTGGGGGAATGTTTGAATTGGGTCAGGATTTGTTTGACGTATGCCTCCACACCCAAAATGCCCACACCCAAACCGTGGCCTGGGAGGTTGACAAAGCAAATACGTAAAACAAACTTCAGAATACTATAAAATATATATAAAAATTCTTTTCAAAAGTTAGGGGACCATTACCCATTTGACAAAATAAAATGTATTCGATTTTGATAACGTTTATGTTTCAACAATATGTATCAATGTACAAAACTATGAAAACTCATTGTGTCGTTTGAAAATTTCGTGACGGCCAAAAAGTGATTTTCGTTATAGCTTTATTAGTAGCCGATTGCAATAAAACTCAAAATACTTTTTACCTTCACGGTGTGTAATACAAATTGCAATATTAGAACACGTAAGTCTGAGGCCGAAGGCCGAAGCGAAGCTATGAGAATAGCGAAGAAGATTTATCAATTGCAAAGGAAATTCGATTCACTCATGCAAGCGACTCATTTGGCGCTGAGCTCCCTGTCGGCCTGGTTTTAGTAAAAAAGATCCTTACTCGAAACGTCAAACGTCGGGGATGTAACAACCCATAACGCCTGACGGAGGTAATTTACTGTCATCACCTATTTTGTAATTGATTCGAACAACCACGTGAACATGCAGAACACCAAACGCTAGGTTCCTATACCAAGTGTAATTATTTATTTTTATATAAGTAGTTTGTTTTATTATATTTTATGTAGCCAAAATTCCTTCATCTAGTTATTTAAATTGCATGAGTTTGGACAATTAATCTAGTTTCAATTTTGAACAAACACTTTACGCTTTTATGTGTTTTAATTTATTTGTTAAATATATAAGAAGGGTAGGCATGTATTTGTAGATAAAGAACGACAGATTAGCTAATTCATAATTATTGATACTAAAATTATGATGAGTTGGCTTGATTGTTTGTGCAGGAAAAAAGTAAAATTTCAATAATTTTCGAGACATTGAGTATTTTTGTTCCAAGGTTTTGAAAACAGAATCTTAGAAGTGTGAACATTTTGTAAGAGAGTGTGTGAATATCTTTAACTAATGACGAGATCGTTAATTCCAATCTGAAGTCTTCTTCAATCTGATCAATGTTAACACTTCGCAATCTTTAAAATTGGACAAAATGAAAAGACTTCAAATCATAACTATCTCATTGTAATTTGAGGACTCTTGATTTTCTCTACGTTTTATTCTCTTTGTGGTTGATTGAATGTTTTCAATAATGGGTGTACTGTTGAGGGCTGGTCGTTACCGTGTTTAATATGGTAGTTATTTTTAAGTTTTACATTGCATCTTTGCCTTTTATTAAAAGTAAAAACCTAGATAAATGATCAGTTTTTACGACTCAAGCACTTTAATGTGAATACATGAAACTAGAGCCAGCACTCTTTTGTCACTCTGTACAATCGTAAACTTATATAGTCCATCACACGTTTCATGGCTCGTTAAATTCTCTGTATGTTTTCATAACCCAACAGTTTACGATTAACAGTTGACCTGTTAACTGTTGTGTTGTATATCTAAAGTACTTCAAGCGCTCAAAGTAAGATAAACAACTACTTTTCACATCAATAAAATAAACAGTTATTTCATATTCTGTCCTGCTCCTATTACTTTACAACAGTTCGTCTACTTGAAAATCATCTAGAGACAATCCTATTATTTGTTTAGTGTATTAAATATATCCTAGTTAGTTAAAGCTCATGTTTGGTTCACGTGACTTTACCTTCTGGTTGCTAAGCCTCATGAATACTTTCGTGAGATCATATGTACTTTCTCCACTGCCATAAAGTCTGACTATAACTAGACGTCGGATCAAATACAAGCCGTACCTTAGCTAGACGTTTTTCGCACGGTTCCAGTCTATAGCCCTCTTGCAAACTCTTTATTTGTTATTTCCGAATCCTTTAAAAGGTAACGTTACGTGACTTTAAAGGAAACTGATTTCAAACTACTAACTAAACAAGGTAATAACATTATTACGTTAAAAGAAAACGTTTGAATTATTTTAACGTTATTTAAACGTTATTATTTTATATTTACTGAAGCTTAACGTCCTTATGCACAAATGTACGTTACAAAATTATTTACTTTAATGTTCGTTACTCAGTTATTGCATTGATGAAATCTTAACCAATAAACTGACACCTTCTTCGTAATGAGTAATGGAATACCAAGTGTATGAAGTGTTATTATTAGGTAAGGGAAAACCTTTTTAACTTAAATTGGTTCATTATGAAGTAAAAGCCGTCTTAAGTTTCAAGACAGGTTTTGTAAAGAAATCTCAAGTTGTAAACCCTGAAGAGTTTTCATTGTTTCGAATTGTAAAAAACAACTTCTGTTGAAGTTATTACAATTCAGTTCAAACCTTACCTTTCGTCGAATCTTAAAAGTTTCTTTTTACGTGTTTTCTTTAATGAAACTATAACTCAATACGTACAGTAAGATCATTTACAGACAACCCCTTATTTTCCTCGAACTAAACAGTGTTTAAGTCATGCTTGAGGTGGAAGGCGAGTTAGTTTTTACGCCCAAGAGTACCTGAAAGCATGACCCTAACGTCTGGGTAGTGGGCTATCATAAATCCAAGGGGTATGCTCTGCGTGATCGTAAAGGGGGGGCCACATGACGAGTCCTTGCTCACTAGTCCAGGGCACGTTTGTTCCTATGTCGGATGTGTTCTGTCCAGCTGTTTTATGTAGTGATTATGCTTTGCAGTGACCACTCTAGAAGTGCTCTTAACACAAGGGCTGATGTAAGCTTGCTCTACCAATGAGTGTATTCTGCAGATTTTTAGGAACCATCTTCTTCAGACCCTGATTAGGAGGTATACCATGGATACAGGGGTCGGTCGACACCTGCACAGGGGTAGTCGACTACCTGCAATATTGCTGGGACGTACCTTACCTCCAAGGTTTTGTATTTGTCTGCGGTGCTTATCGTGGAAAAACGAGAGGGCTGCCACTTTGACGAGTGGTGTTGCTACCAATACCCAGTTCTGGGACGTTTATTACCTATGTCTGTAATGTAAATTCTAGACGGGACGTCAGCTGGTTTCGTTTAGTGAGTTACAATATTGACAAACACCACTCTAGACATACTATAATCTGTATTCGTGGTTGATGTTATAATAAGCTTGCTCTACCAATGACCGTGTATTCTGAGATTTTAGTGAGAAGCAATGCTTGCTTGTCAGAAAAATTTGGGTATACCACAACTGGGGGTCGACACCTGCAATTGTCTGACAGAGCCGGATTACGGGACTGAAAACGAGACTGAACTTCTACTTTAACGAAGTGGTGTTGGGCTTTGAGTAGATTTATTTTGTTTTCTGTGGACGTAACCCCTCACGTGGATGTCAAAAGAGGCTAGTTACGTTTTGCACAATGTTGACAAACATTGAATGTTTTCAAAGGTTTCAATGTACACGAGGTGCGGAAATTTTCTAACCCTCCGTTTAAAAAATATCAGCCTAATTTCCTGGACGTTAAATTATCTTTACGCCACTACCAACCTAGAGTAGTTTCTTCGAGGTCGATTGGACTGAAGTGGTTTCAAGAACAATGGCCTATCAGGATACTGACCAGAGTAAACCTGGCCAAACACCTTGACTTACAAGAAGCCATATCTAATGCGGGTCGTAGCAATGCCCAACGTTTATAGTCACACGTCATACGCAATGCGATGAAGTAGTGAGCTAGAGGGCTGAAATTTAATATGCTAACTTGGAAATAGCACGCTTCTTTTTGATTTTGATTTGCAACAACAAATCGACATAACTGTCCAAAAGTCGATGATGAGGTTAGCACCAATATGCATCAAATACTTTCTTTTTCTAATAGCTGTTGTAAATGAGTCAAATTTATAGTTGCAGTACCCAAGTCATCAACTTGATCTTCAATCTAATGACAGTCAACTGTTTGGAGTTAAATTATTATTTTAGGTTTTGTGTTTTCTTAGTTATGCTTTGATGATATTAATACAATGTTATTTATTTTTGTGGGTGAAAAATCATGTTTAGTATGACAATTTATTTTGTCCTACTACTTTTGCGAAATAGCATACATTTGTATAAAACGCCATGAAAGGCAACTAAAGTGTTTACTCTGCGCGGTACTTAAAGATGTAGTCTCTGAAGATTTTAAGTTGCAGGGAAGATTTTAAAAGCCTCATCGCTTCCAAGTTTTCTTTCACTAAGAAGTCTGAAATATATTTTACCCTGGAATGCTTCTAGCTTATTGTCTCTTGCACCACACGGGTATCTGCGTTGTTCACAATCGTTATGCATTTTTTTTTTATTTGTATTAATGTGTTTAAAATATTCTTAATATTTAAACAATATTGGTGTATAATTGACTCCCATCATAAGCCACCTTATGATATGTTAACTGAATAACCCATTGTGTAACATTCTTAAAGCTGCATTTCACTTGAATCCATATTTGAAATAAACGAAGAATTGTATTTACTTGAAACAAACTAAAAACATAATAAAACAACTGGCAGTTAAAAACTATGGCTTCTGTACAGCAAGTTGTATGTAACGGTTATGGACGTAACACAATTAAATACATATCGAACAAAAACAAACTTAGGTATTGAACATAAACCAAGTAAATACGAATTAGTAATGGACAAGCTTGTTTGTTTACAAAGGTAAAACGGTAAACACGTGTGGTGAGAAACACCTTCTAGTTTTTCACCGCTAACTTTAGTCCACTTAAGGCAATTGTGTGAAAACAAAACTCGTCTTTTTTTTTGCACCACCAGTTGTAATGTTTGTTTGATGTAAAAATCGCTCTCATTTTCAGAGTTAACTTAAGCTTAAGACTAAAATCTGTGAGAATAAAATGCAAAGAAACAGAATATGGCCTTCTTCTGAACTAAAAAGAGAGTTTTGAATTAAATAACTTAGAGCAAATCTGAAACAGTTGGAACGTGAACTGAAAACGAGGCAATAAATAAAACAACTCGACATCAAACAGTAGTTAGAGTTGTCTGGTAAAATACGCTCTCTAGAGAGGATTATCTAACTAGAGCAAATCTGGAAACAGTTGGAAACGTGAACTGAAAACGAGGCAATAAATAAAACAACTCGACATCAAACAGTAGTTAGAGTTGTCTGAGTAAAAAATACAGCTCTCTAGAGAGGATTATCTAACTAGAACAAATCTGAGGAAACAGTTGGAAACGTGAACTGAAAACGAGGCAATAAATAAAACAACTCGACATCAAGTTACAGTAGTTAGAGTTGTCTGTAAAATACGCACTAGAGGATTATCTAACTTAGAGCAAATCTGGGAAACAGTTGGAAACGTGAACTGAAAACGAGGCAATAAATAAAACAACTCGACATCAAACAGTAGTTAGAGTTGTCTGAGTAAATACGCTCTCTAGAGGGATTATCTAACTTAGAACAAATCTAGGGAAACAGTTGGAAACGTGAACTGAAAACGAGGCAATAAATAAAACAACTCGACATCAAACAGTAGTTAGAGTTGTCTGAGTAAAATACGCTCTAGAGAGGATTATCTAACTTAGAACAAATCTGGGAAACAGTTGGAACGTGAACTGAAAACGAGGCAATAAATAAAACAACTCGACATCAAACAGTAGTAGTTGTTAGTAAAATAGCTCTTAGAGAGGATTATCTAACTTAAACAAATCTGAAACAGTGGAAACGTGAATGAAAACGAGGCAATAAATAAAACAACTCTCAGTAGTTAGAGTTGTCTGAGAGAGGATTATCTAACTTAGAACAAATCTGATTGGAAACAGTTGAAACGTGAACTGAAAACGATGTTGCAATAAATAAAACAACTCGTAAATAAAGTTGTCTGGTAAAACAGGTTACTCTAGACATCTGGGAAAGTTGTCAGTAAAATGGACACGTGAACTGAAAAGAGGATTATCTAACTAAAACAACTAGAGCAAATCTGGGAAACAGTAGTTAGGGACGTGTGAAAACGAGGCAAGGTAAATAAAACAACGCTCAAACAGTAGTTAGAGTTGTCTGAGTAAAATAGAGAGGATTATCTAACTTAGAACAAATCTAGGAAACAGTTGGAAACGTGAACTGAAAACGAGGCAATAAATAAAACAACTCGACATCAAACAGTAGTTAGAGTTGTCTGAGTAAAATACGCTCTCTAGAGGATTATCTAACTTAGAACAAATCTGGGAAACAGTTGGAAACGTGAACTGAAAACGAGGCAATAAATAAAACAACTCGACATCAAACAGTAGTTAGAGTTGTCTGAGGTAAATACGCTCTCTAGAGAGGATTATCTAACTTAGAACAAATCTGGAAACAGTTGGAAACGTGAACTGAAAACGAGGCAATAAATAAAACAACTCGACATCAAACAGTAGTTAGAGTTGTCTGAGTAAAATACGCTCTCTAGAGAGAGAGGATTATCTAACAGAGCAAATCTGGGAAACAGTTGGAAACGTGAACTGAAAACGAGGCAATAAATAAAACAACTCGACATCAAACAGTAGTTAGAGTTGTCTGAGTAAAATACGCTCTCTAGAGAGGATTATCTAACTTAGAACAAATCTGGGAAACAGTTGGAAACGTGAACTGAAAACGAGGCAATAAATAAAACAACTCGACATCAAACGGTAGTTAGAGTTGTCTGAGTAAAATACGCTCTCTAGAGAGGATTATCTAACTTAGAACAAATCTGGGAAACAGTTGGACAACGTGAACTGAAAACGAGGCAATAAATAAAACAACTCGACATCAAACAGTAGTTAGAGTTGTCTGAGTAAAATACGCTCTCTAGAGGGATTATCTAACTTAGAACAAATCTGGGAAACAGTTGGAAACGTGAACTGAAAACGAGGCAATAAATAAAACAACTCGACATCAAACAGTAGTTAGAGTTGTCTGAGTAAAATACGCTCTCTAGAGAGGATTATCTAACTTAGGAGACAAATCTGGGAACAGTTGGAATGAACTGAAAACAGGCAATAAATAAAACAACTCGACATCAAACAGAGTTAAGTTGTCTGGAGTAAAATAGTTAGAGAGGATTATCTAACTTAGAACAAATCTGAAACAGTTGGACACGTGAACTGAAAGAGGCAATAAATAAAACAACTCATCAAACAGTAGTTAGAGTTGTCTGAGTAAAATACGCTCTCTAGAGATTATCTAACTTAGAACAAATCTGGGAAACAGTTGAAACGAACTGAAAACGAGGCAATAAATAAAACAACTCGACATCAAACAGTAGTTAGAGTTGTCTGAGTAAAATACGCTCTAGAGAGGATTATCTAACTTAGAACAAATCTGGGAAACAGTTGGACACGTGAACTGAAAACAGGCAATAAATAAAACAACTCGACATCAAACAGTAGTTAGAGTTGTCTGAGTAAAATACGCTCTCTAGAGGATTATCTAACTTAGAACAAATCTGGGAAACAGTTGGAACGAGAACTGAAAACGGGCAATAAATAAAACAACTCGACATCAAACAGTAGTTAGAGTTGTCTGAGTAAATACGCTCTCTAGAAGGATTATCTAACTTAGAACAAATCTGGGAAACAGTTGAAACGTGAACTGAAAACGAGGCAATAAATAAAACAACTCGACATCAAACAGTAGTTAGAGTTGTCTGGTAAATACGCTCTCTAGAGAGGATTATCTAACTTAGAGCAAATCTGGGAAACAGTTGGAAACGTGAACTGAAAACAGGCAATAAATAAAAACTTATTTTCTTGGGGTGGAAAGATGAGACAGATTTATAAATCGGTAAATCGGCCTATTTTATTGAGACAATTTTTTATATTTTATTTTATCTCAAAGCACAAAGAGTACATATATGATTATTAGAACATATGTATACCTGGTCTGGTTAAAACTACCCTTCAGTTAAAACTAGGGCATACGTTTCAAGTATGTTGTAAATTAAGGAAACGTAATATTTTCTTGTTTTAAAACGTAAACTGTTATTATAGAGCATTGATATAAACCTGTTCTCTGTGTGTGCGTAAGATGAAATATTTGCAGTAAAATCAGTAACGTATGTGAGTAACGTTTATACGTGACATCAGCGCAGATGGCAGCCATCTTCAAATCTCGAATATGACTTGCAAGTTGTCCCTTACTTGTGTCTCTTCTTCCATCACTCACGGAACAAAAGTATAGGAGATTGCTTATTATGTGAGTAACGTTTATACGTGACATCAGCGCAGATGGCAGCCATCTTCAAATCTCGAATATGACTTGCAAATTGTCCCTTACTTGTGTCTCTTCTTCCATCACTCACAGGCACAAGAGTATAGGAGATTGCTTATTATGTGAGTAACGTTTATACGTGACATCAGCGCAGATGGCAGCCATCTTCAAATCTCGAATATGACTTGCAAATTGTCCCTTACTTGTGTCTCTTTCTTCCATCACTCACAGGCACAAGAGTATAGGTTGCTTATTTGTGAGTATAACGTTTATACGTGACATCAGCGCAGATGGCAGCCATCTTCAAATCTCGAATATGACTTGCAAATTGTCCCTTACTTGTGTCTCTTCTTCCATCACTCACAGGCACAAGAGTATAGGAGATTGCTTATTATGTGAGTAACGTTTATACGTGACATCAGCGCAGATGGCAGCCATCTTCAAATCTCGAATATGACTTGCAAATTGTCCCTTACTTGTGTCTCTTCTTCCATCACTCACAGGCACAAGAGTATAGGAGATTGCTTATTATGTGAGTAACGTTTATACGTGACATCAGCGCAGATGGCAGCCATCTTCAAATCTCGAATATGACTTGCAAATTGTCCCTTACTGTGTGTCTCTTCTTCCATCACTCACAGGCACAAGAGTATAGGAGATTGCTGATTTTGTTCTTCGATCTTCCTTCGATAGATAGGTTATATTAAAACCTATATACTATATGTAATGTTATATGTCATATATTGTAATGTAAAGTTATATCATTATATATCCTCTTCCCGCAAATAGTCCTTAATCAATTAATCAACCAATATTTGAGTTGTTCGTGAATATACAGTTAACTAATCATATCCGGTATATTTGAAACAGTATTTAGATTTTAATACGAGGTTTAAAGTGAGCTTTTGCCAGATACCTAAAAAGGAGGCTGTTACGTCAAGAGGGTTAGTTAACCATGTCGTTATGAGTATTTTTAACATGCGGTTTGATTTATATGGTTAAATCAGACAATAATATTCCTTTTTTTCGCCAAATCATCAGTTTATTGCTTTATTACTTTAGTGTTCACCAGGCTAATTAGAACACCAATAAACCTCGTTGACCAAAGTTTATTACACTATTTAATTGGTTTAGGTAATTTTATCACAACAGGCTTTAGTTAATGTTCTAAAACTGCCAACACTTAGTGAATTCTGCGAGCCAATAAATAACAATATGAACTGAATTTCAACTGTTGTTTTTACCACGGATTTCCAGTAAAATATTATTGCGTGTCAACTTGTGTTTTCAATACAACATTGATATTCTGGTGCATTCACTTACATGTAATGATTTTGCGTAAAGGTTTTGTAAACAAGTGAATTTTATCTTACGCGAACATAAAAAAGGTTTTATTCCAGTCTGATCCCTGTTGTGTTTTTTTATTTTAATAATATAACAGATGCCGGTGTACTTTTACCGGTAGACTTTAGTTTAAATTTACATATAAAGGAATCGAAGGATTTTATCCTGCAATATTGATAAAAAGCATCCAAATTTGATAATGTTAAACACATGTAACGTTGATACTCGGAACACGGACAAACATTCCGCCAGAAATAATAAGTAAGCTAGAAAGTATTTTTAGATTTAAAGTCCTCTAGAGACTATGTTCAACTGGATCTAATGTATTTAGAGAGAAAGTAGGAAGAAGAAAAGAGAAAAGGTGGAAGGAAAAGTTACACTTCCCACATTTGTCAGGAGCTCGTCCATTTATTTAGCGAACCCCAAAGTGATTTCTGATGTGCTTTACCTACCATCCAGTATGAGAGTGTTGAGCTCATTCTACTCGTAAATGGTTTATCATTAACCTAGGCTTTTAATAATGTTTAAAGCTTAGATTTAAAATATCAACAATAGCAAAAAATGTGCACCTTAACCTTAAAAACTGAAGTTTGTTTTGACGATGGTACATTCTCTCAGGTTGAAACATTATTACGGGCGTTTTCCATTGGTTTTCAGTGAACAAACAGAACTCGACGGTTCGGGATCTGATCCAGTCCCTGTCTTCAGGCTAAAACATTAGTTAAACAGCTAGCCGACCAGTCACTAACAACACCGAAACCAATGAATACAACTTTCGTTGTGGTTCATACTTATAACTAACTTTTCCTTCTTTCTTTTCCCCGCTATACTTGTTAACTTTATAACAGCTAACCTAGAAAACAATATATTTCGAAAAAAATCTTCTAAAGAAAATGTAAAACCAGCAACAATGTCTATCTTAGTTTACTTAGTTTAAGTAGTCCTGTTAATTTTCAAGATTTATAGTCAAGCTTAGAACTGTGCTAAAAATTGTGAGCTATTGGTGAACTAAAGTGTTGAGCCACTATATAACCACTATATAGCAGACACTTTAAACAAATAGAAATCTGACATTGTGAACAGAAAAGATATCGGAGGACTAAACTTGTGCTGAAATCTAACAATGACATTGATATAATTATACCTGAACACTACAATAATAATTTAATCAAAACTTTGTTCGAAATTTGCCTTTATAGGTAAGAGAATGGATTACTTTCAAAGTTAGTCCCGCAAACTCTGCAAAAGTTATCAATCCCTTAATACTTAGGCTTGATTTACTACATAGATCGTCACTGCTTTCCCTGCAAGATTAGTCGTGACTGCACATAAAACATAGTTCTTTGTAAACTACTTGAGTTGTCACAAGTTTTGTAGTTTACGTGAAACTTGTTTCATTCTCCAACTAATTTGATATATACGAGTAGAGTCAAAAAATACAAGCCTTGGAAAACCAGAATGCAAAGATGAATTTAAAACTTAACGATTTAATGTGTATACACAATGATATACATATAAAAATATGAAAACATAACTGACAAGTAGCCACAAGCGCCACAGTGAATCTTAGCGAATTTTCAATAAAACAAAAAATTGTCATGTATATTTTAAATTAGACGAAACTTTTTATACTTTATTAGTAATGGTTTTCAATTTCTATTTTTAAGGTTTTACTCGATGGTTTTGTATAGTTAACAAAAAGCAGCTGTTAAGAGTTGTACTTGTTTTGAAATAAGAAAGTAGTTTACTTCCTATATATTAGAAAACCGAGGCTAGTAAATAATGTAACAGCCCAGTTTATAATGTCTTATTTTAATTTCTGACCAGTGTTCTGAATGTAAAAGTGAAGAAATTCTGACTAAATAATTAAACTAAAATAACTTTTAAACGGAAGGTCCCACAGCTAAGGGAGGTATTTTGATTGATTGAAAAAGTATATCATAAAGTAAACTTTGTATAAATTTAAGGTAAAGCTTGCCAGTATTTCTTAGTACGATCTTTAAAATTATGATTGCGGGCATTTTCTATAGTCAGAGAACACGGCGTTCACGACGTTTTGGGATCTGCAATCTGGTCGTGTCTTCATGTTAAAGGTAACCTAAAAATTTTGGTTGTTAAGCGGAGGTAGAACTAAATAGTCCTAACTTCACCAAGAAAATAAAGACTTGTTTCATAAAACACAACACACAAATTGATATGAAATAGAACAGCGTAAGTTGACCTGTCGAAAACGATCAAACAGTGTGTACTGTGTAAAACTAAAATATCACAGTCCTAAAAAGCTAGCCTAGAACACAAAACAACAAACGTAAGGAAAAGTAGCAAACAGAGAAACTCAACCCGTCCATAGTCAGTAAGCAACCTACAACTGACTGGCTGGCTAAAGCAGCAGACGACCAATAACAGTTGCGTAGATGACTGACTTTGTAATAGATCTATAGTCTGAAGATGAAATGTACGTTTTGAAGGCACTTGACAACACCAGTATTTTCCCATCCATTAGATTTTCTTAACGTTTAAGATTATTTGAATAAAATCGAGGTGAAAAAGTCATACAACTGTAAAGTACCAACTCTTGGTTTGTTAAGTATTAATAGAACCGTAACACAAGTTGAGTAGAGAATATACAGTATAGAAGTCTCTACATTGTTACACCGTTGTTACAGTAGCACTTGTCATAACAACGTACCTTCACACTTGCCACAACCATGTATTGTTACACTTGTATAACATTGTTATATTCCATACGTACCACAACACGTTACTTCTCCCAACCTTTTCATGACTATTGGAGCGTTTGAATAATTTTACATGTTAGGTTTTGAGTATTTAAACTCCTGATGGTAAAAATGCCGCACAACAAAAAAAAAGGTTAGATTTTAAGTAAGATCAAAGCTTACATTACACGTGCTTACAGCTCAAATAATCCTTAAAAACTGTATTAACAAACTTAAAAAACTACTTTGTTGATATCTTGTAAGTTATAGTAGTGGCATAGTTTTTGCTATTAATCATTAAATATTGTAGCCTAAAACCACGAATAATAAATCAGCAATCAGAATACAGTTAAATAAAGTGTGGACCCGTGGCGGATTGGTATCGCCCGCGACTCCGTAGCTCATCCCTCCAGTTGCGTGGGTTCGATTCCCGCAGTCACCACTTACTATTTGTAATGTGACTAAAACGGTGACGCTAGGTAAAGTTCGGAGTTGAGTGGTAGAGTGGTTTGTAGTCCTAACTTCGCCTCGTTAAACAAGACAAACTTTACCTATTTTTTAAAGTGTCAAAATGCTGTGTAAGTTACTTTGTATGCATACCATACCGTTTATGGACAGAAAGAATTATTTATAACACAGAACGGATTAACCTTGGCAAAAAACAAATCAAAAGCCAAGGAGTGAGGAAAATGTTAAACATCAAGAAAACAACGTTGAGTCTCATATATTAAATGAATCAAATCAAAAGCACAGCATGCATTCCAAGACTATGAAGACCTGTCAAATTATTACTCTTTACTGTTTGAGGACGATTGTAGCTGTTATCAAACTAAATATTAGTTTGATTAAATTCATTAGGTCACAAAATGGACCCCTGGGGAACTCCATACTTCAGTTCAATTGGGTCATCAGATAAAGTAGAGTTTATGTACCTGTTGTGTCTGGTCACACAGGTGATTTCACCATCGAAGAGGTAGTCCTCTAACACCACAGTGGTCTAATATCTTTAATAGTTTTGTGATCAACCTCAAAGCTTTAGACAAATCTGTATGCTTGACTTGTTTTTGTCTAAAGCATGTATTACATGTTCTACCAATTCATTAATTGCCTAGAGGATTTGTTTTCCTAAATCAAAGTGCTTTGTGATATAATATTTGACTTTAACAAAAGAGTGCCTTCGTAAATATTCCTTTCTACTAATTTTCCTCTAACAGCAGGTAAAAGTGAAACTCGGGGATAATTATCATCGCTCCGAGCTTTTAAACAGAACTACCTTAAGTGGTTTTAACACTGAGGAATACCCCTTCTTCAAATGTAGATCAACCTCTGTAAAAGGTGGTACTTCAGTGTAACAGTTTAACCAAGCAGCCCATACAATACATCGCACCCTTTTTAAGGCATTTTTCTTGCATAAACTTCACGTTCACTGACAGAGACAAGAACATGGATTTCTTGGCAAATAATAGTATTATAGTTCCAGTTGTGAGGCTACTGTATCGTGTCCATCTGTTCTAACGATTCTTCAGAATAAAACCCAACAAGCTACACTAATGTGACTATCTGTACAGTTTTATCCTCACTTAATTTCAAAACAACCATTGCAGATTTGTGGTTTATAATTTCCCAGGCTGATTTTCTATATGTTGATTGTTTATTTTTGTATACGGAAACCGTTTGCCATTCTAATAACCTTTTGTGCGGCCACGTGTACTCTCGTAGTAGTGTTAATGTACACTGTGGGGTGTGTTATAATCAAGTTTCACATTCCTTTGAGATTCTTTTCGGGACACTAAAAATA
Source organism: Matsumurasca onukii (assembly GCA_018831715.1). Taxonomy (NCBI): domain Eukaryota; kingdom Metazoa; phylum Arthropoda; class Insecta; order Hemiptera; family Cicadellidae; genus Matsumurasca; species Matsumurasca onukii. Next base: position 56,436,363 of record CM032058.1, on the reverse strand, counting down.
CCTCGATCCAACCGATGGTTTGGGGTTTGAAGTATTTACGTGAACATATATGGTCAAGTTATATTGTTCAAATAGCCCAAAAATATGTCATTCTTTTAGAATCTTTAAATTTATCATCAACGCTAGAAATTTTGGATCATTGAAGAATTCAGTTTTCATTATTTAATTTTCTTTAAAGGAATGAACACCAAACGCTCTTTCTAGTAATACACTGTAAGCATCGTTTGAACATTGAGATTTCTATGTCATACTTTGAGCATAATATGGAAAATTCCAACATCGATGTCAATTGTTAGATCCTATATTGATATCACATTATCAATGGAGTTGCTGAAAAATCTGTAACTCCTCGTAGAGTATTGATTCTCCATTTTACCCTAAAGATAGTAAAGCCTGTACCGTAAAACATCCAAGCCTTTGAACATCAATATTAAAAATCACCGACAATTAAAAATTTTACCATCAGGAACAGGTCAATTAGCGAGCTTTTAGCTTTGGAAGGAAGCGTTGTGATCCTCCTTCCAGTTTGCAGCGTTTCTGCATTTGTTAGTCAAGAGTATCCTCACCAGCGCTTTTTTCTTGTCCAGTTTAAGCATTTGTTAGTCAAAAGTATCCTCACCACAGCTTGTTAATGTTTTATGTCACGTGACCTAGTGTACACTTGGGGTTGTAGGAGAAAGTGTGTGTTTGAGTGGAACAGGTCTCAATTAGCGAGCTTTTAGCTTAAGTGGAAGGAAGCGTTGAGATCCCCTTCCAGTTTAAGCAGCGTTTCTTGCATGTTGTTGCAGTCAAGTCCTCACCACAACAGCTTGTTAATGTACACTGTGTCACGTGACCTAGTGCACTTGGGGTTGTAGAGGAGAAGTGTGTGTTTGGTGGAACAGCTCTAGCTTTAAGCTTAAGTGGAAGGAAGCGTTGTAGATCCTCCTTCCAGTTTAAGCAGCGTTTCTTGCATTTGTCTTGCAGTCAAGAGTATCCTCACCACAGCTTGTTAATGTACACTGTGTAACGTGCCTAGTGTACACTTGGGGTTGTAGAGGAAAAGTGTGTGTTGAGTGGAACAGGCTCAATTAGTGAGCTTTTTGGCTTAAGTTGGAAGCGTTGTAGATCCTCCTTCCAGTTTAAGCAGCGTTTCTTGCATTTGTTAGTCTTGCAGTCAAGGTATCCTCACCACACAACTTGTGTGTGTGTCAGTGACCTAGTGTACACTTGGGGTTGTAGAGGAGAAAGTGTGTTTGAGTGGAACAGGCTCAATTAGCGAGCTTTTAGCTTAAGTGGAAGGAAGCGTTGTAGATCCTCCTTCCAGTTTAAGCAGCGTTTCTTGCATTTGTTAGTCAAGAGTATCCTCACCACAGCTTGTTAATGTACACTGTGTCACGTGACCTAGTGTACACTTGGGGTTGTAGAGGAGAAAGTGTGTGTTTGAGTGGAACAGGCTCAATTAGCGAGCTTTTAGCTTAAGTGGAAGGAAGCGTTGTAGATCCTCCTTCCAGTTTAAGCAGCGTTTCTTGCATTTGTTAGTCAAGAGTATCCTCACCAGCTTGTTAATGTACACTGTGTCACGTGACCTAGTGTACACTTGGGGTTGTAGAGGAGAAAGTGTGTGTTTGAGTGGAACAGCCTCAATGCGAGCTTAGCTAAGTGGAAGGAAGCGTTGTAGATCCTCCTTCCAGTTTAAGCAGCGTTTCTTGCATTTGTTAGTCAAGAGTATCCTCACCACAGCTTGTTAATGTACACTGTGTCACGTGACCTAATAGTGTGACTTGGGGTGTAGAAGAAGTGTGTGTTTGAGTGGAACAGCCTCAATTAGCGAGCTTTTAGCTTAAGTGGAAAAAGCGTTGTAGATCCTCCTTCCAGTTTAAGCAGCGTTTCTCATTTGTTAGTCAAGAGTATCCTCACCACAGCTTGTTAATGTACACTGTGTCACGTGACCTAGTGTACACTGGGTTGTAGAGGAGAAAGTGTGTGTGGGTGGAACAGTCTCAATTAGAGCTTTTAGCTTAAGTGGAAGGAAGCGTTGTACATCCTCCTTCAGTTTAAGCAGCGTTTCTTGCATTTGTTTGTCTTAGTCAAGAGTATCCTCCTCACCATACAGCTTGTTAATGTACACTGTGTCACGTGACCTAGTGTACACTTGAGGTTGTAGAGGAGAAAGTGTGTGTTGAGTGGAACAGGCCTCAATTAGCGAGCTTTTAGCTTAAGTGAAGGAAGCGTTGTAGATCCTCCTTCAGTTTAAGCAGCGTTTTGCTTGCATTTGTTTGTCTTGGTCAGTATCCTCCCACAGCTTGTTAATGTACTGTCACGTGACCTAGTGTACACAGGGTGTAGAGAGAAAGTGTGTTTTTTGTGGAACAGTCTCAATTAGCGAGCTTTTAGCTTAAGTGGAAAGGAAGCGTTGTAGATCCTCCTTCCAGTTTAAGCAGCGTTTCTTGCATTTGTTAGTCAAAGTATTCACCACAGCTTGTTAATGTGTAATGTGTCACGTGACCTATGGTGTACACTTGGGGTTGTAGGGAAAGGTGTGTGTTTGAGTGGAACAGCCTCAATTAGTGACTTTTAGCTTAAGTGGAGGAAGCTTGTTGCTAGATCCTCCCTTCCAGTTTAAGCAGCGTTCTTGCATTTGTTAGTCAAGGTATCCTCACCACAGCTTGTTCAAATGGCTATGAATTTTTAGATCCACGTACTCGTATGTTGATTGATATTTTAGATCTTTCAATGGTACTTTTTTTTCTTCCAACAAAGCGTGCATGCAATTCTTACCCACTATCGTTTTAACATTACTTTTAACTTTGACTTAAAAATGTCACTCTTCATCGTTTTTATATGTTCAATGATAGCTTATTCATAGTAAGGAAATTATATCGCTACACGTTCTAAATCTCATCATTAGGGCCGGTTTTTCAATTCAGCCTTAACGGCGGTTTAGAATAGGACAGGGAGCCAACCAAATGTGTTAAGCTGGATATTATTTAGGTTAAGTTTTGCTTTGTCTGTTTCGTATTTTGCATTTTGGTGTTAGAGTTTGTATTTGGCTATATTCATAATGTGTATTGTAAATTCAATATAAGAGTAAACTATACCTTTACTGCATGAAAGATCTTCAAATAATTCATTTCAATACTTTGAACGTTGGAGAAAATGTAAACTTGCAGTCTGTAAACAACAACGGCGGTTAGTTAACCAGCTGCTAACCGAACCAATGAAAAAACGGCCCTAAATACATTTGATATACCATAACTAACACACATACAGAAACACATTAGAAAGTTATCTAATTCCACTTTATTCAATCAAAACCATCGTTCTAAAACCAAATCGTTTAAAGGGGATCCTTGTATGAACTGACATTCCTAGAAGAAATGTCTGAGAAATCCCATTATTGAAACAGCTCAACTGTCAGTTTAGATTTGTGTCATAGCTTATAACGAATTTCTTTGACTACTCCAGCGGTCTATATTTTGTGTATTGGCACATGTTAGAATTTCAATAGCTCCCACCCCTGTTCAAATAGATTAAAATATCAATTACTAAACCACAAAAAAATGGTCAAAGGCTACACATCCTTTGTATTGTATTCCAGAGTTTAAAAATGAGGCCAAAACGTGGGCTGAATTTCTGAAACATAGATCACAGTGAGAGTGTAATGTGTATGTGGCACTGACACTGATATGAATAAATTCTCTCTGTTTTGTTGGTAACATTTCACATTCCACTTTGATACTCACTTATGATACGTGATGCTTTTGCAAACAGAAATTCACAAACAGATCACTCAAGCAAAGGTGGATGTCATGACTACCAAACTTGACGTGATTAGGACAGTCTTTTGGGTACTAAACTGTATAATCAAAAGGAAAGTATTTCTTAAAACTTATTTGCATTTCTAGTATAGTGTAGCTATTGTTACCATCGGTTATTGTAGTTTGGTGATCATACGTTCACTTATGCCGTAAGAAATATGGAAATACTAAACTCAAAAGGTTTCTATAGCATAAAATTGTTGGGATCAAAAGTGGAACCTTTTTTTGTAACTATCAAAAGTCGCAGACAAATTATTTCCAAACTACTTTTTTGTGTTCTACAAAAAGAAATTTCCTGTTCAATACACAATAGTAAGACCACTCTTGTTAGCATTCTTATCTCCTGCTGAAAGTAAAGGTAAAGGTAAAGTTTTTTGTTTAACGAGGCGAAGTTAGAACAACAAAGTCCTCTCTACCACTCAACCTCGACCTTTACCTAGAGTTACCGTATAGTCACATTACAAATGTAAGTAGTGACTGCGAGGATTGAACCCGCGCCAGCGGAGTGTTCAGCTCCGGAGTTGCGCACGATTCCAACCCGCCAAGGGTGTGCTAGATGAAAGTAAAACATCTCACCGAGCTTTTAAAATGTCTTTTAAGTTTTGTTAATGTTTTAATATTTGCAGCATTTTGTATGTATCTTGTAAAGAATGATCGTGTCTAATATAAATTAAAGAAAAGTATTGTACAGCTTTAAAATTAATACACACAGTTGTAAATTCGATAATAAAATCGTCTAGTAATTAATTAAACTTTCTATTCACTCGACTAGGAAAGGGGAATCTTGCAGCGCATTTAAACACAATTTGATTTGCTGGTTCATGTAAGGCAATCTGGAATTCCCCAGCTAGGCTGTTAATTTACCCGGTCTGGTCCTTTCTAGACCTCGTTACTGAGGGACTAATGCAATCACGGCTGCGTTCTACAGTAATTATTCACACCACCAGGCCTGCAAGTGTAATCAAATGTGACGCGAGTGTCACCTTTCTCTACAAATCGCGTCTTTGTGTCAAGTCGTATGTAATCTTTATAAATATTCTTGTAATTTCGTTGACCAGCAACTCCAGTGAACTATGAGTAGGAATGGTGTGTTCAAGAAGAGAATAGTTTAAGTTACTGATCTAAAAACTGTAATTTAAATATGATAAATTAATGAAATCTTGAATAGTTATGAGTGTCCGCAATAGTTATTAATATACCGTAAACCATTGCAACCCTTTGATCCGTTCTAAATTGCAAGGTCAAAGTAGACTCAAGGTAATTCTCTCATTCACGCCAGCGCCCCTTTAGCTATGAAGCTATTTTGACTTTGACGTGTCAAGCTAATTTTGTATTTTAATACATTAACTTTGTCCTGAGTTGAAATGCTTTTTAAATACAGGGTCATCATAAAAGAATGGTGAGGTTTGAAAGATGATTTAAATAAAACTAAAATACTAACATGTATATTATTTATTTGTAATGCTTACCTCAAACAATATTTTGAAATGTCTAGAAAGTTTCCATATGAGCGTCATTAGCCACTTGCCAAGTGTACAATCAGTACTCAAGTTTTCCCCAAATGCTACAGGATAGGCGGGCAAAGATCTATTCGTGGCTTTCAATGAGTCCACCTTTGGGCTTTTCTTGTTAGGGTATGTATAGAACGCTATTTATTGAGAAATGATTCGAGACCTATCACTTAAAGAATAGAATACATGAAGCAATGGTAACGAATGTTAGATATATAGATTAACGTTTGGAGAGAACCTGAGTGCCGATTGGGCACTTGCCGAGCAGCTAATGGTGTTCATGTGGAAACATACTCAATATGTAAAAAAAACTGTTGAAAGGAGGATATTAAAAAAAAAATGAACTTAATTTATTTTGGTTTAGATATAAATAGTGTTTTGAACCTCACCATTATTTTATGATGTCTTGTACAATACAAAAAGTAATTTTGTTCCTAATCAACATCTTTGAGTGCATTTACAGTCTGATATACTTTTAATAGCAATGTTATATTTCTTAAAGCTAAGTTGAATGATTGTTTTTACTCATAGCAAATCAAAATACAAAAACAAGTATCCACGTAAATTTCTACATGAAACACAAACTTGAGTGTTAACCAACTTTATTGCGCTTTGATAAACGCTGGCACAGAAGGTATTTTTTTCAGATAACAAACAAATAAAAGTGGAAACACAAAGCAATGCGGTGGTGGAGCAACGTGATAACTGCAAGGCAACTCGAGTGCTTAGACTCAAACATTAATTAATTTTCAAACCTTTTCTCTGTTCACACTCTGTGGGGAGTTAATTACCGGAACCTGCGTGTAAGTGAAGGTATTTGATGAAACAAAAAAGGTAAAGTTTGCCTTGTTTAACGAGGCGAAGTTAGGACTTCAAAATTCTCTCTACCACTCAACCTTGACCTTTAGCGACCTAGTCACATTACAAATTGTAATTGGTGACTGCGGGGATTGAACCCGCGCTAACAGAGTGATGAGCTCAGGAGTCGCGCGCGATACCAATCCGCTACGGATCCGCATTAATAACACCTTAAGCTTCTTTTAAACTTGATTTATACTGGAAATATCTACAACTAGCAACTCATCCACATAGTAGAAGCACAGAAACTAAAAATCACCAAGTGAAGAAGATAAGGTTTAGGAGAGAAATGTAAACTTGACACCCTGAAAATCCTAGAAATACAGCAATTAGGCATGTAGTTTCTTATCCAAAATTAGAATAAGATACCCTTTCAGTTGGCCAAGTTGAGTTTACAGCCAAATGTAACATACAAATCTCTTAAGTGATAAGGCGAATTTAACACGTTTACTTAACTCTTGACGTTTTCACAACTATGTATAATCTAGCTCTTCCGGTTCACACCACGTCGAAACATCATAATAATTGGTTTGAAATATTTCGGTCTCCCTGTATAGTACCATCTCTATTCATTGATTGGCTGAAACTGAGCCACGCAAATATTTTTTGGGGCTAGAGATAAGGACCTGGTCTGTTACATCGTATATAATCCAGTTTAAGGTACGTTTGCAGTAAAAATGCACTTGTTTGTAACACCATTGAACCTGGTACAAGACTTTCTACTGAAGGGAAACCTTCTGTAAGAGGCTTTGCTCTGGTCTCTGTGTAATGAGCTCTCCAACCAACTTTAACTCAGTAAGTCTTCTTAACCATTCAGTACACAGATACAGTCCAGCAGTTCTAGAACTAAGCAGAAGTCTGGCTACATTTCTATTCCAAGCTGTCGAAGAGAATCTTTGAGGAGTTGAATCCTTCCTATGGTGTGCTTGTAAAAAGGATATCCTGCCAGATTAGTGATAACCACATTTCATCCTCGAAGCAACTTGTTATACAAAAGCTCTTGTCAAACGTAATCAAAGCAAAACTCTTCACAAGAAGCAGCTTAGTTGATCTGAGTTAAGATTTAACGAGACCTTGAATAAGCTATGTGCAGCAGAGCTGAAACGTTACAGAATTTCCTCGGCACTCATTCCCCTACCTACGAACACCTCCCTTACTTAGTCAGATAACTAAGCAAAATGATGTATTTCAACTACATACTGTAATATAGTTTATAGACAATCCGTTAATTCTTAAAACATACTTAATTTTACTGTGAAGTAGGGCAATGATATCGCCGGCTTTCTTAGAAATTAAGTTTAACCAAGGGAAAAAAGTGTATACAACTGGTTTTCTTTGTAAGGTATATAAATTTGAAGGTCGAGTATAATATTACGTAAAGTCTTATAATTGTCTTACAAAGTACAGTGACAATTTAGTGTAAAACGTAGACATTGCAAATAGTAATGTAAAACTTTAGTCATGCGCAGATGCATGTCGTTTGTTAGTATTTTTATAATTGGCAGTTTATATAATTCCTATTCTCCTTAATAGATGTGAAAAGGCCCGCTGGTGCTAGGAGTAATGGGATTTTAAACTTAAATAAGAATACATTATCATCATGTAGTACGTATTGAATCGTTTTATTTTTTTAGAAATCAGTAGCTTTAGAGGAGATGCATTATTACGGACAAGTTTCCATTGTTTGATAACAAAATATCAAACCATCAAAGCAACAGAAACTGTCGAGTACTAAATCAACCAAAAGTATACATATTTACCTGTACTGAATGACATTTGTATAATGAAAATATAGGTTTCAGACAAGAGGTTATAAAGATTTATTAGAAAGGATTTGGCCGAAGAGATACGTTTGATTGAAAAACTTGTCTTATTGCCTTTTCTCGGTTTCTAATGTTTCTTTGTAAAGTGCTCTAGCGAATAGCTTTGCTCTGATGCTGCCTCAACTTTCAATGTGCGAGTGATTATCGTGCACTTTAAATGTATCGTGCTTTTGCAATTTTCTAAAGATGTTTTTCAACTCGTAGTTGTTATAAACTAAAACCTCCTGCTCGGTTATTTAACACATAATCAAAATATGTTGCCTAGCTACATTGTTAATAGCTACAAATTGTCTAAAAAAGAAACTGCAGATAAATTTATAATGAAAGCAGTCACTTCGTTGAATTATGTTAAAACTTCCTCTTCTTTAAAGTTAATAGTGTTTTTTTGTACCAAATTTAATTGCACTGCCATAATATTAACCTTAACCTCTTTAAGCTTTTAAACACGTAAGGTGTATATGAAACATTACAATCAAATTAGTAGCTAAAGGAAAGTAAAAATCAATGTGCTATAATGTGTGTAAAAATGTGGTTTCCAGTCAGTGTTTTCTAAGAACAATACACCTGATGAATGCACCTTTAGCGGATCCGTGGCGGATTGGTATCGCGCGCGACTCCGGAGCTCATCACTCCGGTGGCGTGGATTTGATCCCCGCTGTCACCACTTGCAATTTGTAATAAGACTAAACGGTGACGCTAGGTAAAGGTCGAGGTTGAGTGGTAGAGAGGACTAACGCCTCGTTAAACAAGACAAACTTACCTTTTTTTATCTTTTACCTGAAAGCACAGACAAATATTAATACCAAAAGAAAAACATATTAGTGTTGCTAAAACAATGTTTCAACTGCACATCTAACCTCTTAAATATAATAGTTATTAAATGTTCGATCTGCAAGCAAAACTACAAAAGACAATAAAACAAACAGCCACTGGCTTGATGATAGGATTCTAGTGTGAATATTGACGATGACCCATTTCAAATACAAGGTTGACAGACATTGTCACAGTATCATGCAGCATTTGCAAATTAGCATTGCAAACACTCTGCTCGTACTAACATCATTATAACAGATATGCTTTGAACTGTGATACTTGACTATCCTTTACAAACATTAAGTCAATGTTACTAAGTCAATCAATCATGTTGACTAATCAAGGCCAGTCAATAATACATGCATTTATGGGGAGAGGTGGAATTGCTCGAACTTGTATTTATATGGCGATAAAAATGAAAGGATCAAGAGGAGCTATAATATTTCGTATTTTTTAATACGTTTTCAAGTAATCACTAAGAAGGTTTAAATATAAATCTGAATTGAAAAAAACAATAACAAATGATAAAATTATAATAACACAATTTTGTAACATACAGCTACTAGATCAAAATAATTTAGAAATTTTGCAAAGCACCATCTTCTAATGGTATTGACGAAATAGCTTTTCTTGTTCCTCTGAGCCTCATCGAGACAGCTTTGATTATGGCTAATTCAGTTTCGATCATAACAAACCTTTTTGTTACACTGAACTTTTTCTGCCATTTAATACTTGGAGTAAAAGCTATCTTTTCAAGGACTTTTTTGAACTCTTCGTGGAGGACACAGTCTGTAGTGCAAACCATGACAGTAAATGCCCCTCTAACATCTTCTGCAGCTCGGTCATATTTTTTGTGCTTCTCTTTTGCATGGCGAACTAATGTTGTCTGGCAGATCAGGGAAAGGTAGGATGGTGAGTCAGGATTAACAATCCGGTAGTCTAAAAACGCATTCCTACCTGATTCCCAAAGACCAACATATACCAAATATACCCTGTACCTCTTTTTTAACTACTTGAAAACGTATTAAAATATGTAGTAAAAAATTTATGTTAAACAAGTATTGTATTGTTCTTCTTTTTTATTGTGTATGGTAGTGTACTCAAATCTGAGGTTCAAGTACTATTACGGACGCTTTTCATCGTTTCTGAGTAAACAAAAAGTACACGATGTTTCGGGACCTGAAATCTGACCTCATATCTAGAAAGTAATCTAAAACATAACACATCACGTTAGAAAACTAGCTAGCCTAAAAGTAATCAGCGCAAACTGACCAGTCACCCAGAAAATAATATTAACGTTGTATCCTTAAACGTATTAAATTTTATAATAGCTAGCCTAGAAAGTACTAAATCATGTACAAACACTTTACGAAAAAAAAGAAATAGAGCTTTTTACCCTTATTTTATGGGTTTGCTTTTTAGTTTTATGTTGTTCACAATTGTATATATTTATATTATACAGCCTTATTATTTATTTTAAACTAGGCTCAGACGTTGCCGAAAATGAGTTTCAAGTTTGTATTTCAATTGTTAATCCATTCATTGCATGTTGAAAATTCATTATGCCGGTTTTATTACATTAACCTAGATATAGATGAACTTGTCTACCGGTTATTGTATTTAAAATATTTCCATACCTCTCTTGAGTAGTTTTAAACACAATTACCGGTTCCATCTATTTTAAGTTAATATTCAATACAGTCGGAACTACAAAATTTAAAAACGACACCTTAATAACGTAATAATTAGATATTTATTATATTAGGGAAACATTCTCACATAACGTTTTCAAGTTCATTAAGCTTATAACTACTCCTCTATTTCTAAGTTACATTTTGCAAAATCAGCAACAATTTAAAGACGTTATCGTTACAAAAATTGTTGAAACGTTGAATTAAGTGATTACTGTTGAAAGTTGCTGAATAAATAAATACCAACCAAGAAAGGCGTGGAATTCCATTTCACCGAAAGAAACCCGCAGTAAATCCCGTCAAGAGATTTCATCTCTACCTTTAATCATAATTACTCGTACTGCTACAGATCTTGAACCGTCAAAGCATTTTCATCTTGTATTTAATATAATACTTTTTCAAATAGTATAGTGATTAAATTGAATCTGTAGATTAGATAATTGTACATAGCCATGGTTAAGGGGTAGTAATAATCCGTATACTGTTACATAAGCCCACTGATATAATTTGTTGTTTTGTATATATTATGTTAACAAATAGGTTGATCAGATACCGCTTCGTCTACATTACAGAAGAATCGCAAGAAAGAGGCTTGAAAATACCGATTAAAATAGTATATTTCACCTCTAGGTCCTATATTGAAGCTTTTTGAATTTATCCCAAGCTCAAGTTTAATTATTACTTAAGTAAGTATTAAGTGCGAACTCATCCAGTATAATTTCTGGGGCGCAAATTAAATAAACGAGAAACAAAAAAATGTTCAGGATAAAATTAAAAAATTAAAAATGTTGACGATACCAACATTAATTGTTTTTGAGTGTTTGGTAATTATAGAGCGTTGCATAAGTTAGGATATACGTACATCCATATGCTTTACCATCCAAACATGTTAACTTATACATAGTGTTATATCCCAATGTTACCAATGTTTCAAGGATATAACAATCAGCTGTCAAACACAAACAAATGGTGCACACACACACACAGCCTGTACACACATTTTAGCTTCAGGTTGGGATTCTATAACTTATATATTCAATGGTGTCACACAGTACAGTTATTATGATTTAACTTGTATGTTTTAGATAGATGTAATTTCTTAGTGTACATCTTCTTTATCTTTATACTTAGCCTGGTTTGTATATGACTTTTTATACACATGTTTAGTTCGTCCTATCTGCTTAACAGATTTTTTTAATAACATTTTTTATTTACAATCTGTTCAACATAAGCAATAAGAACAATAAGTTTGATAACATTAGAAATACAGTAACATGCCCAAATTTGTCTACTGCTTAACAGATTTGTCAACAATTATTCTTAACAAATAACCAACATTGAGGTTTGACTTTATTTATAGGTTTTATTAGTTTAACCTTATTTTTCCGCACGATAGCATGTAGATAACGTATACCCTAAATGTAAACGTACGTATTGATTCTAAAATAAAAATTGATTTTCAATCAGTGATTTAAGTTAAATAACTGAGACTTAACAACTAGCGTGACAACATTGTTACACCAATTTTACTTGTATCAGTTTCAGCAGTAAGAATCGCTATCAAAATGATTCAAAGTATTTCCAAAGAATATATTGAATTATTGTCCTACCTGATATTGTGTAATGGAAAAGTCGGGAAAACTGGAAGACAAATGTAAACAAGTCTGCAGAAAATTGTGTTTCAGCAAACATCCCCAAGATTGACAACTACTGAACTGCTGCGGTGCGTTCTTATGAGACTTCAGTCTAGACATTTACTCAGACTTTTCTTCAAACTGTAAAACTTTCCTATTTCAGAATTAAGAATAAACTTTAGTTGTAACAAAAGCTTTAACTTGGCTAAGTTTATTGAAGAATGTGTTAAAAAATATCCTTTGACATTAAAATGGAGAACATGAATATACTTGTACATTGGTGTTTGGTCCGAAGATAGAAACAACGTTTCTGAAAGGCCTCACCCAGCAATTAAAAAAGTGTATTTGACTGTTTGAGTTAAAACTTGAATTAATAGGAAAAAGGTGTTTAATAGCAAGGTTTTCCTGAAGAAAATAAAACATTATCTTCATACGTTTCCTAGAACATGCTCCTCTTCTTTAATATGCAAATATTCACACTTCAAAGAATATTATTTTCGACTATAAATCTTAGAACTTTTAGATAAATAAGCGATTGGAGTAAACCTGCTCAAGTTTAAATAGTTTTGGTTTGGAGTTTACTAAAATGAAAACACAAAATATATGTTTTGACAGACGTTTCCGATTCAATTTTTTATAACTACATTCATATTTCAATGTGTCTTTGTGGTAACAACGTATCTAGTAGTTTTAGGGGCATGTGTGTAATAAACGTTGTACATAGCATCGGAGATTACGAAATAAGATATCTTTGTTCAAATCTAACTCGTAAATAACGAAAGAAGATAAATGAAACTCACAGAGTAGGTTTTGTAAGAAGAAATTGACTTGTAGCGGATATTGAGTGAAACCTGTATAACGCTTGGTTGGGTTTTATATCCTCGCTGTATAAGGCATACAGAAATATAGTATATTTCATCACTAGGTCCTAAAACAACCGAGAGTCAAAAAGAAACTATCGGGCCAAGTGATGAACGATACTTTCGCTATGAATTCTTTGCTCTCAGGTGCTATTTTTGTAAGTAGAAAATCATGCCATGGATTGGATTGTGGATCATAGAATAATACATCACAAACTGCACTTTTTTCATACATCACAATACTATAATCTCGACATGAAAGGAAAAAATGCCAAATGGCGGTTTGTCAAAGAGCCAACCTCGTAAACTTCTAACGTATACTAGTTTGTTTCAATTTAACACATTGTAAGGGAAATACATTTATTTTATTTTAAACATAAAGTGTTACACAATGATATGCTAGGTTTTGTATTTACCTGTGTTCTCCAACCTGTGGACCATCGTCTTGATATGCCACAGCTTAGGCGATATGCAAGGCCAGTAGACCCGCCATGAATAGCCAAAGATAAATTCTTCATTTGTATCTACTGAATAGAAAAGCAAATTATTAGGCTTCATCCGAAAATTGCGAAAACAGTGTTAAATAGTTTTAACCCGATATTCAACTCCTAACTTGTATATAGTAACTTATCGATATTTCAGTTATGAACCATTTGATTCTGTATTGTGGGTCATAGATCGTTTTTGAAAATAAGTATTTCAAGCTTACGTTATTTTTTGCAAGTGGCAGGCGTTAGACCTAATGTTACTATACACTTTTTCTGCTGACTCAATTTTCGACCTTTTGGTTTATCCTGTCTATGCTTTCCAATTTTAGGATCCAATAAAATTACCTAATACGTAGTTCAGGTCAAACCAATGTCAAACGGAACAAATTGGTAAGAATAAATCCGGATCCAAACTAAGTAAAACATTTAAGCAAAACCCGTGAGTGAGTGCGTAAACTATATTGATCCTGTCTTGGATGTGAAGGCAGTTTGGGTTTACTGAACAACATGAGGACTTTACTGTTCCTATATTGAATCCCTGACTGGAATAAATAACACAACAAACTGTGAGATAGACTTCAACCTCAGCAAGAGAAGACGTAACGGATTTGTGTTTTTTTACTGCCGGGTCAAGAGTAATTGTTATCTCTAGAGTACTAGTTGAGTCTGAGGCTGAAGGCCGAAGCAACACACAGTCTCGTCACGCTCGTGATAAAACAGAAAGAAAACTGAAAAGAAGCTGTGAGCGTAATACGAGTATCTGTGGTAATTGAACACGCAAAGCTAAGATTGAAGTGAACAGATCCGTAGCGCCCATGATAATAGAGTGCAAATAGATCAGGACAAAGGCAGAAGTGAGGAGGAGACCAAGTGGTTTAGAAATAACAAATGACAAAGAAAATTCACTTCAATGTCACCCATGGTGCTTTGGTGCTTATTTGCGTAGTGTCCTGTTGTAATACACGAAAGCTATTATTTTCTATGGACACTTTTATTCACACGAGAAAATGTTTAGCTATTTACTATTAGTTACGAATATTAGACACTAGTTTGTACAGAACAAGGGTCGAGCTCCGTACGTACTCTGTCAGAGCTTACGTTTACTTTTCTAATATTTTATTATTGAGCAAATTTAATCTTTAAACCTAAGCATTAAACAATTCATTTAAAGTACGCTGCAAGTAGTTAAATTTGTGTGCAAGTAGTTAAAGTCCATTCTTGGAATGAATAATTAAACCAGTAAAGTCTTCATCAGGATGGAGGAGTTAAACAAAACAATGTTTCTAAAGAGAATCGCTCCTTTGAGGAAACTCACACAAAACAAGAAAGTTCCTCTTCTTCCACTTTATGAATACTTCTTCAAAAAATGCCAAACATTCTTGATTTTGTAGGTTATTTTTGTTATAATGCATCATATTGACAGCTTGTACGGACATTGTTGTTGGGAAGTAATTACAATGTTTGACCATTTTCAGACGAGATATTTACAATGATTGCAGTTTGACTAAACACATTGATGAGTTTCCAGTGTTCCAGCTTGATGAGTTTTTGATTTATTGTTCTGCACTTTTCATTTCATGTTGAAACATTGATCATGTCATGTACTCATCTGTCATCAGCAGATTTATTCCCCGTAGGTAAAATATCTGTATTTATATTTTGTTCTTTTATAATTATTGTTGATTCAGTCCGTTAAAACTCCAAAAGTTCCATAGTTTGTGCTAAAAAGGACACATTTGTCATTTTCTGTAGAAAAGACTAGTGAGATAGACAGTTGCTGAGTAGTATCGGCTACAAAGTGATTGTACAGAAGCAGTTAAGGGCAACGCTAAGAGATTGAGCTGCTCTCTTAACACTCTTTGTACAGGTCAGATTGGCTTTCTGAACTGAGAGTGCACTTCAAGATAATCTAACACAGATTAACAGATGTTTTAATATCAATATTAAATCAAAAATTTAAACTTATTTGGACGTGTTTGTTATTGTAGGTAAAATACTTGCTGATTGAAAATATTTAAAATAAAAATCACCTGTCTTTTACTTTTCCTTTTGTACGTTGGTGTTTAGAGTAAGTTTTTATATTCGTGAATTACCTATAACTTACCCTAAGTTCGAACAATTTGTTTTAAATTATCTCTGTACTAATGTGAGGTATTTTACTGTATAATTTATAGTTTGACCCACAAGAAGGCTTCCACACTAAAGCAACTTGTTTTGCAACACATCTTCATAGTTTTACGGCTGATATTGTTAGGATACTCAAACACGTTCATGTTAAATGGGTCTTACAAACCTATCTTTATAATATTCATAGTAATTGCCTTACTATAAACTGTTTCTTCTCGTGTAAAATATTACATTACAAGCTAATTGCATGCATGCATGATACTTGGATGATTAGATAACACTGTACACAGTTCACTGTCAACAGAGGTAAATTAATATAGGGCTGATGACGAACATCCGTGATCTCGCAGGAATATGTACTGGGAATTAAATGAAATTAATTACCCATACTACTTTTGTAGATGAGACAGTTTAATATTAAATTTACCGTTGTATGATATGTCACTTAAGAGTTATTTAAGAAACAATAGAAGATATGCTAAAAAGTTAAATAAATTCTAGTGCTCTTTCAAGAGAAAGCGTTTGAAAATAAAACAACCACAATTAGCGGGTTTTTAGCTTAAGTGGAGAGGCTTTTTTCCATACCAAACCATTCTTCTCGCACGTATCTTATCTTTTAACGCAACCTGAATAAAACCTAAATACATTGGCCTTTAATACTAGTGTTGTAACCATTTGCGGTGAAGAGTTAAAAATGCTACCACCAATGCCAAAAAGAAAAGTGAATAAATTATTACGTTTCAGTGATTTCTCGTTCTTTGTTGAAAGGAAAAACCACGTCTCGAACCCAAATAACGCGGTTCCTTCCAAACTCTCAATTTCCATACTTTGATAAACAAACAACGGCTCTAGAGTTCAGGCTTAAGATAAAAAGCAAACATTTGTGGTTCACTTCTCCCCTTGAATACGATCATTTGAGATGTATTAAAATCAGTATCAAAACAAAACACACATATTAGATTTATAGTTAATATACGCTGTTAGATTTATTTGACATTACTTCTACGTACCTCTGTTGGGTTTCCAGTTTTCCTGAGTATGTTTGATATATTTATTAGCTTATGAATACCATCCCTGATGCATTTGAGCATATTGATAATATTACAATTCTTCAAATCAGAGTTTTGTCTTACAGATCTTGAAGGTAACGATTGCCCATCATTAATAAGATCACTTGATAGCTCTTGTTTCTAAATTATGTCTTCCCAGTGAAATCCTGAGATTTTCTGTTTTTCTCTTCATCAATCTTTTTCCAACCCTCTCTTTACGCCTGCACTATTCTCAAAGTTCCTTTGGCGGAGAACTTAACATTGTGTGTCATCAATTATTTTATTTTGTCTCGTTTTAATTCTGTTGACGTCTATAAAAACAAACCTTTCTTATGAACCTTTTTACCACAATCGAAAGGTTCTGGAATATTAAATAATCTAATCAGTTCCTTATCATATTTCGAATGTCGCGTTACACCCTTTAAAGTATCGTCATTATTACACCAAGGGACCAAGATACGAGAAGGTATCTTTTAAATACAAACTATGTAACGTTATATTTTACCAATAACTCTTGTCTTTTTATTGTTGTCACTTTACAAATGTTTCAACGCCTATAATTTGAAATACATGAAGTCGCATATGTATATTCTGTTAACGTAATGTATGCTGTATTTTATCGGTACTTCATTCGCCCTTTGATTCCAAATCGTTAAAACAAGCGCAAATTTTGAGCAAATTACCATTAAATTTAACTTCTTGTGACCAAGTCCTTTATTTGAAGAGTTTGATTCTAAGGTATGAGAAAAATAACTTTAACAATGAGCTTTCCGTGCTTTTGTCAGATTGAGATAATTTTACTCTTGAGACAAAAACTATTTTAATAGTAGATTTTTAAATGGTTAATTTACGAGTTATTACGTAATTTCTAAAAGCTGATTTGTGAAATAAGAGTATTTTTGTTTGTTTGTTTAGGTTTTAACTGTTTTATAATAATAATTTGAAATTCGTTGATATAGATGGATAGATATTCATAGATTTAGCTCCCACGTAATTTTTAATCCGATCACAGCCATCAAGCTGGTCTGCTATCAGCTGTTCAATCACCAACCAATGACCTCTCACCAGACCGCAGCACTGCACGGCACAGCTGATAACAAATAACCTCGAATACCTATCAATAGTCGAATATATCGAATAGTCTGTCAACTACCGGCTCGTGGTCGTGACGCGTAGTAGGCCTACTTGTACTGTGTGTTAGTTTTTCGTTCCGTGTTTTGTGTCTTATTCGTCACCATGTACTTTGTACCGTGATTTATTTATACTCAACAATCCCTAGCTGGAGCTATCATCAGTGTTTTTCAATGTGTTAATGTGTACTGCCACGTCCTGAAGATGGGACCGTTGTCCCGAAACATGTAGTGCAACCCCACTCATTTGGAACTGTTTGACGAGGTAATTCACCACTTATAATAATTTATTAAGTCACTGTACAAATTTTGTTTGTGTTGACTTTGATGAAAATGGAGATGATACATTATTGGTGAAATGGGAGGTCAACTACAATTTAAAATGCCAGAATGGGCTTAAGCCACTGGTAAATACGTTGAAATAATGTGTATATACGTCCTATAATTTTGTCTTTCTTATTTTAATTTAGATATAGTTTGAGTGACTAACTTTATTTTGAAATTACTGTAATAACCATGTTAAATATTCTATATTATGGGAGGTTAGCAGGTTCTGCAATAAACTCTGCTACAGAGTAAGGAGCCTTAAGCAACTACGAGTAATATGCTTTTAGTTTCCTTTGAACAAAGCCAGTTCTGGCAGTAAACATTTGATCTCGTTGGGAGCTTGTTTTAAAATTTTACACCAGCCTGCATCGGCAATCTTTTATAAATGTGTAATCTATGACTATCTTGTCTAAAAGTATAATTTGAGCTTGTATCATGAGGATGTATATCTTGGCCCTCTGCCATAAACTATCGTTGAACAACTTGACATGTATTTCAATATCTAATAAGTACATTGCTATTAAATTGTCAAGTATTAAGTACAGTTGTCAATTGTATTGTATTAAGTATATTGTAAATATATCGGTATATTTTCCGTTCAATAATAACCCATCTTATAACTTTACTGGCAGGATGTTGGTAGACAGCGTTTCTAGGAAAGAGTAAATGGAACTCATGTCTCAGAAGCTAATCTTGTACTTGATGTATACCACAACATGCAAACTGGCACATCTTGGTTGCCTTTCTTTCTTTAATCAAACCTTTGTATCAGGTTATATTTATTGAGATTTCATTTACTCGTAGATATTATCGAAAGGATTTCAACTGAAAATGTATTCAAGATGTATATACATGATTCAAACATGTGTATATGTATTTAAGAAAAGTAAACCTCCCTATCGATATGAAATGTAGTTTTCAAAGATAATTTAACTATCTCTAAAATATGTACTTATGGATCTTAACTGTATAAACGCTAAATAGCTAGTTTATTACTGAATACATTTGAAGTCAAAAATATTTGGGCCGAACCGGGATTTAAAAAAAAGTCTTCAAATTTTTTTATATTTCTGTCTTTAAATTTATTTAGTAATAAATGTACTCACGTGAAGACATTTTAAGATAGTTGAATAATATAAATAAGAAAGGACTATAGATAATCGTAGGTATACAGCGTGAGACTCTGTACTCTCAGGTACAGGTTTTTCACTTGGATTCTGGTGTAAGTTGACGCAACAAAGCACTTATAACGCTTCGATTATTTGAAACAAACATCAATTCGTTCAGTAAGCAGCAAGCCTTTTTAAAGAAAAATGGACACATAATCAGTATACATAGTAGTATTTAGACTGGTACGGTTCAGAGTTATAATATTTGCGTAGAAAAAAATATGTGCCCAAAACTAAGCCCTGAGATTTTCATGATGAATGAAGTCTTATAAGCTGGATGTAGAAGGAATGTTAACTTTTACCGAATTGGTGGGACTAACTTGAAAGTAATCAATTCTCCGTTCTGTGGAGATAAGTTCTCAACCAAGTTAATATCTAATTACTTAAACGTTCAAAAGTTACTGATCGGATTTAACGTCACCCTCAATTTGGGTTTAGTTAATTACGAGTTTTATAATATTAACTTTTACATGGAAACTTACACATTAAAGCTTTTAGCTTGGAAGATTTCAAATGGTAAATTATTGAACGATGTTTTCTAGGTTTGCTAAGGCCGAAACAAGTGTGACAAATTATATGTTTTCTATTGACTAATTAAAACCACCTTGACAAGTTGGCCTATTTATCTTGTTTTCAAGTATATATAACGCTTTCATTTACGTTTTCTACACTTACAAACGTGCACTATAGCATAATAAAGAAAAGTTTTACACAAACAAAATTAGACCGATTGAATTGTCGGATCCAGTTCCGTGCAAGGATCCAGTGCCTGTCTGCAAGGATCAGCAAGGAATTCAGTGATCCAAAAAAAGGATCCAGTGCCTGTCCCTGCGATCAGTGATCCAAGGCAACATCTGCAGTTCCTGCAAGGATCCATGCAATGCAAGGATCCAGTGCCTGTCCTGCAAGGATCCAGTGTCCCTGCAAGGTCCAGGATCTGTCCTGCAAGGGATCCAAGGATCCAGTCCCTGTCCCGATCCAGTGCCTGTCCCTGCAAGGATCCAGTGCCTGTCCCTGCAAGCCTGATCCAGGATGTCCCTGCAAGGATCCAGTGCCTGTCCCTGCAGGATCCAGTGTTCACAAGTGCCTGTGCAGGATCCAGTGCAGGCCAGTGCCTATCCCTGCAAGGTCCCAGGATCTGGTGCCTGTCCCTGCAAGGATCCAGTGCCTGTCCCTGCAAGGACCCAGTGTGCCTGATCCAGTGCCTGTCCCTGCCTGCCTGTTACCTGCAAGGATCCAGTGCCGCAACCTGTGATCCAGTGCCTGTCCCTGCAAGGATCCAGTGCCTGTGTCCAGTGCCTGTTTCTTGCAGGGATCCTGTCCTGTGATCCACTGCCTGTCCTGGGATCCAGTGCCTGTCCGTGCTGTGCCTGTCCCTGCAAGGATCCAGTGCCTGATCCAGTGCCTGTCCTGGGATCAGTGCCTGGCCCTGCAAGGATCCAGTGCCCTGATCCCTGCAAGGATCCAGTGTCCTGTCTAGTGCCTGCAGTGCCTGTCCGTGCAAGGATCCAGTGCCAGTGCCTGTCCCTGCAAGGATCCAGTGCCTGTCCCAGTGATCCAGTGCCTGTCCCTGCAAGGATCCAGTGCCTGTCCCTGCAAGGATCCAGTGCCTGTCCTGCAAGGATCCAGTGCCTGTCCCTGCAAGGATCCAGTGCCTGTCCCTGCAAGGATCCAGTGCCTGTCCCTGCAAGGATCCAGTGCCTGTTCCCTGCTGGACCAGTGCCTGTCCTGCAAGTGATCCATTGTCCCTGATCCAGGTCCGGTGCCTGTCCGTGCAAGGATCCAGTGCATGTCCGTGTCCCTGCAAGGATTGTCCCTCAGATCCCTGTCCCTGTCCTACAAGGATCCCAGTGCCTTTGCCTGTCCTGCAAGGACCTGTCCTGCAGTCCCTGATCCAGTCCCTGTCCATGCAAGGATCCAGTGCCTGTCCTTGCAAGGATCCAGTGCTTGTACCTGTCCCAGCAAGGATCAATAGTGGATTGCATTACATTTAAAAAACATTTTGGAAATATAATTGAGTTTTTAACATTTAGTACTTTTTGTAGCTACTTATCAATTAAAAGAAGATAATTAAATAATTCAAAACAAAGTTAGAAGAAATTACTTTTAGAATATCTAATAATGTGAAAAACCAAGTGCCGGGCCAATCGGACTTCTATTTGCTACCTAAATACGGCCTTCAAGTTCAGTAGCTTAGGTCTCGTTAAAGTTCTGTATTTTTTTGATACGATTTAGTTTTGTTTCTTTTTGTTAAACGTGTACTATTGAGTGGTCTAATTAGACTCTTAAAGTAATATAGGTATGGATAAATAATATTTTACGATAACTGTCGAGCTTACATGCTATCATGCAGGAACCTAGCAACAAGAAGAACAGGTGAATGCATAAAACCTTGTTTTCCTTGTTACGAGTATAACACCAATTTTCAACTTTCCGATCCATTTTGTTCATAACTTCAACAGTAAAGTGATTTTTATGAGTTTGACCTGTTTCAGCAAAGTTTGTTCATGCAAGGGATATGAAACTGTTGACTTAGTTTAACGCTTTGACTGACAATTTATGCACATTCAGTTTCATGGCAAGCAGTTTTCAACATCACGTTTCGAGTTTAAGCTCTAGTTTAGAATGCCCAAACTTTACTCTAGTTTAGAATGCCCAAACCTTCAATAATGTATTCTTGTTTAAAACAAGTTAAAACTTCACTAGGTTTTACCAACTGTTCTTAAAAAACGATATTTAAACTGGTACCACTATATTACTAACGCTTAGTCAATAAAAATGGAGTATTAATTGATAAACATGTAAATTGTGTACTCGTGCGTCCAAATATACACAATGTCTTTTAAAACTTATTATCATGTATAGTAGTTAAAGTGCAAGTACTTTATTTGCACTGGTATACCACAGTCTATTCAAGCCTGATCAATCTTTCAATGTACGAAATAGCCCTAAATTACCTGTCAGATATTGGTGAAGTTTTTGAAAATACATTAAACGGCGTTTTTCCAGACTTTTTAGAGCATTATTATTGTTTAACTGTTTAACCCTTTCAAATGAAAATATATCGGTTAAAGGTTTGTTAATAGGACTAGTAGTGCGAATAGGACAGATATTATTTTCTATGATGACGAAGTTGATCGGGTTAAATGATTTATTTACTTTTTGAAAAGGGCAAATAAAGAAAACACAATAATTTGTGAACAATATTATAGATCAAAACCACTTATCTTTGCCTCTCAGTGGCCTGTGTATTATTTATGTGAAAACCTAAAGTTTAAGGGGGGAAAATCGCGTGACTACTTGTCTGGACGGATGATATATCTATGAAACAAGAAAATATTGAGGTTGAGTTTAAGACACTTGATAAAATTGAACTAACTTATCTCCTGTCTCTTTAATAAGGAAAATCTGACAAGCCTATCAAAACAGAATGACAGCTTTTAATTATACACGAATATATTTCATGACAATTTTATTTTTACTTAATTTAGTACAATAATTTTACTCTTCTACAATCTACATGTTCCATAACGTATATCTTATTTTTAGATTACTTAGATTTGATATGAAACATTCGTTATTATTTTTCTTCCACGATTCTCGAGTAAATTTCTTTTCGGTCGTTGGCCTATAGTGTTCGTAAGTATCACAAATTTTATAGAGCCACAAATTTGAAAGTAATAATATGGATTAGGTATTTTTCAATTTTACCGTACATACTCAGGACTATACTTCAGAAAATTGTTATGAGTCAAATTTATTTCTTGAAGAATTTCCTTAGCTTGTTCTAAACTAAGGATAACATTATTAATATGATTTGAAGATTATTGGACCTTAATTGTTTTGCACTTAAATTAATATGACACTTCTTTTGTACCTCAAATTAAAAGTTTTTCAATTTCTCCACATGTTCCAAATATGCACACGACACTGTACCATCCATCTTAGCAGACCCAGGTCAAGGAAGATAAACAAAAAAATTTACAAAACCATCGGAGGCCCTTCAGGCCAAGGATGATTCCAACAAAATACACACTCAAGTGTCTCCGGAGGCCTCGGTCAAGGGAGACACTAACACTGACAAAAACACTACGCAGTCTTCGGAGGTCACTTTGGCCAATGGAGACTGTAACAGTACAAAATTGGAAGGAGGGCTTGAAGAGATAGCCGATTCTCTCCTTGAGGGAGAAGAAAGCTACCTTCTTCAGTCCCCGACCTACACAACGAGATTGACAAAGCAGCTGAACAGCTCTACAAACTCAAAGTGAAACATCCCAAACTTACCCCGGCCGAACGTAGAAAGCAGGTGAAAGCCAGGCTGGAGGCAAAGGGTATTAAGTGGGACCCAACCAAGTTACAGGGAGAAGAGCGAAATCTTGTCGCGGGTGACAAGAGGGACATCCTGAAGGTCACCAAGATCCTGATGAGGCTCCCAGAGATGCTCCCTAAGAAACCCTCCGACTGGATCCGACACCAGCTGGAGAGGCAGAACAAAAAACTCAAGGTGGCGGACTGGAAGCTGCTGTTGCACGCGGAGGTCACATGGTCTTCCTCGTGGGTGACGAGGCACTCGCTGGCATCAAATAAGCAAGCTTTGTTGCAAGCATCAGCTTGTGGAAAGCCACCATCCTTCCGTGGAGGGAGAGAGCGACCGACAAGGACGGAGAGCAGAATTCTGCAAGTAAACCTCCACCACAGTAAGGTGGCCTCGGCCACCTTCTGAAGGACGTTTTCCTCTGGCAACTACGACCTCGCCCTCGTCCAGGAGCCTTGGCTTCATCAGGGCCGGATAGTGGGATTGGCAGATGCCAGAGGTAAGATCATCTATTACAATAGTGCAAAAACCCCAAGAACTTGTATTGTGGTAAAAAAAGAATGTCAGTGTCTCCCTCTAATGGAATTTTGTTCCAGGGACATGACCACTGTGGAAATGTGCTGGAGTCAGGGGGATGTAAAAGACTGGTCATCAGCTCAGCATATCTTCCTTACGACTCCAGGGAACCTCCTCCTTCACAAGAGCTGCAGTAACTTGTGGAGAAGGCGCAGAGCAGAGGGTGTCATCTCCTAGTGGGCTGCGACGCCAATGCTCATAACCAAATTGGATGGGGCAGCTCCAATACTAACCTTAGGGATGAGTATCTCATGGAGTTCCTCATGGCAAATAACCTAGAGATATTGAATGTCGGTAATGCTCCCACCTTTGAAACGAAAACTAGAAGCGAAGTAATTGACATAACTTTTTGTTCAAGTAAAACTAGCAAGTTCGTAAGCGGGTGAAACGTCTTAGAACAAGCCTCACTTTCGGATCATAAGTACATTCAGTTTAAACTTAATGCAAATAACCACAAAACATGTTATAGAAATCCTAAAACAACTGACTGGGACCAATACTCTAGTCAGTTGACAGCTATGACTAGATCGATGGCTGGCAGGATTCGGAGTGTTTTGGACTTGGAACACGTAGCCTCATCTCTGAGTAAGGCAATGTTAGACTCATTCAATGACAACTGTCCTCTGCAAACCAGGAAAGGTAGATCCACTATTAAATGGTGGACTGCGGATCCAGACCGACAGAGGAGAGAGGTCAGAAAAAACTTTAACCGAGCCAAGAGCTATGGTCAGAAAAATGTAGACATTTTTGAGACACATTTTTCTGACCATAGTGGTATATTTGTTAAAATTAATACAAATGAAACTCTGGCGTTACAGCCCCTGCCCCTGCCCCGATTAAGGTATGCAGGCCTATTACTGGCAAAGGAATGGATGATTTCAAGACCCGACTCCATGAAACTGCATGGGACAGCATTACTGAGAGCTCGGGTAATATAAATGATGTGTTTGCCTATTTTTTGACTTTGCTGGTGTGTTGTTTTGAGTGCTCTTTCCCCATGAAAGTTTTCAGACCCAAAGTTGTGAGGTATACTCAGGAGCTGGCTCAGGTGAGGGAGCGTGTGGTTATGTTGCATGGTATCTACAAAACTACATGTGTGGAGGCAGATAGGTTAAGTTATGTTGAAGCAAAGAGAAGATATCGGCTGGAGTGTTCTGCGGCAAAGAAGGCGACCTGTGCGGCGAGGATCTTGGAGGCGCCAAACCAGATGACGGCTGCTTGGGAGGTCATAAGGATCGAGAGTGGCAAAGAAAGAGCTGATGTTACGTGTAAAATTGACCCAGATATTCTAAATAACTATTTTACAGACTCAGTTAAGGAAATCAGTGAGCAGTGTCCGGCAGTGGTGGCACAGGCGCTTACTCTGGCTGACAATGGTGGGTACCCAAGACAGGATCCGTTTGGATGGAGTATGGTGAATGAAGAAGCTATATATAAGTTAGTGATGAATTTGAAGGCCTCACCTAGTAAAGATTTCTATGGATTTTCAAATAAGATGGTGCGTGAGTTCCTTCCAGATATAATCTCACCACTGACAAGCCTAATTAACCGATGTCTTTTAGAGGGAGTTTTCCCAGACGTTTTGAAGATAGCGAGGGTGATCCCAGTGTACAAGAAAGGTCCTCGGGTTCTCCTGCCAGTTATAGGCCCATATCTTTGGTGCCTATACTCTCCAAGGTGCTGGAGGCGGTGATGGTCCACCAACTGACTACCTTTCTTGAGGCCAGAGGGCTGCTGAGCAGTCAGCAGTTTGCGTATAGAAGTGGTAGATCAACGGTTGGCGCAGTGTGTCAATTCTGTATGTTTGTTACGGACGCAATGGAGGACAATGATGTGGTGGAGGCGGTCTTTTGCGACCTGTCAAAGGCCTACGACTGTGTCTGTCATGAGCTTGTATTAAAGAAGTTGGAACGTCTGGGAGTGTCTGATTGGGCCAACAGATTGGTGGGAAGTTTCCTTCAGAGGAGAAAACAGCTGGTAGTCGCCGGTGGGAAGGAGTCTGAAATGAAGGAAGTAAGCATGGGCGTCCCTCAGGGTTCGATGTTGGGACCACTTCTTTTTCTGGTGATAATCAACGACCTTGACCGCTGTATTCCTGGAAGAACAATAATCTACGCGGATGACACGACCATCATGTCTAGAGGGGCAAGTTTTGGGTTGGCGAGGGAGCGAATGGAGCTGGCCTACAATGAGGCTAAGTCTTGGTTTCAGGCTAATGGATTGGTGCTGAATGAGGGAAAGACGCAGCGGGGAATCTTCACCCTGAAGAGGAATGAGGAGCAGGAAGTGGCCAAGTTGTTGGGTTTTCATCTCAGCCCAAAGTTGGACTGGAGTGTGCATATCGAAGTAGTTTTGAAGAGACTAAGTAGAGTAACTTTCTTGTTGAGGCGGCTAAGAGACAGTGTTACTCCTGAGTGTGTGAGGTTTGCCTTTTCTGCTTTCTTCCACAGCATTCTTGCGTATGGGATCCTCTTTGGGGCATGCAGCTCGAAGAAACGAAGTTTTTATTAAGCAGAAAGAGGCTGTTCGAATCATATCAGGAGTTGCAAACCAGCAGGAACACTGTAAACCACTGTTTAAACGGTTAGGGGTGATGACTGTTCCCTGCCTGTATATTTTAGCCTGTCTGTGCTGGTGCAAAGAGAGAGAGCATGAGCTTGAGACCAGGACTGACATTCATGAACATGGCACGAGACGAAAGGATGACTTAAATGTCCCCAGATTCAGATTAGCTAAGAATGTCAATTCCTTCAGGTATGGCTCATTTAAACTGTTTAACAGTCTGCCGGATTCCTTCAAGACCTGCAACCTTGCACAGTTCAAGTACAAAATCAAGAAAGTGTTAGTTGAGGAGGCTTTCTACTCGATAGAAGAGTTCGACGAGTTTATGGTGAGCATTAGATGTTCAAGCCAGCCACACCACCAATAAGTTAAGTAAAAGTTTCTTTTTTGTGTGCGCGTGTGCTCCATAATAGTCTTTTTTGACAAGGCCCAATCCAGTCCACTGGTCAACGGCTGCTCTCATCAAGGTATCAAGGCAGCTATGGTACATGGGAAGCCTATCATGCTAGCCTTACAAAGTACAGTAAGGCTATCAGGAAGGCAAAATCAGATTCGTGGTTCAAGTTCACCAGCAAGGTGAACGGAATCAAGGAGACAGCAAGGTTGTGCAAGTTCATGGCCTCGGAACCCTCAATTCTCATCGGTTCGCTAAATAAACCTAGTGGAGAATATAATGAGTCTGCCGGTGAGACTCTCGACCTTCTCCTCGAGACTCACTTTCCAGACAGTACGCAGCGCTGGACAATTATGGTCACCTGGATAGCGGTCAAAGCCCGTGGGCCGCTCGATGGGACTGGAACTTGGCCAACAAAATTGTTACGCACTCAAGGCTCAAATGGGCTCTAAGTAAATTCAGCCCGTATAAATCACCTTGGGGGGATGGAATTCATCCAGCAATGCTACAGCATGCATCTGACCCAGTACTCAAGCTGATATGCGAACTCTGCAGAGCCAGTGTGGCCTTTTTGTTACATACCACTGCCATGGAGGGTAAGCAGGGTGGTCTTTATCCCTGAAAGGGGTAAAACAGACTATAGTCAGGCAAAATCTTTCAGACCTATCAGTCTTCCATCATTTCTTTTGAAGACGGTGGAAAGGCTCGTAGAGAGATACCTCAGGGACAGGGTGCTGCTAGGTCAACCTCTGCATATAAACCAGCATGCCTACCAATCTGGCAAGGTTTCAAATGCTTTGAATTTGAAAAATTTAGGTTTTAGGGTGCGAGATAGGGCGTCCAAAACTCTAATGTTGTTCAACCAGTTCTTATTTAGTCTACGGGCGTAGACACTGTACATTTGTGAGCGGCTTGAAACTACGAACCTGGCCGTCAACTTTGAACAATCAATTTTTAGTTGCTTTGCGAGGGTTTGCAATCCAACGAATGCTATTTGGGACCTCGATGTCAGAATGCATGACAAATTTTAGTTCAACCTAACGACGATTGCAAAGCATCTATAAAATCAGTTTCCGTAATATAAATTAACTATTAATTTATTTATATTAGCCGGGCAATGGGACCTACGGAAGGTCAACAACGCTGCCGGCTCGCAGAGAATGATATAAAATACAAGTTACAGTCCAATAGGACGAATGTACGTGTGTCAAGCCAAGCCTTTGCTTTAACTATCAATACCAGCATTGAGAACCATTTGTGTATAAAAATATAAACATACACAAGACTTGTTTCAACATTAAATAATGTAATATACAAGTAAGTGCATTACCTTAGTATCATTTTGTACTAAGTTAAAGTGTGTATCAAGTTTTTAAAAGTATTTTTAAGCGTGTTTAATGTAGTGTTTAATGAAACATACGGTGCTGCTACCGTCTGTGAACTACGTGAAGTCTGGCTAAAGCGAGGACAAGACGCGACAGTCAATCTACGTTACCATGCAATCTACATACAGATTACAGATCCAACTCTGAGTACCGCTTATAACATGGAGTAAAACCAGCAAACAATGTTTTAAGCGAGATAACTTACTTAAATGTGAAAATTGTTTCCCTGGAAGCATGATCATTGACGCTGCTGCATATAAGCACTAAAACATTTACTTTCGTCATCAAACAAATTTCTTTATTCGGAATTAAAAATTCAAATATTTTATTTTAGCTTGTTCTAAACTAAGGATAACATTATTAATATGATTTGAAGATTATTGGACATTAATTGTTTTACACTTAATACACTTTCTTTGTACCTCAAATTGAAAGTTTTACAATTTCTCCACAATTTGTTTCAAATATACACACGACACTGTGCCTGTATGTGAAGTATGATTGTGTCAAAGGTTGCAAAGATTGGCAATCTCGGTTCCACGTTATTTACAACGGCTAGAATAAACAAACCCGATACTCTGAGCTCAGAACTGCAAGACATCAAAGCAGTATCCGTGTATCGAGAGTGAAACCCAACTCAACAACCTCAAAGCACGTCAACTATGCTGAAGTTATAATAGCCTTTAACGTAGACTTTTGCTTGTATACACTGTAAGTAATAAAAGGTTTTTAGTTATAACATAACCTGGATACTTGACTTACATACATTTTGATTTTTATATTCAAAATGTAAATTTCATACTAACTACTTACAACTGCGTTGTGAAGGTGGGCATAGCGTGCCAGGGTAAGGGACCATGGGTTAGGGGAGTGAGTAAAGTCCGTCTTGCAAACATTGACCAGTGACTCACTGACGGACAGGCGCTGACCCTACCTTCTGTTGTTGACGGAGGCTAGTACTGATATTTTTCTGCCCAGTGTCAGCTTTTGAGTGACTACCCCATAAATTTCACAACAGCTGTAATTATATTAGAAATTTAATAGCCAAAATTTGAATAAAAGACAGATTAAGATGTAATGCAAGTGATTTGACATTGAGTATGACAAAAGTGAGGTTTAATGGCATATTAGGCGCAGACTCACTTAACGAGAAATCACAAAGAAATCGCAAAATCCGCTGCTTTAATTAAAACTCTCAGTTCATCTTAATTTTCCTTGATTTCCTTAACTAATGAATTTGCCAGTCCCAGTTTTCCTCAATCTATTCTGCAACGGTTGCATCTAGCTCGGCTTTTCTAGTAGTTTAGTGGTGATTACTGTCAAAGACGATTTGTTCTCTGTCCTCTCTTTTCTGAATTTCTCAGTTCTTTTAAAGTAAATGTGTAAACAATAAGTAACTGATTTAATCACCCTTATCTGTATAGTTATTAAGAGCTAAACACTTAAGTTCTCATTCCAATCAGAGAAATGTTATACTGGAACGTGATATTGGAAACTGCAATATTTGCAATGGTGATGCAACCATGACCACATTGCGGTGGTGCGTATGGCAGAAGTTGACCAATATTTCAAATTAATCTCACGCTTATTCCATTTCACCACCTGTCACCTGAACCTTCGTTTAATTTATTCAAGTGTTCGACAAATATTTAGTTTCCAGTTTTATACACGCATACTTAATAAAAATGGTTATAATTTGCTAAAGTGTTCTCATTATTTCTGGTGTAGTGTATCTGTAAATATCTCTGTTTAAGGACACAGCTTTTAAAAAAATATTTTTAGTTTTTAGGGTTTAATTTATACTACATACTCGTAAGAGGCATTAGGGGATTTTATCGATATTATAAATTCGCTCTTACGAAACTACTACGGTGGCTTAAGACACCGATTACTCCAAGAAGGCATTAGATGATAATGTGATGAGTGGTAAGTGCCAAAGGGTTATGAGCGTTTTGATGGATGGTTCTAACTAACTCGAGCTAGATGACGACTAAGGACAATTGGACAAAAATATAGAGAGTTAGAATCAATTAAGTTTATGTACGTCTGGAAGAGAACTAGATGTGTGCGAATAGAAAATTGTAGGTCAGTATTTAATAACGATGCACAATAGAACCACGCATTACAATATTGATGTATTCAATTTTGGACGTTTGAACTAGTAGTTAAAGCGGGGGCTGAAACATAGATCACAGTGAGGGTGTACGAGTAATGTGTATGTGGCACTGACACTGATATGAATAAATTCTCTCTGTTTTGTTGGTAACATTTCACATTCCACTTTGATACTCACTTATGATACGTGATGCTTTTGCAAACTGGCGTTCACAAACAGA
Source organism: Matsumurasca onukii (assembly GCA_018831715.1). NCBI lineage: Eukaryota > Metazoa > Arthropoda > Insecta > Hemiptera > Cicadellidae > Matsumurasca > Matsumurasca onukii. Next base: position 56,405,515 of record CM032058.1, on the reverse strand, counting down.
TCACTCAAGCTATGGTCTGGCTTAGTAATATTTTGAGAGTTACTTTTACGTTTTTAATAGCCTTATTTTTAAATTTGGATATAAGCCAACAAAGAGACAGAGTATGAGTACAAGTTTTAAATGATGCAATTTAAATATCTTGTGATTATTTAATTGCACATTCAAAAGCTTTATTTAACAAGTTCACATAAATAAGACGTTCGTATACATTATTAAACACGTTAATTTGTTCAAACTACAGGGCGAGTTAGGACGAAAGACCGAGCTGCTACAATCCATTGATTTACAGCCCATGCAAGCTTACATAAATAGTGTGAGTGATTTACATTTACATGTAAGTCAATCTAGATTCCCTTGCCTGTTTGTTAATTCATCACCACTGACGCTTCCTAGATCCCGTTACTGAGGGACTAATGCAATCACAGTAACACGTTCAACATGCAGTAAGTAACAGCACTTATCTCCTCGGCTCACTTTTACGAGTATTTAGTAAAATAGTAAGTGCTACATGCTGTCAATTCTATCTTTGAAACAATTAAAGAAGTGCTTGACGTGTTACAAGTGCCACTTTTAAAAGGATATTTTAACCAAGAAATGTTTTTATAAGATAAAGGACTTTTTTGAATGTAAATCCTTTCTTTAAATTGTGATTTTATTGTTATTTTTACTAGTACCGTTGTTTTTTTTTCACCAGCTGCGAGAGCTTAGAAATGTGTATATTTCTTTCTAACTATTTTCTTTTTCCTTTTTGTACTTTTAGTCTCGATAATTGTTTTTTTGTATATAATTTGTGTGTCACTTTTTTGTATATATTGCTATATTTTACTATGACGATGTCTATACACACATTACTTATGATCCACTTTATGTAATTGTATTGTTTTTGGACAAATAAAGATTTTGATTTTTTGATTTGATATACTATTCTGTTGCCCTACTTAGCGTTTTACAGCTCTCTACTTTAAATTTCAATACACTACTGCACAACATCGACGATTTTTAGTGTGCTTGTGAAATGCAATATTTAACTCTCTTCGTGGTACTTTAACACTCTAGATAATTCAATTATAGGAGGAAATGGGTCGGACAAAGCTCTCAACTAGGAGAAGAGCAATTTTCAACTGAATTGAGAACGACTCCAAAGTCTTGTAAATGACAATGAAACGACTAAACTTGCAGCCGAGTAGTGTGAAAACGAGCAAAGTTAACAAACTCTATTTACTCTTATCTCCTCTCTTATGTGAGTACATTTCTATCTTCCGGAAGCAACAGACATATTCTTTTGAAAAGAAAGTTGCTGAAAATAGTGCCGGGGCGAAAACTCATATATTTGGTCATAGAGCTAATAATACATTTCTAATGATAAAGTGTGTTGTAGTTTAGCATGCAAAGAGGTCCTGTAAACATTTGAGAATTATCTGATCCATCCATGACGTTTTAGTAAACGCCATCCGAAGAGTCAAGAGAACAGTGGTTGTAGACCACAAAGCATTATAATTCTCCGTGGTATAGACGTCTAGAACATAGTTAGACTCCTAGGAAAAGCACATGTCGTGTTGTAGCATACATTAGTTTAAAGGAATTTTGGTAACATTAAATAGCAATGATTTCACCTTAATAATTTGACCTTGAACAAAAATACGGCAGTTATAAATTTTGAGTTTTGGATTTAGAATTGAAAAATAATGTGTAGAACGAACGCTTACAGGTGGGGCTTGTGGTATAGTATCTGTTGAATGGGAATTTCAACATGACCCTAAATAGTTAGTAAAAAACTGGTTAGCAAACCCAAGTAGGGAAATTTGTCATTACTGTTGGAAAAATCATATACATATTACTAAATCGTGGTAACTTTGCATGGAATAAAAGCCACAAATTCCTAAAAGGTTTTAGTTAATGCTTTTTGACACGAGCTAAACTTCGAAGTTCGTCGTTCTCAGGAAAGAAAGTGCGTTTTTAGCACGTCGCTGCACAAGTCAAAAAAGGTGTTCAATTTTTAGAACATAATAGGATAGGTTGTCTATTGTAACAACGGGAATGAATTAGGTACCTAATAAACTATTTCATTATTAGTGCCTGGAACTCCTCCTACAACGGTTCATGGTGTTCAAAGTTCAAAGTTTATAACCTTCAAGGTTGAAGTCGTCGCCCCTTTGTTTTACCCCTTGGTGCTAAATACTGTATGTGAAATTAAATTGCACGGGTAAAACCCTTTAATTTGATCAGGGTTTCCTTATGAGCTACTATACTGACTTCTTAGTATCCATCCTCATTTAGGTCTGCCCCTAAATAGCTTTACGTAAGCTACAATCAAAAACTATTCTTAGAAGATTGCGTAAAAGAGTTATATATCTCATATAACAGTCCTCGCTGCGAACTTTACCTTAAGACGGAATGCAATATGACCGCAACTATAAAAAGTTTCCTCTGAAACTTTCATGGTTTAATCTGGTTTCAGTTATGAGATTTAAATTCCGTAGAAACACAAATCAGGAAAGTGAGCAAAGTTTAGCGTAAAAGTAAACAGAAACATTCCAAGTACAATTAGCGCAGCCACTTCGCCGCCTCTACGCTAACTTTAATCATTTTCCTACTCTAGATTTCAATTGTAGCGTAATTAAATACAGTGCTCTACGTTTTTATGTTTAACTCCTAATTAAAACATCTGTTTTGATTGTTTAACTTTTAACTGTATGGACTTAAAGTTCATAAACTTCATACAACTAAATTCTAAGTTATATACAGTTTTATGATCTTGACTATGAATGATGGGTTTCCTGAAGGCATAACCTCAACCTTGCTAAGAAAAAAACCTCTTGTTTATGGTTTCGGGTCTTGAGTTAAGCTATTTTGTTAAGTCTGGTTTCGCTATGGAGCTGGGGACGATGGACTGGAATGAGGTGTGTCATGTATTGTAATTGTGATTTAGCTCACCAGTCTTCACTTGCTCTGTTGAATGGTGATCTGTGACGTACTGCTTCTTGAATATATAAGTTTATTGCAGTTTGGATTTTCAGTACTTTAAACACTTCCATGCAGGCTTGTTTTAATTAATCAGAAGACGGTGCATGTTACTCAGGGTTGGGTACTTACCGGGGTTGTATTAATGGCTTATAATTTAATTATTGCGTTTAATTTCGCCGTATTACACTTTGCCAAGTGAGAACGGTAAAACTAGCTTTGGCGATTTATCTGACTGCCTGACCTTCAACACATGATATGAATGAAACGGTTTACGTGTAAGAGCACTTCGTGGTTACAATGAACCTATGTACAAATGTCATAAAACGGTTCAAAACCCAATCATGGTTGCTGATCAAAAGCTTGTGTTTGCTTGTAGTTATGTAGAGCTAGATAGATATAGACGGAACGGCTTACTGGTTATACATACATTACTTTGATACTTTGCTCTAAAACATCAACCACTCTTACGTATAACAACTAGGCTACAGACAAAAATACTATATTAATTATTACTGTATTCATACATTACTACACTTTTTGTGTGACAACATTTGCTTTATGGAGACATATTATAAAAGTGTTTGCTTTAAATATTAAATTCACTATCTTGTATAGTCAGTCAAGGTAGACAGTAGACATTTGTGTATAAAGCCTATATCCACAGTCTTGGACTTAAAACAGCTAATTACAAACCCGAGTACAATTGTGTACCCGCCTTGCAGATGTGTAATTAGACTTAAGTACAAAGTAATTACACACAAAGTTCCAAACTGAAGCTGAAACTGTGCAACAAACAGCCGGACAGGGGAACAGCCGAACATCCGAACTCAAGTTTGAACCCTCGCAATGAAGTGCTACACATCTTTGAGAACAGCTTAAACTCAGAGAACAAAACTGTTCAACAGACAGCGGGAAGTCTCAAGCTACTGAAGGAAGTCTTCTGTAAGAGGCTTTGCTCTGGTCTCTGTTTAATGAACTCTCAACCAACTTTAACTCAGTAAGTCTTCTTAACCATTCAGTACACAGATACAGTCCAGAAATGAGTCATCGAGCCAGTTTTGTGAGATGTTGTAGGGCTTAATTAGTCTTTACAAATAATATCAACATATCAATCAGACTTAAGGAAAGGCCTACCGAATTTACAATGCCTTGGTTCAAGCGCGTAATAATGTGACAATTTTATACGCAAAGCTCTCTTAAACATGGCTCAGTGTTCCTTGGTATTAAATCTTGGTATTTAATACCAGGTATTTCATATCAAGCAAGGCAGACGGAAATATTAACGTTATCCACCAAATATTATCGGATAGTCTACAAATTTGGTTGTTCACAAATATACGTAAACTTAACAAATAAAAAGATTAACTTTGAAGTACCATGTGTTTTAATTTTTTTACACTACTATAGTTTCAGGCATAAGCCCATTATCAAGTGTGTATAAAGGTGTAACGTTTAAAACATCTAGGTTAATAATAAAAAATAAAAATAAATACAAAGTATAAAATAAACACATATGAAATAAATATAAATTCTTCTAGGCAGGTGATGAACTGTTATCTAAACCAAGCTCTTTAGTTGTTTGATTTTCAATGTGTTATTTTCATGCTATGTATATAATCAAATATTGGATTTTTGTTGGTTGTGTGCGTTACGTTGAGAATGTTTGGATCTGCCAGTCTGTTAAGGTATATATGTAGATCTTCTTTGCAGTCCAAAAGTTCACCTTTCTTCCCAAAATCCAAAATCTGCATACTTTCATCCATACTTGAATAAGAATGATTGGATTGTAGAATGTGCTCTGCAAACGATGACTTCATTGTTGTGCTATTAGATGACTTGAGTGCTTGGAGATGTTCTTTGAAACGGAATTTGAACGTACGTCCTGTTTGTCCTGTATAGTAACTTGGACAATCGTTGCAATTGATTTTGTTAACTCCTGATTTTTCAAACTTGTTTCCGTTATCTGTTGATTTGTTAGCCATTTTATTTATCATTTGGAAAGCATTGTTTTTTGTTCGAAAGTTCAGGTTGAATTCAGAAGTAATAAATGTATTTTCATTGCTTTTCAAGGGATCGGTTAAATGGAGCACAAATAAATTTTCTTTCCGTAGATGGACTATTCAAAGATTGATTGTTTTGTCGCTTCCTTTTATTTCTGATCATATTGTCTATCAAGTTGTATTTGTATCCGTTTCTCACTTCAAGAGTTTTAATGATTTCTTTCTCCTTATTGAAGTCTTCTTTTGCTAACGGAATGCTCAATAGTCTGTTCACCATGCTGTGAAAACCAGCCATTTTGTGCTGCCAGGGATGATTCGAGTCTCTTGATATAACAAGGTCTGATTGTGTTGTTTTTCTGTAAATTCTGAAATTATGTGTGTTTTTGTCTATAGAGATTTGTATATCAAGGAAATTTATACTATTCTCCTGTGTTACCTTTGTAAATTGTATGGTGTTTGAAATACTATTAAGAAAATTTGAGAGTTCTGTACTTTCCAGATCATTTCCAGCGAAAAGGCAGATGATATCATCGACATATCTGTACCAATATATGATCTTACTCCTCAATGGGTTGGCGTTACTAAGAATCAGTTTTGTTTCCAAGTCATGCATGAATATGTCAGATAGTAATCCTGACAGTGGTGAACCCATGGCAAGACCTTCTTCTTGTTTATAAAAACTCCCATCAAATTGGAAATAATTTTGGTTTACAGTCGTGTGGGTTAGCTTCATTATATCATCTATTCTTTTTTTATCCAGGTTGATGTTTGTAGATAATTCTTCTCTTAATATTTCTAGTGTTTTCTTAACGGGTATATTAGAGTACATGTTTGATACATCAAAAGATACAAAAACTGAGTGGTCTGGAATGTCAATATCCTTTATATGGTTGATCAAATCATAGGTGTTTTTAAGACTATAATCTAGTAAAAAATAAAAGAAACATCAAAATCAAACAACTAAAGAGATTGGTTTAGATAACAGTTCATCACCTGCCTAGAAGAATTTATATTTATTTCATATGTGTTTGTTTTATACTTTGTAATTATTTTTATTATTAACCTAGATGTTTTAAACGTTACACCTTAATACACACTTGATAATGGGCTTATGCCTGAAACTATAGTAGTGTAACAAAATTAAAACACAGAATACTTCAAAGTTAATCTTTTTATTTGTTAATACAATAAGTAGCCCTTCTTGTGAACCCAAATCTTACAAATACGTAAACTTATAAAAAAGGTTATTTAGAATTATTTCAAGTCATGCCTCCAGTTCTCTTAGGTTTTCGCGGCCCGTGTCAAAGATATAATCTAGCTCTTCCGGTTCACACCGCGGCAAAATATTTCAAGCAAATTGTAATGCTATTTTGACGCAATGTGAACGGAAAGAATTAGATTTTACTTAATGTAAAATTGTAGGAATATTCTTAAATAACTAAACAAGTTTTCTTTATAAACTGTGATCTATAATCCTAATTTCGTCTGATTAGTAAAGACATTTTAACTGTCATATCATTCAATAATTTAAAAGTGTATAAACCAGTATAATTCTTATAATTTAGCAGTGATTTCGAGCGCTCTTGAAGGAAACGAACTCTCGGCAGATGAAAGAAACTCGCTGGAGCAGTTTGTAGAGTTGTGATTTAATGAGACCTTGAATAAGCTATGTGCAACAAGGCAGAAACGTCACAACCTTGTGCGGACCCCTTTCAAACACCCTTTGCTGTGTGAGTTAATTACTTCGTGTTGACTGTTGGGTAAAAACCTGTACAGATAATCAAATTCAATTTTTGCGTGCAATTCAGATTTAAAAATTGTAGGGGGTGCGTGTGGTGGGGGTGAACACTGGGCTTCTTGGATGTTGGGTGTTTTGAAAAACAACCACTGGGTTTAATCAAAACTAAAACTATTTAGTTGTTTCCTGAAAATCCTTAGGGGTCAGGTTCAGAGGTTTCCAGGATTTACCCTCAAATAATTCTTTAAAAGTTTATTTAAATATTATAAATTATTGATTTTAGTAGTGCAAAAGAATATTGAATAGAGACAATTTGAAAGTTCTGTAGGCGCTGTGAAGTTGAAAAAATAAATCTCCATTTATTTAGCCGTACACAAATAATTTGTTAAAGAATAGCGTATTAAAAGCATGACGCTACCAGTTTCTTGAAAGGTATTTCAACCACTCAGATTTGTTTCAAACGAAGGAATGTGTGGATTCAGCATATTTTGGCAAATGTGTATTGCATTGTTTTGGAAAATACGAATTTCCTCTGTCTCTTAATCGACTTTTAATAGTTTTAATAACTTGCAAACATCATAGAAATGTTTATTAACAAGTCATCCTAACTAGGTTACTTAACTACTGCGCAACCAAAGCTTTGTCATACGGGTGGAAAACACTAATAATAAAAACATATATTTTTATGATTTTTTAATTTCTTTTTTGACCGACTTCAGTGAAACGAGGAGGTTATACAAGTTGACTTTGGGCGATTTTTTTTTATGTCTGTTCACGAATTACTTTTGAACGCAGGCACCGTTTTACACCCAGTTTGCTTTGATTGGTAGATATTAACTCCATAGTGGTCCCATTTAAAAATCATTTTGATCGGACTTATATTTCTATATAAAAAAAGTAAAAAACCTCAAAAAAATCTCAAAAACTCGTGTATTTGTTGCGTGTTTTGCGTGGTAAAAACACTATTTCGAACCGGAAATGGATTTCTATAGCACTATTTCGATGTAGAATTAAATTTTCAACAAGGTCTTAAGTTCTTCTAAATCTTGGGTGTTGTTGAGATAAATAGATATTTTCGTCTAAAAATACTCGAGAAAATGTCTTTGTTTGTATTTACAGAGTTCTAGACGCCAAAATATACTCTTGACCAAAGATTTGCAGGAACTTTGTGCCCGTAAAATTTAATTTTCTTTCAGAAAATATACATATTTGTTATGATTACACACATATTTACCGAGCTATGGCCTCCTTCTCGCTAAAAAACACGTAATTTTTTGTATTTCCTATTAGTTTTATAGCCATAGAAACTTTATTTTCAATATCATATACCTGGTTATGATAAGATTCTGTGAATAGCTATGTTCTCAACAAAAAAACGTATTTTGTAGCTTTAAAACTTTTTATAGATTCTGTAAACAAGTATAAAATGTCCAAAATGTCATGCTGAAACGTGTACTCCATGCGTCTTAGTGGTATAGGTCTCGCTTTGGAAGGTTATAAAAATAGTAAAGGTACAAGACTAATTAAAATTGAATTTTCTACAACGTGGTTTCCATGAAATGTTTTATGAAATGTTAAAAAACGATACATTTTACGCAAACACGGGTTTTTTCCCAAATTTAAGCTGATGATGTTTTCATTTCGATGTGATGTATGTATATGATATGATAATGGTACCGTTCTGTCCAGAACATAACCTACTCCAAAATTGTACCACTGATACGTTTAAAAATACGTATATTTCTGGAGAAAATTTCGAAACAATCAGACACTTTAAGGGTAAGCGTGAACTACTCGTAAATCTGAACTGCATTTGTGTTAATTTCAACATTAATAAATTATGTACATAACCGTACAAACAACTTTAACTCATAAATAGTTCAGAAAATAGCTCGCCCGATATATTTTAAAAACTTTTAAGTTAAAGGAAAGGCAAAGTTAGAAAACACAAAAGTGACAGCGAAATAAATCTCTACTAATTTGCCTAAAGGACGACGCGTTACTATGAGCAATGTAAACGGCTCATAATATAGCAAACTTGCTAAAGGAAGAGCAAACTACTCATAAGTCATAAGGATACGGGCCGAAACCTAACTAAACATGATCTTGTGAGCTGGCAATAAGCAAATGAAAGGCCAGCAACAACGAAGCGTCAATGCGAGTGGAGCGAACCACCTAGTCCTTTTTAGCTTGACCAAGCACCGAAACTACATTTCAGAAGTGAACTACTTCTGCGAGCTTATTATTAGAAAAAGGCCGAAGGCTTGTAACCAACGAGCCATAAGCCAAATCGTCACCCTGACCATACGTTGGCCAAAACGCTACCGCGAGCGAAGCCAATCACTTAATTGATCCTTCGAAAGTTGGGAAAAGCAAACGGCCATGATCTGCATTGTTATAAGCAGTGTTTCGAGGCCAAGGACGAAGCGTTACCGTGATCAGGCGATTCTTTCCACTCCCGTGTAGCAGATTTGTGTCTTGAGTGCAGCGGTCTAATTGTTACCTGAAGGCAGCTCACAGCTATAACATTGCTTCAGTTTGTACTGAAGAAAATCACGTCAAACCAGCGATTTACAGAGGATGAAGGACTCAACCTAGGGCCCGATTAGGGCTGCCTCCCAAACTGGCTGAAAGTTTTTTAATAAATATTATATGATTCACTACTTTAATTTCAAGACCTCATGACTTAATTACTAAGTTCGAGATAATATGATTACATTACACTACGTAAAAATCATTTACAGCTTCGAATCAATATTTTCTTTGCCGTTACTGTATTTTTGTTTAACCATCTCGCCTATTATACATTTGCATAATGGAATTACTTTGACAAAAAAATCTGACTTCAAATAAAGATTGAAAAGAATAAATATCAAAATTGTGAAATAAAAACTTTTAACAAAAAAATTGGACGACTTCAAAAACAATCAACAGTAAAATGCTATAAAAGTGTGAAATAATTGGGTAATGCAATCCTGTATTGCTTTACTTGATACATTTATAAACAATGGGTTACTGATGTGTTACGCGAATGCAATAATTTATCCATTACACTACAGTAAGATATTACAGCTGTACCCATTTTCATGGTAACCAATATAATAAACATTATTTTTAATACATATAAAAATATATCAAATGCACATTATTTGCCATATTGTAGACTACAATTTAAGAGTTGTTATAATCTTCATTCACTTTAAAAAAATATTGGAGTCGGTGCTGCTTCTTCTTAGATAATATTGCTTCAGCAGCACTGACTCCAATATTTTTTTAAAGTTAATGAAGATTATAACAACTCTTAAATTGTAGTCTACAATATGGCAAATAGTGTGCGCATTTGATAGTATTTTTATATGTATTAGCAAAATAATATTTATTATATTGGTTACCATGAAATGGGTACAGCTGTAATATCTTACTGTAGTGTAATGGATAAATTATTGTTTGTTCGCGTAACACATCAGTAACCCATTGTTTATAAATGTATCAAGTAAAGCAATACAGGATTGCATTACCCAATTATTTCACACTTTTTATAGCATTTTACTGTTGGATTGTTTTTGAAGTCGGTCCAATTTTTTTGTTAAAAAGTTTTTATTTCACAATTTTTGATATTTATTCTTTTCAATCTTTATTTGAAGTCAGATTTTTTTTGTAAAGTAATTCCAATTATACAAATGTATAATAGGCGAGATGGTTAAACAAAAATACAGTAACGGCAAAGAAAATATTGATTCAATTTTGAAGCTTTTGTTAAATGATTTTGTACGTGTAGTGTAATGTAATCATATTATCTCGAACTTAGTAATTAAGTCATGAGGTCTTGAAATTAAAGTAGTTGAATCATATAATATTTATTAAAAAAAAGCTTTCAGCCAGTTTGGAGGGAAGCAGCCAATCAATCGGGCCCTAGGGTTGAGTCCTTCATCCTCTGTATCAATCGCTGGTTTGACGTGATTTTTCTTCAGTACAAACTGAAGTAAATGTGTACTGAGTATAGCTGTGAGTACAGCTCTTCTAGGTAGACAATTAGACCGCTGCACTCAAGACACAAATCTGCTACACGGGAGTGGAAAGAGTCGCCTGATCACGGTAACGCTTTCGTCCTTGGCCTCGAGAGGCCTTGCTTATGGTAACAATGCAGATCATAGGCCGTTTGTTTTTCCATGGCTTGCTCTGAAGGATCACTAATGATTGGCTTCTGCTCGCGGTAGCGTTTTCGAACGGGTATGGGGCATCAGCCTAAAATATTGAGTCGGTGCTGCTTCTTCTTAAATAATATTGCTTCAGCAGCACTGACTCCAATATTTTTTTAAAGTTAATGAAGATTATAACAACTCTTAAATTGTAGTCTACAATATGGCAAATAGTGTGCGCATTTGATAGTATTTTTATATGTATTAGCAAAATAATATTTATTATATTGGTTACCATGAAATGGGTACAGCTGTAATATCTTACTGTAGTGTAATGGATAAATTATTGTTTGTTCGCGTAACACATCAGTAACCCATTGTTTATAAATGTATCAAGTAAAGCAATACAGGATTGCATTACCCAATTATTTCACACTTTTTATAGCATTTTACTGTTGGATTGTTTTTGAAGTCGGTCCAATTTTTTTGTTAAAAAGTTTTTTTTATAAAGTTTACTTTGAAAAGTAGTAAAATTACAGTCCTTCAAGAGCTCTGGAAAAGTGGAATATCACAAATATGGCTCCAATCTACCTTGGACAGTCAAAAGAATAATTTTTCAACCTTTATATTATCCCTAACGGTTAATTTCTGCCAAAAACATCTCTAATGACAAGATTTAACGCATACAAGTTCGACTACAACTTCAGAGTTTTGAATTTTTACACATTTGTATGGGTTGCAATCTTTTATTGAATGAAATATTTATAGAGACTTTATCAAGAAACGTTTATTGTGGTCATGAAAGGTAAACGGCTTGCCATAAAATAAAGCTATAAACCACATTGTAAGAAATTGGCTATGAAACTCTGGAAGTAGCTTTGCAGTTAAGGTTTCTTTTATTTTTTACACGACGATAAACTAAAAACATGCTTGAAGTTTTCGTGTACGTTGTTATAAAATACTCCGAGCAGTTCTAAATTAAAACAAAACGATGTATCGTCAGAAAACAGAAAACATTAGTTTGATCTAAAAACTAAAATATAATTATAAATATTTTATCAATCCTGTTTAAGTTATGATAGAACATGGTTAATGACTTGGAAAAAACTAGCTGTGCTTACAACGTAAAAACATAAAAATGGCTCTTTTATTTTAAACTAAGCGTGACTTTTCTTGGTGTGAGAAACTGAATTTTGTAATTCTTAGAGTAAAATTATATTTTATGACAAAGCTTTTCAGAATATAGTATGATTTTGAGTTTTAATTCGTCTGTGAACAGTTAAGATAATATGATAGAAAAAACCTACATATTTTTCAGCTCCATTTAAAATTGAACACAAATTTCAATTTAGTATTTTATTTATAAAATCATGTGCATTCAGTCTCTGCTAAAGAAATGAAAAACCAAAATGTCTCTTTTTTAAGTGTTTTATTTAAGTATTTTGTAAGTTGCGAACATCTAAGCTGATATTGCATTGGGTACCATTTAGTATCATTGGATATAAATATATACAATTAAAAATAAAGTATAATACTTTATACATTGTATATTATAATTTTAAGTGGAAGGTTGAAAAACGGAACACTTTTCATAATTTGGATTTTCACCGAAGCATAGTTTGTTTTGACACTGTCTGTTCAAGGTCAATGCTTATTGGGTTCGGAAGTTTAGAATAATGTCCAAGTGTATATGCTCTTTTATTACTATCGTCCAGAAAACTTAAAATAATTTTCGTTAAATAGAATTTGTGAAATACGTTGAAACATTTCAGAACTTCAATAAATAACTGAAATAGTTTTAACTTTATACAAACTTGCTATCTAAAATTACGTTACACTATGATGTTATAAATATTTTAATATAACCTTTCAATACATATATTATCTAAAATTATACTAGTGTTTAAATTTGAAATAACTCTTTGCTGTGGTTTACCTATGTAAAACAAATCACTTGTCACACTATATCTTTTACGCTGAAAACATTACAACAAATCAACGTGAAATCGGTAAAACTCACATTTTGCTGTTGTAAACTCAATGACAACAAATCTACATTGACGAGTGATACATGATGTGCTGACCCACATCAATCACGTGCTGATGAATGAAAACCATTAATCATTCTTTCATTCGTCAGCAGTGTTGGTATCATCATTCATTCATTCATCGGCAGAGGAGACTTACGTGTAAACGTCAACTGAATCTTGCACGAGTTTGAATAGAGACGAGTTGGAATGAACTCTCTTGGGTTGATTGTTATGAAATGAATTCCAAAGAAATGTCATTGTACATTTGAAAAGGGTTTGGCTGAATGGTGGATACGTAGGCAGGTTACACTCATATGCATCTCGTATGGTGCGACTAGCATTTCTTTTGCTACTCGAACACCAATCTTCGTTATTAGGCCGCTGGATAGGAATACAGAATTCAACATGGGAAAACTTGCAAACGATGTTTTAAGTAGATTGACGTACTAAAACGGGAAACGTGTTTCAATAGAAGCATATAAAAGAAAACCCATAAACCTTATCAAATAAAGTACTCACGTGCATTCTATGTTATATGTTTTCTTGGGATAATCAAGTTTTAAACAACATACCTAATAACTTACTAGCCTTCAGCCAGCTGGGGGCTCCGCCTCCAGACCCCCACTTCGGCCTGCGCTCTCAGTTCCGTTCGCTTCGCTCACTGTTCTGCGTCGGCCTCTCGGTTTCGGTATTCACTTTGCTTATGACTATACTTTTTCAGTTACGGTATTTCCTGGAGAGTTGAAACTTGTACACTGTTACATTGTTATTATTTGTTGATATTTACATTTACAGCAGCTGGGAACTTTTGATACTTTGCCCATATGTTTTATGTCAAACAAATTTAAGTTCTTAAAAGTACCAAGACATCTTTTTTCCACGCATAACTCCTCTTAGACGTTACTAAATTTGTTGAATGATATCTCTAACAAATGAGCATGATTCACTGAGAGTTCTTAGACCAAAACAAAAAGCCTTTTTTGAGTATAACTTGAGAAGGGCGAAAGTTAAGCGATTTTGATGTTTGATGGCTCGTAAATCTATGCATAAATACCTTTCATTAAAAAAAGTTAAGAAAATTGGCCTGATCGGTTGCACTGACTGCCATTAGATTTTCATCAATTCTTTTAATATATAGATTGTTTGACCAAAGTACAAGTTTTAACATGTATATGCAGCAGACTCGATAGCCTGCGTCTCGAGTTGGCGCATGCGCAGAACACATTTCCAAGTTACATGGCCATAGGCAGACAGCGCTGACGTTCTCCATCCCCAAGGGTACTGCATTGACAAGTGCGGAGAGTCATTTTTTGAATAGGTTGAGATTATTAATAGTAATTAAGACGTGCATACCAATACTATTAATAAATTGTTAAAAATAGTATAGGTATTACTGTATTAATGGTCTAAATGTATTTAGACCTTAATTGTTTCCGTTTTACGATTTAAACACACGAATTTACAAGGTTTGTGAATTTCGACACTATATCAAGAAAACTATCTCATAACAAACTTATAGTTGAGCTTTGCCTTCATCGTTGTTGTGAAATGTTTCACTGCTCATTGTTGTAAAATGACGTGCCTAAAGTTTTTTACTAAATCACTAAATAGCTATTTGAGATGCCGACTACTCTCATGAGGGTATTTTAAGGCAAATATGTGGTGAAGGGTGAGTGTGATGAGTGGTAGTAATGAGTTATGAGGTGTAGTCTTGTTACAAACTAAGGCCGACTCTTCCTTAGAATGGGTCATTAATTAATAGCCCAATGACCAATGGAAATACAAGGACCAACGGCTTAACGTGACTTCCGAACCACGCAGGTGGTCTGATATGTTTAAACGATGGTGGGAGTTTATGCGGGTATCATCAGATGATCACTGAGACTATCTGAGCCGCTTAAGACCTATACCATCCTCAAAACCTGACCTCCAGAAAGCTGGATTACAGGACCACGCCACGAGTGCCAATCAACAATGAAACAAAAACAAAACAATAGAACCTCAAATAACAGCTTAAAACAACTACAACCTAATATTTAAACTTAAGTTGAATAGCAACCCAGTTTAAAAAGTAGAACCGAGATTGTGCGACGGAAATGAGGGAAGTTACGTAGAAGATGTGAGTGGAAGAGGGTTTTATGTGATTTTATAACTCTTGTAAATGGATCGGAAATGTTTAACACGTTCCCGAGCAAGATGGAGGTTTTAACTGTTGAATTGTGATCAGCTTCCACTTCAGTGTAACCAACAAAATCAATCATGTTATATTTTCGGTTTAATGCAGGCAAACAGTTTTACTCTTGATTCGATCGATATGGAAAAAGCATTGTTTTATGGAAAACGAATACATAGAGGTAAATGTACTTTTCTGTTCAGCCATTGGAAAAAATTACGACGAATCTGATATTGTTTATGTTGTTCAATGTGGTCAGCTTTCCCAGTTAAACAAACGATTCCCGCTCACTTCAGCGTGTTAGATTATTTTCGAAATTATTTAACCAAAAAAGTAGTTTTTTGGACTTAAAACGGTATTTAAGATGGAATGTAATGTAATGTCTTATTTACGTTTATGTCACATATTGCCTACATAGACTTGCCTTTCTTCTGTTAATGGTTGATCAATAAACGTAATGTTTTCATTGACCCTTTAAGTTATCAACTTTTAACGACTGTAATTTAGTTATTAAATTGAATTCCGTACTCAAGAAATAAAAAAAATAAAAGAGCCTAATTGTTAAGACCCCTCTTAGGACGTTCTACTACCTCTTGTGACGTTGTTGAACTGCAGAGGTTGATACACTGAGTGAATTTTAAAGTTATTACAAACATAATTAAAATTGCGTTTACCTATTTATATCTGAACAATATCTTAAAATATAATTGACAATGTAAATATTTAAATTCAAAGTTATAGAAATAAAACAAAAACCAATACTTGTAATTATTTAAATTGCAAGGCTTTGCTATCGAAAGGCCTCGCAATTTAAATGATTACAAGTATTGGTTTTTGTTTTAATTCGATAACTTTGAAATTTAGTCCAATACTATGGCTCAAGTGTTCTATTTAAACTCAAGTTCGTAGTGACACGACAAAATATAGGACAATATTGTATATGTAAACTAGGAAACACATTTACACATAATATTATAATATTTTCCAGTATATTTTTCCAGCTTGATAATTAGTTAACAAAAGTTTTAATAACAGAAGTAAGAAGTAAAAGAGCAATTAAGAGACTGTGTTAAAAGTACTCAAATGAAATGTTTCGTTTGACTTTAGCCGCAACTTGTTCTCTTTTTAGGAAATTAATTAACGGAGGCATTAGTTCACGAGAGTTCTCAAATTATAAAGTCCCACCGCAAAGTTTACTGGATTCGGATTTTTCAAAACACAACTCTGCTTCCTAATTAGGTTGATTGTTAAACTTTAATACAATAACTAAACATTATTTACCCTCGACAAGTTTTGATTTTGAGAGGTAAGCGTAATTATTTTGACAATTAAAAAAAAAAACTATAAAGTACCTTAGTACACGTGCCAAACTGAAATATCGATCAGATGAAAGGATGTAGAATTATTTCAGTAAGCGTTTCTAAGAATCAAAACCAACACGTATGAAGGTGCTTCAGTAATGTTCATAAATGGGATTTTGTTTTTCGTTGCTTTTGTCGGTATATTAGGCTCGATTACGATTTAACACCCGTTGCTTTAGGAGGACATATTATTGTGTACGTTCCTCACAGTTATCTAAGGGTGCAGTAAGGGCGGAAAAATCGCGATGCTAAGTTTGGTAGTTTTTTGTAAATGGTGCATTTAAAACACACATGTTCTCAATTAAAGAAACTTTAAATTACAGAAAACCCCTAGCGCGGCATCTTAGCACATTTAAAGAATCCGTGGACCATTTATATACGACTTTCGAATTTATAATTGAACGATTGACAGCATTTTAAACACTGTAAAAGACACGTGTTTAAACTTAATGCGAGGTTTCGAATTCATAGCTACTCGAAAACATGTAGTTTTGACACCTGTCGATTAAATTGATTGGTCACACTGAATCGTCATTTTATACCTTTGATTTTAGATTTTTGTAGAACTTATTAGAACTGACAGGTAGTTAGTTCTAACTACTAAAAGAATGATGGAGCCAGTAGGCGTAATTAACTAATGGTCAACATTTGTCTAAGAACTTTCTTGATGACTTAAACTAATTTTTAATTAAATTCCGTTTTGTCCTCCTGTTTATACGCAGTTGCTAGAAATAACGAGATATTTCATTATTTAGTTTACATCGCCTGAATCAATCTTTGTTCTTACAAACATAGTTTAAAATTAATACTCTAACTTTAATCGTTCCAAAAACACACGGGATGTAAGTTATTTAGTACAAAAATGGTAGTTATCACTTCTGGACTTTTATGCAATGGATTTGTCCACATTTTGGTATCACATCCTAACCTAGAGTGACTTTCATCACTCTTTGATCAACGTGCTGTATAAAGCTGCCATTTGAACACACGAAGCAAGAAGTTCAAAAGCATTTACATTTACACTCCATTTGTTGAGTCGTGAAATCCAATGAGGTACTTCCAAGGTAACACTCAACGTAAGGTTCAATACGAAGTGTTAGGTTCTAAATGTAGAGAACAAATCTGATATCATTTGTCTAATTTATATTTAAAATTCATATACAAATTTCTTAAACTTATTTCCGTTCGACAATTTACGCCTCATTCTAACGCAATCAGGGTTAGAATGCGTAGTTACAATAAGCTAGAAAGTTACAATAAGGCTAGCAGGAAAAATGATACTTTCCAGTAACGTTAGAGTATTCAGTTGTGGGATTGGTGGTTGCCGTAAGTGTTGAAATGAATAAATAAATTTTGAAGTATAACGAAAGAATATTAACAGAGAAATCAGGACATGAGAACTTGTTATGTTGGTACGGTGGTACAAAAAGTTGTGACTGTGATTTTTTTAGTAACATTTTTACGCCAATTTGCTTTAAACTACAACAGTGACAACTTTACCAATGTGATGGCGATAATCAATAATCAAAAGTTAACAAATTGAAAAGTCGAATAGCGGTTCTATTGGACCCTTAGACCAATATACGAACTGCTTCTATTAAACCTTACAATCTAAAAGAAGCCGTTTTGGGATTACCCATACCAAACGTTGTTTAATTAGCAAAAACAGCTCTTCCATTGCTGCAAAATATTTACTGCACAATTTCTCTACTTTATGGTATGGTTTTTTAATAGTGGTAACCGTTTTACGACGGTTATGACGGTGGCTTTTGTTTTCAATGCAAATCGTACGGTAATGTTTTCCTATAGAACGGTGGTTGGTTTATATGATTTCAAAACTCTAATAGCCTCTGATATTTGTTGCTTAAACGAACCTCATTTTGTAACTAAAAATGTGTTCGTTCATTTATCACTAACAGTAAACTCATTTTACAAAATCACACCAACCAATTATTAATAATCAATTAACGATGCTACAACATTGCGTTACGACATAGTTATAAGTCGTTTACTTTCCACAGACACGGTAGTGTACAGGATGTCCAGTAATTAGGGGGTCAAACTTCGTCAGGTGATTTGCCATGTCAATTACGTTATAAACTAAAACCTTTGTACACTTTTTAGAATAACTAAACCCAATATTTAAAAATAAATTTGACTAATTTTTACTCTTGGCTTAAACATGACGGCCATATTGATCTTTATAATCTTAAAACTCAAAACCTTAAACTTTATAGTCAATACACAAGGATAACAATACGTGGAAAATGCTTTTCTGCACATTTTAAGGTCAAATTTGTTATGAAAACGTAAATATTAAAGCTTTTCTGAACATTTCTCTATTTACATTTGTAAAACACATGTTAATAATGATTAGTGCCCAGGAAAGCTTTAATTACTCCGTTGTAACTTATTGCAGCGCAACAATCTTGGTTTTAAAATGTTCAAAAACATTTGACAATTATTGTTATTCTTGTGTATTTACCATACAGTTTAAGTGTTTTGAGTTACTAAACTTAGAAAATTTAATAGGGTCGCAATTTTTAAACCGGAAGTGAAAATTAGTCAAATGTATTATTCAAATTTTAGTTTTAATAATACTAAAAAGTGTGTAAAGGTTTTAGTTTATAACTTACTTGACCTGGTAGATAAAAATTATTTAGTGATAAGCACATACAGATAGACGGAAAACTAAGCGATATAGGACTTTGTGTTACAGGTAATTCTTTGTTAATTATGACCAGACAAATCACCTGTTGAAGGTTGATCCCCTAATTACTGGACACTCTGTATAAACGCAAAAGGTGTAGTGACTCATTTCCATTAAGCTTTGAAATGTGTTTCCTTGTCACAAAAAATGGTTTGCAAAGTAAGTGTTGAAACGTTGAGTTAAGTAATTACTGTTGAACGTTGCCAAATAACAGCTGAGGAAGGCGGGAAATTATATTTCACTAAAAGAGTAACCACAGTTAATCCCTTCAAAGATTCCATCTCTGCCTTTACTCATAATTACTCTCTGCGGAACTCGGATCTGAAAGAGTTTTCATATCGTGAATTACTTTTCTAACCACTGTGTAAAATTAATTCCTTTATAAATAACCTTGTTGACAATATTAGAAAACCCCAAATTAAGTTTAAGTAACTTACTCGTGTCTTCTTACATGTGATGCTCTTTTTATTCTCTCAAGTAATCTCAAATACTGAATAAAAGAAAGTTTTATAATCGGCCGGAAGAATATCTGCAATTAAGAACAGTGAGAGATCATAAAGATTTGTTAATGATTGGACTAAAGCCAGCTTTTGACGATGTTGGCAGATTTATTATCCACTTTGGAGTCAAAGTGAATGGCTCAATTAACTCTGCGTTCCAGTTATGGATTGGGGATCATTATAAAGTTTACTTTTGTTTCCAAAAGATGAACAATTAGCTCTCGTGAATAGAGTTCGTAGTATGTTGTAACTAATTATTGTATGCGTGCATTATTAAACTGTGACATGTAAGAAAAAGTAACGTAAAATAGACTTTCTGGCAGTGAAACAACTAAAATTTATATAATTATTTTAAAGTGTGATATTCTACGTTCAATCTTATGGAAAAATGCGTACAGCAACTAATAAAAGGAATATGAAAAGGTTACCAAATTTGGTTATGTGTTATACAGGGTTAGGCTAAAGTGTGGAAACGCCTTAATAACTTTTTAGCCACTAATTTCAGCGCAACTGAACTCGGTACAATTTATTAGAGGAAACCAAAGTACCTTTTAGTGCATACTGACATTTTGTCCCAGTTTTCAAAATGGGGTATTTGAAGCCCATATTTTATAGGAAAGTCGAGTGACACCTCATTTTGAAGGTCTTAAAATGTTGATGAATGCAAATTAGAAGTCTCTATCTTAAACTAGAAAGAAATGGCGTCGATTTTAAGTTATACAGCTTTTACTATGGAAAATAACTTTAACCAGTTTTTCAGCGCGACCGAACTCGGTACATTTTATGAGGAAACAAAAGTACCTTTTAATGCATACTGGCACTTGGCCCCAGTTTTCAAAATTGAAGATTAGTGGGTAGCCCCATAATTTTCATAGGGAAGCCCCATCGAGTGACACCTCATTTTGAAGGTCGTAGAAAATGATGATGAATGCTGAAAACTAAACGTATCTATCTTAAGCCAGAAAGAAATGGTGTTGGTTTTAAGTTACACAGAGTTATAAGTCTACCTCCCCCCCAATCACTCATTTTGAAAACTGGGGCAAAGTGTCATTAAATATGCATTAAATGATAGTTTTGATAACTTTAATAATATGTACCAAGTTTGGTTACACTGAAAAAACTGGCCAAAAAGTTATGAAGGCGTTTCCACACTTTCGCGTAATAAAAGTTTGTGTATCTTAAAATGGACGCCATTTTTTTCTGGTTAAGATAGATACGTATAGTTTTCAGCATTCATCATCATCTTCTAAGGCCTTCAAAATGAGGTGTCACTCGATGGGGATTCCTTATAAAAATTATGGGGCTACCCCCCCACCCACCAATCCTCCATTTTGAAAACTGGGGCCATGTGTCAGTATGCATTAAAAGGTACTTTTATTTCCACTTATAAAATGTACCAAGTTAGGTTGCGCTGGAAAAACTGATTAAAAAGTTATAAAGGTGTTTTCACACTGCCGCATAATACAAATCTGTGTAACTTAAAATGGACGCTATTTCTTTTGTTAAGATAGGTTTTAGCACTCATCAACATTTTTAAAGACCTTCAAAATGAGGTGTCACTCGATGGGGCTTCCTTATGAAAATTATGAGGCTACCCCTCCCAATCCCCCATTTTGAAAACTGAGGCAAAGTGTCAGTATGCATGAAAAGATACTTTGGTTTCCTCTAATAAAGTGTACCAAGTTCAGTTGCGCTGAAAACACTGGTTAAAAAGTTATAAAGGCGTTTCTACACTTTTGCCTAACCCTGTATACTGTACTCGTATATTACAATAGTTTGTCTACAATTTATTTGAAACAAAAGCATTTTTAGAACCTAGACATCATTCTAAGATTCCATCAATGAATATTTACCCCAGTTATGTTATTTAGAATGAGAATAGTTTTATATCAAACTAGTGTACAATCCAATGTACAAACTTACGTTACCTTACTAAATTATGTCTTATAAGATTTTTGCCATTGAAAACGTTTTTTTATTATTTTTGCCTACACACGTTTTCTTATAGAGAAATCTGCTATTTAGATAAGCTACTAGTGTAGCTGAGTATTGTTGACAAAAGGTAGAATTAAAACCAAGTGGTTTTGTCTTTTGTTAAGAGTACACATTTACACCGGTAGATCGCACCCCGAGCACGTTATAAAGGTTAGAGTGGATATTCTATAGATTGTTTCTTGCACTACATCGATTGAAAAGATTGCCATAGTTTTATTTCGTTGATTATTTCAAATAACTAAAGTTGATCGTGACTTAGAACATTTGCCGTCTAGTCTAAAAAACTTACAGAACATTCTAGAGTTGTGGCTCACACGTCAAGATCCAAACAAAGTATGAAGTTGAAAGATGGGGTTTGTTTCAAGATATTCCAACATACAAGTTGAGCTATGAATCAAAAACCTAATTTCAAACTTGCACTATAGAACATCCAGCATTGGATGTAAACCTTTGAAGAAGAGAACTTTGATGTGTCTGAATATTCCAATATTGGGTTTCTTTCAATAGTTTTATCCCTTGAAAAGAAGTTTTGTGTATTTGAACAATATGTTTAAATATACGAGAATTACATTGTGGGGCTCAAGACAGTTGTCAAACTAAATGAACGATATTAAAAGTTTAAAGTTTGATGTTATAAGTATTATGTTATGAAAATAAAATATAAGAACAATACATTTTGTACGATTTAAGAGCCAAGTTAAAGTACTCCTTTAGCTTATAGCGTGGCGAGTTTGACATTATGACCTTAAAGCCTAAAGACAAATATGAAGTGCCGGCGTATTTCATTTTTATGAGTTGATATATTCTTCCAAGCACTTGGCAATGAAATGTACATTATGGACTAAGCAGGGCGTTTATATTCCACGACTCGTTGAAATACTTATCATATGTGCATTCAGATCCTTACATTTATGCTTTTAAAATGTACCATTGTTTTCAATCTTTACATTTACAACTTGCTGAGATAGGTTTAACTTTGATTCTAACGAGTTATAAAACTCAGATTAACTTAAAGTGTAATGCTGACTGGCACAAGCTGACCAGTCACCCGTCACCAAATTAAATTATTATTATTTTTTCCTCTTTAAACTCATTTGATATATCAACTAGCCTAGACAACAATAAAACGCGTAATAAAAATTAAAAGACAAGTAGAAAAATCAAGCTCGTACACTGCCAGTAACAGCTGGCCACTGACCGACTTACTGGGCCTCATAGCCGAATTGGCTGGCTTGGAGCAGCGGACGACCAATCACAGCCGTGAGTTTTATTTGTTTTTGGCAACCCCCTTTACTTTTACCTTTACGTTTACAAATTCCCAACGCAGTTTTTTGAGCTTTAATTGTGCATCGCGCGTTTTAATGCTAACGCTCTTAAAAGTGGTTTTATTCCCTGGTATTTTACTTCATTACACTAAAAAATACCGATGTTTTTACGTTTTATTTAAAAGAAAGTACATAGTTCAAAAGTTCACAACAAATTATTTAATTACTGTACTAACATTGTTGAGTTACAATGATGATTGAAATTTCGATTGGAGTTACAGATTTCATCAACATATCAAAGATTTGATAACGATATTTATTTTACTTTATGAGATATGATGCAAGTAGTTAAAGCAAAGATTCATACATTTCGGGAAAGTACTTTTTAGTAAGTACCTATTACATAATTTAATTACAACTCTTGGTGTTGTCTTCTTGATTTTGCAAAACAAATCAATGTGTTTCTTAAAATTATTGCATATAGAACTAATAAAATTAAACACGTATTTATTTTTGCCAATTATTTGGTAAATTTAAAAAGAACTTTGCTTTGACGAAATTATAAAAACAAATACAAAATATATGAAATACAAAACAAGTTTTTTTTAATTTTGGGTGCGTACCATATTGTTAAAAGTATAAGATCAGAAACTTATGGAAACCCAATCTTAAAACTCTAGGTTTGCAAGAAGTTTCTTGTTACAGAATTGAAACATCAGACACACAAATCAGTGGTTGACACAGAGGAATAAAACTCAGAGCGTCTGATATTGCCAGAACACGTTGTTATAAATCTGGGCATAAGTCACGGTATTAAAGGATTGCCGAGTTCCTCTAGTTGGCGGGAGTTTGCATGTAACCCTCGTTTGTGTGTGTTACTCTTCATGCTTGGACTCACACTGGCAGAATTCTGATTGGAACGAAAACGGAAAACTTCTTTCTTCATTCCGAGTACAGAAGGTGGTTTATAATTTTGTTTGTGGAAGTGAGTTTCTTTATTTGTAGAAAGCAGACAATATCATTTTAACAGGGGTATCAAATGCATTGATTTAATCATTGGTTTTACTGTTACAGCTTTGATTTCATGATGTAATATTTTTTAGCTAGGAGATAAAAAAAGTTTTGTAGAAAACAAATTGTCAGATTCTGGAACACACCTACAAAGTGTATTCTACCACCTACTAGCTAGAACAAGTGTACAAGTGTACACCTAATAGCTAGTATTATTAATTACTCCATAAACTGGATTCGAAAACCAAACACTGCATGACTTGTGCATTGTTGTTGCAGTGTTGTTGTTGTTTAGCGGACCCGTGGTGGGTTGGAATCGTGCGCGACTCTGGAGCTTATTCCTCCGCTGTTGCGGGTTCGATCCCCACAGTCCCCACTTACATTTGTAAAGTGACGGTAACGCTAAGTAAAGATCGAGGTTAAGTGGTGGAGAAGACTTTGTAATCCTAACTTCGCCTTTAAAAGACATATTTTACCTTTTTTATTGTTATGTACAAAAG
Organism: Matsumurasca onukii; assembly: GCA_018831715.1. Classification (NCBI taxonomy): domain Eukaryota; kingdom Metazoa; phylum Arthropoda; class Insecta; order Hemiptera; family Cicadellidae; genus Matsumurasca; species Matsumurasca onukii. The sequence goes on along the minus strand of CM032058.1, from coordinate 56,381,129 downwards.
TATAAGGCAATTGGGATGAAAATAAATTTTGCTTGTTTTGATTGTATTTGTTATATTTTACTACAATAAAGGCATTCTTTCGGTTTTCCATAAGAAAAGAGCACACAGTGGAATTGTATTGTGGTATTATAAATTGCTGGCGGATGTTTGGACTCGGGTCTCTGGAGACAAAGTTTGTCAGCACATTGTCAACATAATACAACATTGTCAAACCTCCCTGAGGTGAAGGTATACCTTTTATATCTCGCCCTCTTATTCTGTTAAAGGTAGTAGGGCAAGGTATTTGAGCCTTTCTCCTTATCTTAACCCTTGAACTGTGTGAAGACCTTTAAATTTGATCTGGAAAGGTAATTAACAACACTATTGATATGGCTTTGATCTAAACAAAAGTGATGGTGAGAGTGGCTACGTATTTGAGGTGTGTAAAAAAACCGTAAGGCTCGTCTTGTTCAACGAGGCGAAGTTAGGACTACGAAGTCCTCTATACCACTCAACCTCAACGTCCCTGTGTAGTCTTTTGACAAATTGTGACGACTTCGGGGATTGAACCCGCACCACCGGAGTGATCAGCGCCGGAGTCGCATACAATACAAAACCGCCACGGATCCGCAAAAAAAATGTGTGGAGAGGTTTAGTTTGTGAAGTAACTGTTTTTTGACGGGTCTGAATATGAACAGTTGTAGTTAAGGGGGAAGGGGTTTTCTGTTTTTAAGTAATAATTTCATTAATACAATAATTTCATTATATACATATAGTATATGGGACACATTTCCAAGCGGCATGCCCTTAAACCTCAACTAAAGCCTAACCAACAACAAAGAAGCCTGACGTTTGTATTTCAAACAAATAAAAATGTGGCGAAATGTTTGAAGAGTAATTCAGGAATGTAATAAACTACCTTCGCCTAAGGACTGGGAAAGTAATACACAACTGCGTGTTGCCTGAGGTCTCTGAATCTCTGTGGCTTTGCTTTCAAACAAGTCGCTTTTATTGCAAGCTAATTTGTGGATCTCAGTTTTCTCAATAAATAATAAATACATCTTTATTGCATAAACAATGTACACTGTATCACGATTGTCTGTAATTAAGGTTATCTAAAATTTTCTATTCATTCACATCGAAGTATCTTTCAGACATACAAAGGTATTCATCCATTTCTCTCATTCGAATTATTCCCACTCCAGCCCAATTGTCTGTCTGTCGGTTTTAAGAGGTCTCCCAGTTGTGTGCCACCATAAACTCTGTGATAAAAATGCTTCCTGAGCTGGTATTGTTTTGAGACGAGATTAATTGCTTTTGGCATAGCGGCACCTTTGATCGAATTTGGAAGTCTGTTGACCAAAAGAACTCCTGCCTGTGAAGGCAAACGTTCATGAGTTACTGTCCTGTGTCTCCCAGTTCGGTAATCATCCCTGCCACTCGTTACGTAAGAGTGTATATCTCTACCTCTTACGGGGTCGCACTTGGATATAAAAAAGAGAAATGTTTCAAGGATATAGAGGCAAGGTAGTAAACAGTTTTAGTTTTTTGAAAGCTGGCTTGCACGACTCCCCTTTTGAAGTTTTGCGATCGTTCGGATTGCTTGCTTTTGCAAAATGAAAAGCCTAGAAACATTAGCATTTGAGCAGCCTCCCCACAAGGCCACACCGTAGGTAAGGTGTGGGTAAACAACTCTACAATACGCCGTCACCAGTACCTGAGTTGGGCAGTATTTTGAAAGTTGTCTTAAGACATAAATGCCTGAGGAAATTTTGGAGCAAACGTGTTCAACGTGGCAGTCCCAGGTCAACCTTTATCAAGGTATATCCAAAGAAATTTCGTTGAATGAACCTCTTGGATTTCAGTTTCATCCAACTTCTCAATATTGATTAAGAAAAGTGGCCCTTATTGAGTTTTGTGCTTTTACATGTGCACAAAGTTGCTTGTTTATGGACGATAACACTGTTAATTTATGGATGAATTATATTTTAGCCAGTTTATGATAACAACGGGAACTCTGCCCATCAAAGTGTCAAAATAAGAAAAGTGTAGATTTGCTGTAGATTTGTGCAAAGTCGTATTTTTATAAAGCTAGCTTTTGCCGGCTAAAGCATCATAATTTTACAAAAGTCAAACTACTAAATGGCTTTTTTGACTAGATTAACATATTGTATGTTTAATCGAGCGGTTTTAAAGCTGAAAAGAATAATTGTAATTACCAAACAACACGATTATTGAATTCGTTTAAAAAAAGAGTATATTGGTAAATTTGACAAGAAAATTCATCTTTGAAATCCCGTAGCGTAGCACTTTAAAAAAGTAGTGCAGCACTGGTACTGTCAGCTAGTAGTTGTAATACAATTGGTTAAACGAAATGATGAAATCAATTCCACAATTTATCTCGTTTAAAAAAACACATCGTAAATAAACGCAGTATCCAAGACGTGATTTCCGAAAGATAAACTATTTTATTACAAAACGTGTTTGGATTGTTTGAAGATCGCCATGAACAAGTTTTTCAAGTTGGAATGAGTTTCGGAAACATTTTGAGAAATTGAGGCTGAAAATGAGGCAGTAAATAAGACAAGTAGACATTAAACAGCAGTTAGAGTTGTCTGAGAAAATACGCTCTCTGACTCCACGTGCACTGCTTCCTTACTGTCATATTTTAACATATCTCCTTGCAGATTGTACGACATTTTCACTGTCAAGGCCTGTCCGTCACAATCGCTTACTGACAGATTCCTTTAAAGACGCACAGCTAAAGTTGGCTTACAGTGTTTAAGTTTTACAAAGACATAATGTTTTCTTCTAAGAAGCAAAGAAAAAAGACATACGCACATCATGATTAACTAAATGAGAATCAATTTAATTCTCCTATAGCTTGAAAAGAATCCTCTAGGATTTAGCTCTTAAACTATCGCACACAGTTAACCTTTATGGATTTCCATTGATTAATTAGTTTTTTTTTCCAAACCGGTTCCACTCTCAAAATCACTATACGCATGCAAAACATACTGCATAATTAGAACAAATTAATTATTGAACAATTATCCAGAAAATAAATTCTCATCAAGCTAGTGTCATAACCTTACACTACATAACCACGGGAAAGAAACTATATTACATACATTAGACACTTCAACTAATGTTGTATTCATATTTCCTGTCTAATACCATATACATTAAAATATTTTCTTGATGTTTTATTAAACTTTATTATAACTTTTAATAATTTGTGTTTCCTGTAGATGTTAGCCTTCCTAGCGAAGGGTTTGCTAACTAATCATGTATTGGCTATGTGTGTTTTTATTTTACCAAACTAGTTAAACTACTCTAAGTAGGACAGCGTGTTGAATAATTGTACAACGATGTCAGAGCCCGTAGCTAATGCATGTTGAACAGAGATTATCTGCCGGAAATGGGACAAGTTGTATAGATTATGCAAATATGAAGAGTTGAGTGATTCTACGACTCTTGCAAATGGATCGGAAATGTTCAACAGTTTTCCTAATGAAATTTGAAGTTTGACAATCGTTTTCAGATCAGGGTCATACCTGTGTGCACCAAACCTTAGATGGAAACCTACAATATAGAGAACAAACATAAAAACGATTTTAATTGATTCACCTAGAATAAACGACATGTGCCATTAGTCCTTAGTACCATGATACACATTCGAATAAGGCGAGTGTTTTGTAATCATAGACCCTACCAATTAACTTAAAAGCGGAATAATCAGTAGAACCTGATTAAAACTTAACGAGCACGTTAATTTCCAGTAACTTTTGACGACGTCATTACTTTGGTTTCCTTATGCTCCAGCCAGATTTCATAACTTATAATTTAATAAAATACTCGGGAAACCCCCTGTCTACTTTATGGCTCAACACAGTTTGGTCTACAACTTAGCTTTAAACAAGCCGGTTCAATAAGCCATCAAAGTATACTCAGCATTACCTGCTTGTTTCTCGCAAGCAAAGTCATTTTTAGACTTATCCAAGAAAATACTATTGTTGTATATTGTTGAAAATCCAACAAGAGATTAAAACAATTGCTCACGATGTTTTAGAAAGAATTACTCTAGTAAAAACGGTTTGAGAAAACCTTTGTACAACTCAAGAAATATTCTTTGACCTGTCCGATTAAAATAAAGAAAACAAATTTGTAAAACTTCTTCGTAATTATATAACTCAGAGGCTAAGCTGGGATTAGCACACATCAACTGTGTGTTTAAAACTAGCTAGAATAATCTTTCTCATGTATAAACTTAGAAGCAACATACCTGTGGATACATTCATATGATGCTTTTTTCCACTCACATAATTATAATTTATGGAATTTCGCTGATGGAGCAAAAGCTATTTTTAAATGACAAAGAATAGATTCTTGACCCTCGAGATTCTTGTATTGCGTCATTTAAAGAACTTAATATCAATACAGTCACTGGGCTATATATCTACTAATTTCTCACTTATATGAAAGAAGCTTTTATATGAATTTAAAAACTGTAACAAAACTGATTTGTGTCTCTAAATTAAATTATTTTAATTGAGTTTATCCACCTGCGCTGAGAAAATTGTACATGTATTGTATGTATTGTATTGTATCATAACACATGCCATTTAATTACTTTGGTTTGTTTGTTTTGTTTTATTTATTTGTTTTGTTTGTTTGCTTTACCTGCTAAATGTTTTGGTCTGAAAAAATGCGTTTTGATAGTATGATTGAGTTGTTCTTACATTAGCTCAGTTTCTGTGTTTCTTAAGTATTATTGTATTTCAGTACAATAGGCCTTTTTATACTCGCATTTTTACATTCTCCTTAAAATACATTTTGTAAAAATTTTGGTGGAATAAATTATTTTTGTATCTTAATCTGTGTTTAACAAGCAACGAGACTTTAGATAACTCTTTCGTGACTTGCGATGAAATATTGCTCATAATTATAGCATGATTCAAAGCTTAATTTTGGTGTTAAAAATCTGTATTGAATAGCCTAGAAGGTATGCTCGCCATTTGCTAGCTTTTTAACGCCCAAGAGTAGATAGAGTTCAGTCAGTTAAGGAAGGCATTGCCCCACTTTGCGCTACGAGAACTGTAGATAAAGAATGCTGAAAATAACTCTAAACAGCCAGTTAAGTGTGGTAGGTTTCTAGAGAACCTAAAGAATCTAGCTGTGTTACTGAAAAGAGAAGTCAAGAAAACCAAAACGAGGCAAATGTAAGTAATTGGGTTTCAGCAAACATCACCGAGATTGAAAACTACTGCGTCGCGTTCATATAAAAAGTTATTATTTCGTTTAGAGAACTCTTCAAACTGCAGTAACTTATTGTAGTCAACAAAACCGCATTTGATATCTTGGATCTGATTGTTCAATATCAATGTCAACGTTTTTTATCCCTAGCAAAATCACTTAAAAATGTTAACGCCCTGACACAGTTATTTGTTTTATATGATACACTTGGTAATGCACTATATTTATTGTTATTATATAATACCTAATAAATAAAATGACAAGAATTTCTAAGAAAATTCCCAATTAATGAAAGTCTTTTAAGGCAGTAATTGAACAAGGCATTTAAACCTAACGAGAAACTTCAAACCTTGAAGTTCTCAATTAGTCAGATGCCAGTGGCGTTCTTGAACAAATTATGACTATGACGTTCTTGATTATTCTTTTACAGTCCGTAGCTTTTAATTATAGTGATGTAGTTTTTCTATTTAATTTACAGATTGATTATATGTTGGTTTGTTTTTGAAGTACGTATATTGCACTAGGTGTAAGGACTTCTGGTTTAGGTAAGGTTTTAATTGATAACAACAGGAGTTTCGGTACCTATCGTAATATTCCGTAGTTTTAACATAGTAACTGGTAGGAGAGTCCATAGATTGTTGTTAACTATTAGCATGTATAGTTTGAAAACCATTGTTTGTTATCTCACGTTTGGCTTAGTGTATTTTCAGAGGGTGCTTATATATGCTAGTTATTTTAAGTAATAATTAGAAGAGTACACATTTAAAAATACCCTGTGTACTAAAGTTCTTATTTAAGTATGGTTTTAGAATATTATATACTGTATTTGAAAGGACAAGTTCACTAAAAATGGTTACTTGTAAAATTATTAGAAAACACAATAAAACATCGAAGTACCCCAAAAACATTTTAATTCACAACAAATTAATCAAGTGTGTGTTAAATTTGTTTATTACTTAAATTTGTTTATTTATACATCGTAGTTCTAGGCCCAATTTAACATACACTTGACAGTGGGATCATTTCCAGAACTAGTTGTGTGGAATTACATGTTGTCAGGGTATTTCCAGGTTTTATTGTTTTTCTAATATATATTTTATGCAATTCTACTAGTGCTAAAAGAAAAGGAAACTGTATTTAGATTGTATTTATAACGATTGTATTTAGATTCCAGTATGTCTTCTATTAAATAACTATTAAGGAAATTTAGAACAGTCAAAGCAGATTTGAGAAGAAATAAAACTTTGGGGGAAATTAAGGGAAACCCGACAAGTACTTCTAATATCCTGGCAATAACATCTCACAGAGGCAGTTAACGTAGCGTTTCACTAAATCTGTGAACAGGAGGGGTGACCTGAAAGTGTAAAACCTATTAGGAATAAAGATTTAGACCAAATTTACACGAAATTTTATTCCTCAGCAGTTTTTTTAGAGATGACCCTCAAATTACTTTTGACTTAAACGCAAAAATGCTTTGAGGTCAAAGTATAAGACCCTCTTAAAAGATAGTATGAATTCGTGGGTCATAGCCAATAGTTTAAACTGTTTGAGTTTATTTATCAAATATTTATGCTTGCTCTGCAACACGACTGATGCTTTCATACAAGATTTCCTATTAAAACTCTCCAAGCTATTGGGAACCAATATACGCTTTGATTTGATTTTCAAAAGGCAAGTGACATTGTATTTGTCTATTTATTTTGCTTGGTACAAACACTGTTGGTCGATGCTGTATCATTATTGAAATCTCTATTTAGTTACGTTCAAGAGGTTTGACAAAATCTGAGAAATCCGTCAGCTGTTTTATCGATGCTGTATTATAAATCGCTAGCGGATGTTTGGACTTGGTCTCTTGGGACAAAGTTTGTCAATACATTGGTAACGTTGTCAACATAATATAACATTGTCAACCCTCCCTTGAGATCTTTTCAACATTTCATTCAGTATATAAGCTGCTTTCCGTCATCTTTCTCTTTGTCACATGTCGTTGACTTTCATTCGTTAGGTCGTGGAATGATCCACTGTGTTAGAAAGTTAGGAGAGACCAATAGCTCCGAGATAGAGTGACATGTCATGTCGTGATATTTACATCTACTGGAATTGTAGATACCCTACTTACGACAAAACTGTAGAAAAGTACTATATAAAATGTATTTTACATGATTAAAACGGTTACTTCACAGTAACTCGCATTTTGTGAACTGTCATTCTAATTTAATAACTATTAAACGCCAGATGATCCCCATTTTCTACATATTTACTGCTGTTTTACATAGGTAAGTTATAAGGAATCAACCGAAGGATATAAACAATTCATATGCATATTTGTACAGTGGTTAGGACTATTCGACTCTGTTGGACTTTATTATTATCGAATTCCCTTTGGAAAAATGAGATATTCTCATGCCGTCCTCATAGTTAGGCCTTGACCAAGGACCAAACAATGTTCACCAATCATTACTCCCAAAACACATTTTTAGAATTTTTTCAAAACCTTATATGCATATAAATGAAACAAAACCGTAAAAAGTAAAACACTTAGTATCCTGAAGATTTTATTCTGTCACAACCGGTTTCGAGCTGAGCTCGTCTCCTGGTGAGTGTAGCGAATGCATATGAATATATGTGTGTACTTTCTACAGGTCGCATTTTTTGTCCGATTTTCATGAAATTTGGTACAAATTTTCCTTTTTGTAAATATCTTGGTCAAGTTTGTTAGCCAGCAAAATCGGGTTCCGAAAGTACCATTTAGGCGATTCTTTTCACCAAAAAAGGGGTTTTAATTATCTAAAAAACAATGCATTTCTTCCGATTTTGATGAATTTTGAAATACATATGTATTTTGTTGTTATACATCAATATACTAAAAGTTACGAAAATCAGTCAAGTCGTTTTAAAATGGCGGCCTAAAAGTAATTTTTTGCTGTAACATTGGAATGAGAGGACCGATTTGATTGATATTTAAAATTGTGATTACAAAAACAATCAATTACACTTATTTGTAAAATAATTTACACTTATTTTATATATTTGTAAGTTCGTGATATATCAAATAACTAGCAATAAAACTCCAGTCTATCTGAGGCTGAAGGTCAAATCGAAGCTGTGAGCGCAACGAACAGCCTCGTAATGCTCGGGATCATTCAAGAGGCCCAGCTGAGGTCTTATTATACGTGCTGTATTGACTGTGTCATTCCCTAGAATCTTTGTATCATGTAAATTGGTGCTTGCCGTTGGTAAATAAACACAAGAGGAAGCGTATTATATACAACATATCATACAGTTTCTCATGAGTTGAGTGAGTGCGTAAACTATATTGATCCAGTCTCGGATGTGAAGGCAGTTTGGGTTTACTGAACAACATGAGGACTTTACTGTTCCTATATTGAATCCCTGACTGGAATAAATAACACAACATACTGTGAGATAGGCTTCAACCTCCACGAGAGAGAAAACGTAACGGATTACTTGAGTCTTTGAGTAGGCGTACAGCATTTTGGCAGGTTATTCACTAGATTTTGTGTAGGAACCTAGATGGGTTTACCTTGAAAAGAAATGTTTGGGCAATTTTACTCACCCCACTTAACGTTGTTTACGTGATCGGTGACATGTTCATAGATAATATTAACACAATGACCTTTCTGCTTGTTCTTTTGAAAAATACTGAAACAAAGTGTCCGTAACAAAGAAAAAAAACAATATATTTAACCCATATTGATCTGTTGAGGTTTTCTCAAACTAAATTGAATTATTGAATTGAAATGTGTATGTATAGCCAAAAGTGTATGTATAGCCTTTGTTCCTAAATTAAATTTGTAATTGTTTGGAACACTGTATTATACTTGGTTTCAGGAAATCCTAATAATACTATATTTAATTAAATTACTCGTACTTTAACCAGCGAGCCTTCTATTTTCAATACCGGGCCTACATTCAATAACTTTCATATAATTTATTAATCTCACATTTCACAGTTTGGCCTCGTTCTGTAAAAAACGCATTTCTTTGCCAATATTCAATTACATTTGAAGCATTGGCAGTCATAACTGGTGACGTATAAATTAGATTCAGTCGTTAAAATCAATTTTAATTTAATACAAAGGAAATACATATACCCAGAAAACCTAGCAATGTTTCTGGAAGCAGAATTGTCCCTTTGAGTAAACTCGCACACAACCAGAAAGTTTCTAAACTTTATCTCATCAAAGGCCTTTCCATAAACCTTCACTATCTTTTGATTTTGTACGTGATTTTACTTTCATTGCAAGTTGCCTAGTCAACATGGTTGTTTTACTTTTGTACATTGGATAATATTGAACTCTTTTAATAGTCAATGTCTCTTGATTTCTAACATACGCACATTCTCTAATATATTTAAAACTTTACAAAATAAAAGAAACATGATGAATTTAAATATTTTCCTCACTCGTTTTATAACTACTTTATATTCTAATGATGTAGGAATAAATCTTGGGAATATTTTTAGAAATTGTGGATAAACATTAGGAAATAAACACGACGAGTAGATATTAAATTCCAGTTAAAGTTGATGGAAGAAAATACGGAAACGTTTTTACTTTGAGCGCTGTCTTGTCAATCAATATTATACTAACAAGTAAACCCTCGATGTGTTTGTTTGAACTTAAGCTATTGAAAGCGAAAAATTATAATCCAAAGAAAAACACTTTCAAATGTGGTACATGTTGACAGTTTGTGACGAGATATTTACAGTGATTGTGGTCTCACTAAGGCATTGATGAGTTTTCAATGTTTTAGATTGATGAGTTGTTGATTTATTGTTTTGCTCTCTCCACTTTTGCCTCAACATTGATCATCTCTTGTACTCATCTGTCATCGGCAGATTTATCGTCTCGATACATTTATTTACAGCACATTTACATATACAGGGTGAGTTTTAAATGTCCCTCCACTACCTTAGTGTGTGAAAAAGGAAATATTTTTAAGCGCCCCTTGGGGAATGTTTTTTTTATTCTGCAGTTTGTTTTAACGTACTTTGCGTCACCTACCCCCCACCCGAAAGACGGGGCGGGAGGGCCCCAAATCTTTAAATACCTTTGATCTAACCCCATAAGAAAAATTACCGGGAGTGTTATCCGAAGGTATTGGAGGCCAGTTCAAGAGTACGTCATCATTCGAACCCCCGCGCACGGTCCATGTCACAAGCACAAATGATGAGCATTAGTAGCAATTTTTACAAATGCGGCCGTTTGTTTTGAAATTAAATTACTACTTGCGATTAGATTGATTACTGCGAGGATCTTTATTACATCTGGTTCTAAAATTGGTTGCACACTAATAAATAATTGGTTAATGTGCATTACTGTCCTCCAATTCAACCGTTACACAACACGCACAATTGACTTAAGAAACAGCAGATACGCACCCAAACCAGTATAAATAAAACTTTAAGAGTTTTTCTTTCAATGGTACCAGTTAAAATGGTATAAAAGCAAATTTACCCATTAATAATTATAATCGAAATCAAAAACATCATTTGTAATAACCCTGTATTACAAAAAATGAGTCGAGATAAAACCTTTTCTTTGCAACGTTGAATTTGTATTAAAATTATCTTTCTTTTGAAAACTCAGAATAATTAAACAAACCATTTCCAAAAGGGGTTTTAAACATATTTTGTATTTCAAACGTTAAGGTGGGAGGGGGCCATTTACCCCCGTATAACTGTTATCAGAGTTTGTTTGATAAATGCTTTTAGGACTGAAAAGTAGATAATCATCATACATTCCTTTAAGTTATCAGTTGAAACAGATATTAGTTAGGTACGCTTTATCAAAGAAACGAAAATGTGTGTTTCCATTTGTCTAAATCAGGACAGTATGTTCAGTTGAGATACATTAACTTCAATTTTACTTTAACACGCATAGTGCAGGAAATATAACTTTAAGCATCTAGAAAGCTAAAATTAGATTAGAATTTAATAATGTCAGTTTTTCTAAACGTAAAATTATTTGATATAGATAGCTTTTGAAATATTTGGTATGAAAAAACAAAATGAATCTTACCAAGAACCTCAGGTTAATTTCATTGTAATTGAAGTTGTATTTCAATTAGCAAAAATGCATAACAATATTAATGGCGAGTTTTGAAACACCCTGTATCCTACATAGTCAAGCGCTACTGGGAAAGTAATGTTAAAGAATGTGTAACAGTTAGTAACTCTATTTTCTGGTTAGCGTTTCTGGTTTAAGGTTCACTTGATTTTATAGAGACACTTATCTCGAAAGTTGAGGATTTACTGAGACTATAAACTACAAGAAAGTTTGATAACGCTTGGATTGCAACTTGCTTCAGTTTAATGGCTCCTAACTACAATATCTTTCATACAACAGAGACAGAGTGGAAATGTAAAGCCGTTGAAGCAGTAGCTGATACCGTGTGTACCATAGCTGTCGCGCTCAAAACGTTGCTAAAGACGATGTAAATTGTGTTATTTGACAATACAGGAACATTAACAGGACTTTTTTTACTATTCAGTGAAACATAAAAATAACATAAACGCACTAGCCCTCCCGTTCATAGAAAATGCTAAACCTACAGGATAAAAATGAGTAAACCTTGTCTTAGCTAGTTCTATGGAGTGTATATTTAAGTCGGTTGAAGACCAATTCAAAACTGTTTAGACACAACATAATCTGTTAGAGAAACTAAAATAGATTGTTTTCTATAACCTTTTCACTGGTAACTGTTTTCGTATTGAAATACGAGCTTTGCTACTTACCATGGATTACAAACGAAAGATAAACATATAATAAAAGATAATGGGGGGGGATTTTGGACACCCGGTATGTTACAGCCTGAAAAAGGACCTCCCACCTTTGAAATAATGACAAATTGTGAACGTGCTTTGGCATATGTATTTAGGCTTAACTGGTTTAACTTTTGGCATATTTATGGGGTTTTCCCCACCCCAAAATAGGAGAAGTGGGGGGCGACCCTTTGAAATATTTATTTTACCCCATCACGTGACACTTCGTTTAAAAGGCTGTAAAAACACAAATCCATTGATATCATCTAACACATTTTATGCAGCCCTTGTTAAAAACGTGCGGTCGCTATCTATTTATTGATTACACAAAAACTGAATCCGTAATTTTTCCCAAAATGTCGAAAGAGATAGCAACCGCGCTTATTTAGCTTAAACAAGTAATCACGTCTTAACCATTTTGAACAGGGGCTTCCTAAAACCTTTTGAAGGTATCAATGAACTTGTGTTTTTATATCCTTTCAAAGGAAGGGTTACATGATGGGGTAAAATAAATATTACCCCTACTGCTCCTATTTTGGGGTGGGGGCAAACATATACCCAAAATAATCGTACTAGAATTAATTCTAAATACACATGCCATCGTCCAAAACTTTGGTTTGTTCAAAAGTCACATAAATATAAAACACATTTTTAAACCCAATAACAGTTACCTTTGAAAAATCGATTGTTACTAATCACCAAATGTGGAATTTAAAACTGGAATACAAGTAGAATCAATAATTGTTTAATATTGTCAATTAGTTCTTAGGCACAAAATCATTTCAAGTTTGTAACTAAACCCCACCTCAACCAGTTCAACATTATCGCAGCTTGGAAGAAAGTTAGTGACAGTTTGATAGTCTCTAATAGTTACAAACTGAGGTGTGAAGTTTGGCGCCAAGTTTGTAGTTTGCCCTGAGTTCCAAGTCAGAAGTCGAACCATGTTCCAAGACAAACTCAAACACTCCATCTGTCTTCTCTCTCTGGCCATATCGATACAGTATTTAAGGTACAAAGCCATATCGAAAAATCTACCTCCTACAAAGTTCGAACGAATGAAAAATTTCAATCGAAATAAAACACTTGTTATCATAATTTTAAAGTAGTTTTTACGTTGTTCACCCTTCTTTGAAAAATCGAGATTTGTGGGGTAAGCTCGAAATCGAAATACTTTATAAAAACCCTGTGTATTAAAGGCTTGTGTATTGAAAAGTAAGTGTAATTGAAAATATCTTTTAGTTCAAAAGGCATATAAAAGGACCTCCAAACAGGGATGGATTTAAAAAGTGTTAACGCTTCATTCTCAGATCAAGGGCTGCCAAATAGTTCGGTTTGCTAGACATGGAAACACAATTTTTATCTTACATTCAGTGTGTAGAGAGATTGCAAATAGGTAACACTAACTTGATAATAGTTGTTTTAAAACAATGAAACCGTCCGGTGGGTGTGATAGTTCTGTACAAGACTTTGTGGAGTAAGTTATACTAATACAAGCTTCTAATCAGTCGTACCCTTGACTAGCCCAACTACTTGAAGCCCAATTATAATTAGAATCTTGTACGCTCTCTGTTGGCAGTAATCCCAGAAACATTAGAGGATTTGGTTAAAAAGAGAACATAGTCTATTATAACGACCTGCTGTAAAAGTAAGCAGAAGTGCCCACCTTCAGGCATCAATCCCAAACTCTGCAACACTGACAATGAGCTGCGAAAAACTAGCATTAACTTGCGTTAATTCATAAAGTAATTTCAATGAAAAGACTTGGAATGAAATTAAAATGATATCAGAATGAATTAGATTTAATACAAATATTGTTAAGTTTTTTTCTTGTAATAAAAGATCTTTGGAGCTGTACTGCAGTGCAGTCAAAGGTTTTCTTACATTCTGCAACGTTTATGATTTCACACGGCCTGTTTTAAGACCCATTACTAAATACAAGTACTTTTGTACAAATAGACTAATTGTGTTTATGAATTGTATTAATTTAACAAGCACCTTTTAGGACTAGTATATATTTAGAGAGAAACTATAATGATACAATAAGAAACCTATACATTCAAAGTAAAATAACTAATTTGACACACTTTCAACGACTCTACTGATAAAAACCGTTTGCCTTTTGCACTCAAATTTAATTTATTTACAAATAAAAAATACCTTTTCTTAATAGGAAGGCAAAATATAGATAAAAAACCCAATAGACTCTTAAAATGCTTTAAACAGTTGAATACTTAAATAATAATAATTGATATAATAATAATAATGAATACTTAAATTATAATCGACATCATTTCACAATAGAGATTCGGTAGAATTGTAAAAGGTATTTTCAGAAGAACCACTTTCACCTGTATATCATAACAAACGCGACAAGGTTGGTGAACGCTCGCTTTTTGACATATGTCTGAAAAGGCTTTGATGTCAACAGATCGGGCTCAACACTCAATATGTAAAACCTTTTGATTTCCCTAGCTTTGATACAGAGTTCCTATAACTAAATATGAACTTGTTTATTCCGTCGTTTGTAATTTCCAAACCAAGATTGGCAATTTGTGTAACCTTTGATATGAAATAACTATGAAGTTAGCTCGGTCTTTTATGAATTACTCGTTAACAATACCATAAACATACACAAGATAAAAGTTTGTCTTGTTTAACGAGGTGAAGTTAGGACTACAAAGTCCTCTCTACAACTCAACCTCGACCTTTACCTAGCGTCACCAGATAGTCACTATAGAAAAATCCCAAAAACCAGAAAACATATGGACACGCTTTTTCATTAAATATTTTATTGCGTAAGCATTTTAAATTTTATACTCGTACTTGTTGCAGTTTAGGCCTTACATATAAAATATTTCAAGTACCTTTTATTTTGCTTTTGAACCTTTAAAAAGCTATGGCCAATTACAAGCTAAGTTTAATAAGAGATAACTGGGATATTCTGTGGTTTAGTACATAACCGTAATCTTTATATGATAAAGAGGCAAAATACAAAATAGCCATTACAATATTGTACATGACAGGTCTTAAACTGCGTTCAACCACGAATATTTTTGTTTGTTGTGTTATTGAATTGCTAGCCACCATTTTCTATACATAATATTTATTCCTAGAACTTATCGATTAAATAGTCGTAATCAAGTGAAATGTTTGATTAAACAAACAAACCCATAAACCCTTAAATTTACATGGTCCATGTATACGAATAATTACAATAATATATTTACTGCAAAAATACGTAAATAATAAAGTACAACATTAATATTGATTCAAAACTATGTTAGTACTAAGACTACTTTACAGAAAACCTATGTCTGTTTGGTGCAAAACATAGTTCAGGAGAACAAATGTAAGAAATCTAAGAATCCCCGCTTATCCGGTTGGTAAATGGTCCGGATAAGTTAAACTCGACCCTTTTCTGGTTTCCTGATACCTAGATCAGTTTATTTACCTGCTTCTGTATCTTACATGCGACCACTTTATTGGTGTTCTGGGCAAAGTTGACTTCGCAAAAATGCGTGAATTCTGCTTTTAAGTTCGGTTATCGGTTGTGGTTTTTTTGTTTACGATATTAGCGTGCTTTAACGATTTGTAGGTAAAAAACAAGTTAAGGTACGAAAATCGCCATGGCGAACGTTCTTTAGCGTTTTACCTAAGATATTAAATGTATTAGGTCAAAAACGTATAAACTTTGTCAACTACCAGCTCGTGGTCGTGACGCGTAGTAGGCCTACTTGTACAGTGTGTCAGTTTTTCGTTCCGTGTTTTGTGTTTTGTGTCATATTCACCATGTAGGCCTACTTTGTAACGTGTTTCATCCATACTCGACAATCCCTAGCTGGAGCTACCATCAGTGTTCGTCCATGTGTTTTATGTGTACTGCCACCTGAAGATAGGACCGTTGTCCCGAAACATTTAGTGGAACACCACTCATTTGAAACCGTTTGACGAGGTAATTTACCACTTGTATAGTGTCGTAATGAGTAAATAAATACTCATCGAAGCGTTCAAATATTATATTTACGTAAATCACCAAATTCTGAAGGCTAAATCCACTTTAATCTGATCAAAGCGCAATTTGTCGTTAAAGAGAAACACTCTCTTTCATGTTTCGTTCCTTTCAGAAGAATAATTCCATATCCGCTTTGAAGAATTATAACACTTCCTTTCAATAGACTTTAAACGCATTTCATACTTTAGCGCTTTTGGTTGGTGTTAAGAAGTTTGTTAAAAATTAAATTTACATTTAAATTGACGTTGAATTTTTAATTTACACAAGTAATTTGGTTTTATACTTAAATGACCTCTAAAAATACTTGTTGTAAAAAATATAAACACAGATATTGGATTTATAGTTTTAACATTAAAACCCACGTTTTCCCAAAGAATTAGTTTGAAAAATTCAAGATTTGAATTAACTCATTCCGGGTTTACGGGTAAGTAACTATCTATAATCCTAGTCTTGAAACCCTGAAATACGAATTTTCTTCCGTTGTTACAGCAAAAGTGAATAACTCATTTCAGTCGAGTAATTTTAGCTGTTTGTCGAAAGGAAAAGCGTTGTTATGAATATAAACAGTACGATTTATTCAAAACTCTAAATTTCTGGACATTGAGAAGTGAGCAGTAGATCTTGAGTTTTAGAGTATGCTTTTTTGATTTTCTGTTTATATTTACATAATTTAATAATTCATTTTGTGTTGTATATGTTGAGCTATGATTAGGAAAATCGATTTACAAAATATTTGCTAATTGTAGAGGCTTGTTTTGTAATACGTTATAGACACTAAAATTCTAAATGTTCTTCAATTCAAAACATACCAGAAACCCAATTCCGTTTTAGGTAAGCACGTAAACCTACCTTTAGGATTGTCAAAGCGAATTTCTGACCTTTTCCAGGGAGGAATGTATGTATGTATAAGTGTGAATGAAACATATATAATTTATTTGTACTATATGTTATGCTTTGCAACACATAATTTAAAATAAGGTGCAATAATGTTGTATTGTATTGTATACTAAAAGCAATCAATTAGTGGTTGTCACATGGCCAGTTTTATGGGTTAAGAAAACCTTTTGAATTAAAATGGAAGAAAACAAAACCCTGAGTACCCCTGAGTTAGTCCGAATATATTATGTTACCTCAAGGGTTCTAAGCTAATGACCTTTAAGTGAATATTTCTTTCTAGAAGCTCATAATTTGTTAGTAAGCTACAGTACATGTGTATTTAATTTAAGTTTGTTTGATTTTCAACGTATTGCGATGAGTTTAAGTACTGCAGTTAACAAGTAATTTCGTCTTTTTTCACATTTAGTATAGCAAGAGAGCTTTGCATTAACAGAAAACATTAGCAATGAAAATGTATGATTTGTTTCATCAATACCGTGATAATCTAAAATTTGGATTTTAATTTTCTTGATCCTTATCAGAATAAAGTTGATTTGACAATTTTATGAAACTATCTTTCCCAAGCAACAAAATAGATTATTTTAGCATTAAGCTTTTGCTTAGTGTTTACTTAGCATTTTAGCTTAAAGCTTTTGACATATAAAGTGATGTTACTTTTCATTCTTAAAATGCCAACTAGATAAATCATCTAATGCAATGCCAAAGTAATGTATTTCATCATTGTGTATCCAAAATCCGGATATCTGGCTATCCAGATCTGGCCTGGTTCCTATTATAACCAAAGGAACATGTGGTACATACTATGTACATTATTTGCAGAAAGCAACTTCTGAACATCTCCGTTATTGAAATAATTAAAATAGTTAACCGTAAAATCACCAAAGCTTATAAGAAAAATAGCCCTCATTCCAGTTAACTTTACTTTCACGTAAATATGAGCGCGGGTGGATTTTCAAAGAGCTAAACGACAAAACTGCTTCCGGCGAATTCAATTAGATCACGTTCTTTTCATCCCACATTTACTTGTGTTCTGCTTTGTTTTTCGTTGATACCAATTCAACAGCGTAGTGTCGTGGTGTTGGTAGAGTGCAGTAAATGGAACTCATGTCTCGGGAGTTAATCTTGTGCTTGATTTATACCTCAATATGTACGCCTGACACATCTGGGTTAGCTTTCTATGTCATATCCAAGTCTTCATGCTTGATCCTGAATGCAGTCATGTCATGTACATGTTTTCAAATGGATGCTATGTATACAACTTGTTTAGGTATAGATTTATTAGTACAATATTATATTTTTGTAAAAATAATTTTTTATAATATGTTTATGTGATATAAAATTTTTTTTAAAGTGTGACGTTCTTTAGGAGTTGACCATTTGAGGTAGTTATTTTGATGAAAGTTAACTTTAAAACATGATTTAACTAATAAGTTATATTACAGTAAAAACATACATACAAAGTAAATTTTGAAATAGAAATGAAACACGTTTCATTGCAATCCCACGAACATAACGGATTTGAGTAGTGGTACACCTGAGTCTCCAGTGCAAGGGTTTGCACTTAACATTGATGTTTAAAAAAGTTCCTTGCCTTCATTCACAGACTTGTTCTGAACACAGACGTTGCACTTATATTCCTACGTTACTCTCACAGTTACTCCGTGTCTGAGTGTTGGTTCACCTGAGTCTTCAGTGCAAGGGTTTACAATTAACATTGATCTAAAGAACAATAAGCTCCAGCTGCATTTTGTTGGCTCTCTCAGTTCTTCCCCACCATTGTTCCTGACACATATGTCTCAGTAAATGTGTCGTGCCTAGTTCCTTGCTTTCATTCACAGACTTGTTCTGAACACAGATATTGCACTTATATTGCTACATTACTCTCACAGTTACTCCGTGTCTGAGTGTTGGTACACCTGAGTCTCCAGTGCAAGGGTTTGCACTTGACATTGATCTAAAGAACAATAAACTCCAGCTGTATTGTGTTGGCTCTCTCAGTTCTTCCTCACCATTGTTCCTGACACATATGTCTCAGTAAATGTGCCTACATTCACAGACTTGTTCTGAACACAGACATTGCACTTATATTGCTATCTTACTCTCACAGTTACACCGTGTCTGAGTGTTGGTACACCTGAGTCTCCAGTGCAAGGGTTTGCACTTAACATTGATGTAAGGAACAATAAACTCCAGCTGTATTGTGTTGGCTCTCTCAGTTCTTCCTCACCATTGTTCCTGACACATATGTCTCAGTAAATGTGTTGTGCCTAGTTCCTTGCTTTCATTCACAGACTTGTTCTGAACACAGACATTGCACTTATATTGCTACATTACTCTCACAGTTACTCCGTGTCTGAGTGTTGGTACACCTGAGTCTCCAGTGCAAGGGTTTGCACTTAACATCAATCTAAAGAACAATAAACTCCAGCTGTATTGTGTTGGCTCTCTTAGTTTTCCTCACCATTGTTCCTGACACGTATGTCTCAGTAAATGTGTCGTTCCGGGTTCCTTGTTTTCATCATAGGACTTGATCTGAACACAGACATTGCATTTGTATTACTATCTTACTCTCACAGTTACTGTCTGAGTGTTGGTACTCCTGAGTCTCCAGTGCAAGGGTTTGCACTTAACATTGATCTAAAGAACAATAAACTCCAGCTGTATTCTGTTGGCTCTCTCAGTTCTTCCCCACTATTGTTCCTGACACATATGTCTCAGTAAATGTCTTGTGCCTAGTTCCTTGCTTTCATTCACAGACTTGTTCTGAACACAGATATTGCACTTATATTGCTACATTACTCTCACAGTTACTCCGTGTCTGAGTGTTGGTTCACCTGAGTCTTTAGTGCAAGGGTCTACAATTAACAGTGATATAAAGAACAATAAGCTCCAGCTGCATTGTGTTGGCTCTCTCAGGTCTTCCCCACCATTGTTCCTGACACATATGTCTCAGTTAATGTGTCGTGCCTAGTTCCTTGCTTTCATTCACAGACTTGTTCTGAACACAGATATTGCACTTATATTCCTACATTGCTCTCACAGTTACTCCGTGTCTGAGTGTTGGTTCACCTGAGTCTTCAGTGCAAGGGTTTACAATTAACATTGATCTAAAGAACAATAAACTCCAGCTGCATTGTGTTGGCTCTCTCAGGTCTTCCCCACCATTGTTCCTGACTCATATGTCTCAGTAAATGTGTCGTGCCTAGTTCCTTGCTTTTATTCACAGACTTGTTCTGAACACAGACATTGCACTAATATTGCTACATTACTCTCACAGTTACTCCGGGTCTGAGTGTTGGTACACCTGAGTCTTCAGTGCAAGGGTTTGCACTTAACATTGATCTAAAGAACAATAAACTCCAGCTGTATTGTGTTGGCTCTCTCAGTTCTTCCCCACCATTGTTCCTGACACATATGTCTCAGTAAATGTCTTGTGCCTAGTTCCTTGCTTTCATTCACAGACTTGTTCTGAACACAGACATTGCATTTGTATTACTATCTTACTCTCACAGTTACTCCGGGTCTGAGTGTTGGTACTCCTGAGTCTCCAGTGCAAGGGTTTGCACTTAACATTGATCTAAAGAACAATAAACTCCAGCTGTATTCTGTTGGCTTTCTCAGTTCTTCCTCATCATTGTTCCTGACACATTTGTCTCAGTTAATGTTGTGCCTAGTTTCTTGCTTTCATCTTAGGACTTGAACTGAACACAGATATTGCATTTGTATTGCTATCTTACTCTCACAGTTACTCCGTGTCTGAGTGTTGGTACTCCTGAGTCTCCAGTGCAAGGGTTTGCACTTAACATTGATCTAAAGAACAATAAACTCCAGCTGTAGTCTGTTGGCTCTCTCAGTTCTTCCTCACCATTGTTCCTGACACATTTGTCTCAGTAAGTATGCTGTTTCTAGTTCCTTGCTTGTACATTGCACTTGCATTGATATATTACTCCCACACTCCTATGTTTGAAGTTTGTTGTTGACGATGAGAGGATTTCAGAACTATTATTGCGGACATTTCCCATCGTTAGTGAACAAAAAGGATCATGACGTTTCGAGAACCGCAGTCTGATTCCGTCTTCAGGTGGAAATAACCTAAACATAACACAGAACATTTGAGCTAGCCTAAAGTGTAGCTGACCAGTCAAGCTCTACCAAACAACCAATTAAATCTTAGAATTTAGGAATAGCCTGGAGAAAACAAAACTACAATATTACAAACACAAGCCACACTATGAAAGTAAACAAATCACCGGAGTAAATTCTAAACGATCAAAAACACGTCCACTAGATGAACGAGCTAACCAGACTAACGTCGTGATCCTTTTGTTCACTAACGATGGAAAATGACCGCAATAATAGTTCAACTTTTGTTACTCTCACAGTTACACCGTGTCTGAGTGTTGGTACTCCTGAGTCTCCAGTGCAAGGCTTGCACTTAACATTGATGTAAGGAACAATAATCTCCAAATGTATTGTGTTGGCTCTCTTAGTTCTTCCTCATCATTGTTCCTGATACATATGTTTCAGTAAGTATGCTGTGCCTAGTTCCTTGCTTGTACATTGCACTTGTATTGCTACATTACTCTCACAGCTACTCCGTGTCTGAGTGTTGGTACTCCTGAGTCTCCAGTGCAAGGGTTTGCACTTAACATTGATGTAAGGAACAATAAACTCCAGCTGTATTGTGTTGCCTCTCTCAGTTCTTCCTCACCATTGTTCCTGACACATGTGTCTCAGTAAATGTGTTGTGCCGAGTTCCTTGCTTTCATTTTAGGACTAATTATCTACTCAAAAATTGATTTTATACAATTTTACCAGTTTTTTTACCGTCGCTAACACAACCATTAGGGGTTCAGAATGCTCTATAGACAATATACAATCATACTATATTGTTTAAAAATAGGCATCTAAAAAATTCAATGTAACATCAAATGTCGTTGAATGATTTTCAATCAAACTGTTGGCATGTTTGGAAGCAGTTTATAAATAAATTTATAACCTGAAGCTTTTTCAAAAGAAAATACACAAAGTTACATGTTTCAACTATACACACGACACTGTGCCTGTTTGTGAAGTATGATTGTGTCAAAGGTTGCAAAGATTGGCAATCTCGGTTCCACGTTATTTACAACGGATAGAATAAACAAACCCGATACTCTGAGCTCAGAACTGCAAGACATCAAAGCAGTATCCGTGTATCGAGAGTGAAACCCAACTCAACAACCTCAAAGCACTTTTACACGCACGTCAACTATGCTGAAGCTTATGATTTCCGCTGACTTTTTGGCATATAGTGATTTACATAATCAATCACTTTTACAAACAAGCTAAAACTGAAAATTGACTTTTAGCTGTAAATTAATAGTACAGGCTCTTTAATTATTGACTAGTCCTTTGATCGAATCAACTTTATAGCGCCCCATTCAATTTTTTTACACTACCTAAACACTGTAACAGTTTGATGAATGAAAAACCCAACAAAACGTGTTAAACCTACAAGTTAGTTTCACGCATTGATACCCATTTATTAGCATTCTAACTTTTAATCATAAGCAGGGCAATGTTAACTCCCAGGTTTTGAATCAGGATGAAATAATATTTGAACTAACCGGCTAACTTAACAGTGTCGTAGATATATGACTTCTATGCTGAACAGTATTAACGAGTTACTACATTGTAACCGTTGATATGTTTCAATTATTTAAATTTTTCTTTAAAAATGACAACAGACCATCTGGTTTGTTCAAGTTAATAGACTGCTATTTTGGTAAGATAAGCTATTTCCATACTTAAGTTTTTCAATAACACGTAGTAATGAACGAGAAACATTACATTGAAGTAGATTCATAAAACTGCCTAATCTTTCATTGTGCATCTATAAATAATCTACAAGTAAATTGTCAAAGTTATTCTTCTTTGAAAATGTGGCAACCTTTATTTCCATTCTTTTGTCTTATTATTTTAGGCCAAAGATTCCATATTTAATCCAAACTATAAATCGTGCCTTTTGTTTCTATTTTTGTAATTTAATATTGCTTATTTGAGTTTATTCTAAAAATAAAATGAAAATCGTGTTATATTTCCTAAGAAAAAACAAACATCAAACAAATTCTAAGATTCTCTCAAAGATCGTTAAAAAAAGGAATACTCATTACAACGTAGGCGCAAAGTTATAATGATGAAAACTAACTTTATAAACTCACAGTATATACTTCTTCATATTAAATTTTTATTTCCAGAATGATTATTTTGTCCTTAAATTAAACAAATTTACTTACTAAAGAGAAGCATACAAAATAAGTTAATATGAATAAAATTAAATTGTCCCTGATGTACGTTGAAAGTTGTGCCTAACCTTTATTTATCAATCCCAAAGAACCGTAGAGGGAAAGGTACGGTAATGTAATACTATGAAACCGAAGTGGTAGGCCATAAAACAAGACTATAAACCAGTGGAGAGGAGTTTATCAACGCAAAGATATCAATTCTAAGCAATAACTTTTGCCCTTCTTATTGATGACCAACGGGTTTCTTCCTAAACCTTAAATACCTTTTGGGTTCAGAACCGTCATAAAATGTTCGGTTCTCGTTTTTATTTTTGGAGGGGTCTAAAGTAATCCTTCATTAATACCACGTTTTATTAGCCTAACGCGTTTCGAAATCTATATAGGTTTCGTTTTTGATCGTGTTATGCCCAATTGGTTAGTAAACGCTCTATGTACAAAATATAAAACAAGTTATGCACACTCTTTACAATTTAAATGATGTACACGATGGTTTAGGTAACCTAAGAGACTAAATAAAAATGTATTTCTAATTTCTAAGTTTCTGAACATCAAATATACAAATGGCGGCATAAAAAGTGCCTTTTGAAAAGGTTGACAAACCAGGTTTAAGTGATTCTTATTTTTACAATTTACATCTGAGAAGGTAAACGAATACTTAAAAGGTTTTGTATGATTTCACTGACACTTATAAATTTGGAAAATGGTCCAAACTTTCGCCGACAAAACCAGCCATCTCCTGCACAATTGATTTCCGCTAAAATCTAAAGATGTTTACCTACTAAATAGCTTAATTAAATATATTATAATCCCTTACATACTTCGAAATCTAACAAAAGCCTTTGTGAAAAATATAAGTTATTTAGTTCAAACAATTCCTGATAAACTTACGAGTATATCATTTATCTGTTATCAAGTTTTCTTGAAAGAGAGTTGAGAACCATTAAATTGAGGCAAGTTGTAACCCAAGCGTTGCATCAAACTTTCTTGTAGTTTATAGTCTCAGTAATTCATAAAATTTTGAAATTAAAAGTCTCTTTAAAATCGATGCAGACGTTTTTTCGAAAATCTAATGTTACCTCGTATTTTTGTAAACAGTATTCGCACGCTCAAAACCGATCTTGTTCGAGTAAATATTGAATTTACAGCCTGGTTATCACAAAGGGGAAGTAATGCAATCTGCTATATACAGGGTATCCCATAAGTAAAGTGCCAGATTCTGGGATAAGGTTAGATGGGTCAAAATAAAGAGAAAATTAAGAATACAAATCTTTCCAAAAGCGCTTAATCAACCAGATATTCGCCATTTTATATTTTTCACTAATTATTTATTATTTCCCACACTACTTATCGGATTTGACTCAAACTTAGCATAAATTTGTATCTTGGTAAGACCAGCCCATATTTTAGGGAAAAACTACCAGCATTATCTAATTTATCATTTTAAAACGGTGGCTATTTTATGGTATTTTTAGGGAATTTTCGGCGTTACACCTTAAATAGCGAATAAACGGTAAGTTTTACGATAAAATGTAAAGAATACCGTTTTGTAGCGAATTTTGTTACCTGTCTATTGTCATAAGGTCAAAGAAATTGATTTAGAATCAACAAAGTTATAGTGGAAACCTATGAAGTTTCCCCTAAAGCTTTGTTTTTTTCCAATAGGTTATTATGAATTTGATATCAATAGATAGGTAGTAAAATTCACTACAAAACGTTATTCTTTAAGTTTTTTCGTTTAACTCACCGTTCATTCGCTATTTAAGGTGTAACACCAAAAATTCCCTAAAACTACTTTAACATAGCCATAGTTTTAAAATAATAAGTTAGATTATGCTGGTAATTCTTTTCCCTAAAATATCTTACTTATATACAAGTTTATGCTAAGTTTGAGTCAAATCCGATAAGTAGTGCGGGAGATAATAAATAATTAGTGAAAAATATAAAATGGCGAATATCTGGTTAACTAAGAGCTTCTGGAAAAAGTGTTATTCTTGATTTCTCTTTATTTTGACCCATCTAACCTTTTCCCAGAGTCTAAAAAAGTTTACTTATAGGGCACCCTGAATAACCTTTAAGAGAAGCCAGCTAGGGTTAAATTTGAAATAGAAGTGTACTAAATTATTCGTGAAGGTAGAAGGTTCTTAATATTGAAAAGATTTAGAAAAACTAATTTAAAAAATTTAAAACACATTTTAGAAAATCTTATAAGTCCTTGATAAACTGATGTCATATTGGATTTTGATATTTTAGTTAGTT
Source organism: Matsumurasca onukii (assembly GCA_018831715.1). Taxonomy (NCBI): domain Eukaryota; kingdom Metazoa; phylum Arthropoda; class Insecta; order Hemiptera; family Cicadellidae; genus Matsumurasca; species Matsumurasca onukii. The sequence continues at coordinate 56,355,655 of CM032058.1, read as the reverse complement.
TCTTTATAAACTATTCCTGCTTAAAAAATGAAAATGAGTTTGATTTAGTCTAATCAGAAATTGTGTTTTGATATATTTACCTCTATTTAAAATGTAGTTGGGCAAAAAAAAATATTAAGAAGATAATAGTGTTAGTTTAAACTTGACAGTTTTCATGCGAGCACCGTCGCTGCTGGGAGACGAGGAACCAAACCAAGTTTTCCTGGCCCAATGGAAGACCAAAATTGACGAATTTCGTTGCTCTCCATACACGAATGAACTTAGTTCATCCCACAGATGATAGAGGGTCTACAGAGATCCAATGTGATAGAGAACGTGTTATCGTCATAACATTTCCAAGCACGGTTGCCATACGTTGTCATTTTGCGGAGTGCAGAGGGACCCGCAATGAGAGAAGGAGAACGGGTGGGTAATTTCTACAACGAAAAGGTTATTTTATTTCTTCAAGACCTTCATCATTCGTATACTTACAGTCGGGGGTTCCGTTGCATACTTTACTGAATATTTAATACTATAGCTGCTCCTTATTGGATAAGTTAAACATTACAGAATCACAGTTATTAGAGTTTCTGTCGATAAATTCCACTGCATTTAAAAAGCCTCAGACAATGCACGTTTTATTATTAGACATTTTGTAGTTGTTCTGTTATTTCCCCTCTGTATAGAGTTTCGATTGTTGGTGCTTATTTGTCGTTAAATAGGTGGTGTCATAGCAATATAGCTGGATTCCTAAATCGGAACCGTGACGGTGCGGTATCGCGCGCGATTCTAGAGCTCATCACTCCGGTGGCACGGGCTCGATCTCTGCAGTCATCACTGACAATTTGTAAAGTGACTATACAGTGACGCTAGCTAAAGGTCGAGGTTGAGTGCTAGAGAGGACTTCGTAGTCCTTACTTCATCCCGTTAAACAAAACAAACTTTACGTTTCTTTTCTTCCTAGTCTTCTAAAATGGGTTTAAATACACAGATTATGGCAAACAGAAGGTGTTAGCTATGGCTTTATCTTGGAAGGGCGAAGGGCTAAAAAATACAAAGTGCCTCGTATATTAGCTACCAATTTATTCACAATACCACCTTTTTAGTATTCCATGAACCACCTAACCAATTCAAGTTTAAAAATATTTTCAAGTGCGCCACCTTAAATCTCGAATCCGTGAAAGTTGGAGAGGAAGCCAGCAAGAGGTCGGGACAGGAAATAACCCTCTACATTTTATATGAAATTCGTAAAGATAAATGAGCAAATCTCAAAGCAAAGAAGCAGTGGCCGCGAAGTCAGAGAGCGTATTTTCCCATGCTGCTTTAACTGCTGTTTAATGTCGGCTTGTCTTATTTACTGCCTCATTTTCAGTCCCAATTTCTCAAAATGTTTCCGAGATTCATTCCTACGTAACCATAGGTCTCTATAGTGACCTTTAACAGCTGAAGCATTTAAACGTCATAATATTTGTTACAAAGAAAGAAAAGACTTCTCTGTAAGATATATATTTTGTTTGTTAACTAGATAGTGTTTAGTAGTTTAGTAAAGTATTAGGTCAGAATATTTAAAACTAAACAAAAATTCTGAAATTGCCTGAATGTGGTGTTTATTTTTAGAAATAGACATTTATTGGACATTGAACATTACACGTTTCAATAGAACGTAAAGTAAAGGCGTTGAAATATATTTTTATTTTGCTCTAGGGTAACACGGTCTACTGGTGTAACAAACCTTGCGGTTCTAAGTACTAAGTTTAGACCAATCACGGGTAATTATTTCCAAGTTCTCAGAACAAAGCTTTGCATTTCAAAGATCCACGAATTAGATTGCAATAAAAGCTACTTGTTTGAAAACAAAGCCACAGAGATTCGGAGACCTCGGGCAACACGCAGTTGTGTATTACTTTCCCAGTCCTGAGGCGAAGGTGGTTTATTACATTCCTGAATTACTCTTCAAACAGTTCACCACATTTTTATTTGTTTTGAAAGCAAACGTCAGGGTTCTTTGTTGTTGTTGGGCTTTAGTTGAGGTTTAATGGTGTGCCGCTTGGAAATTTCTCCCAAATCCATTATGCGCATAACAAAGTGCTGAAACATGAAATTGTAAGATTTTTCTAGGTCTTCAACAACACAAGGTGGTTAACAAAAAATCACCTTTTCATTGGAGAGATCTATTTGACAAATGTCCTGGAAGTATTTCGGTTCCTAGAACTTTTGGTTTACCCTAATTTGCTCTAAATTCCTTTTAGTTACAACGTTATACCATAACTATAAAAGTTGCAAACCAAATCGTAAAAACTGGCAATCAACAAAAATTTGTGTTTAGGCATAAATTGAGAACAGTTAGATAAAAAAGTAGTTAAACATAGGTTTTTACAAAGAATTGTCTGAAACTTGAACCAAACGCATAGAAATAGAATTCTGAAAGGTTTGACAATGCTGTATTGTATTGACAACGTTGTTGAAAAACCTTTTCTGAAGAGGCCGAAGTCCAAACATCTCCAGGGATTTATAATACAATATTTTTATAGCTAACCAAGGATACTTTAGAAACGACATGTGTCTAAATTTCCATGTACGAAAATGGAATAAATTAAGTTTACTTAGTACTTGATGAAAATTTCACTGAAAGCATGAGACTTTTTTCTTGAGTTGAAAATCATCTAGTTTTCATCATAGGTTTTACCGAAGATTCGGGCGGTATTATCAAATTAAATAAAAACTAAATGACACTAAAACATCTTTTAATTACATTTGCAACTTTGTATCTGCTTTAAATGATTCACCGTGTAAGGCACTTTTGAAATTGTTGTTAGTCATTTGAATTTCTTTGTACGTAAAACCTGAATCATTCACCAAAGCTCTAAAGAATTTGTTCTAGTAAAGAAAAGTTGTAGATCATGTAGTGTAATAGTTTACGTAAATACATACTGTATTAAATGTGTTAAGTTTGAATACATTAATCGACATATGAATAGCTATACTTTTTACGGATATTTGATTGTAAATCAACAAACGAAAAGCATTCAATAAAACAAATAGGTTATTATTCCACAAAGTTTTGAAAGTTTGTACAATATTATGGAAACCTTTGACACAATCATACTTCAAATACAGGCACAGTGTCGTGTGCATATTTAGAACATTTTAGATATTTAAAATGGTATAATTTTTAGGCATGCAAATGCGTTTTACAGTAAGTGATTTGTAAAATTGTTAAGATTTGATAAATATTTGAATAGTATTAATAAAAATATTATTTGTTTTAAATAATTAAGCAATCCTTCAATTAATAAATTTTCCAAACAATTTCCTGAAGCATAGTTCTGGTAATGTACCTTGATCTTAAACGTGTTTTTTTCCTCACTGATCTGTTTTTAATTTTTATTGGCACCTGTATTAAAAAAAAGCTAATAAGGAAATAAAAAACAACTACAGTTACAGTATTTTCGATAAACTCTGCGTATATATAAAAAAGAGAACGCAAGCTTGAGTGACTCGACTAAAAACTATCATTTATTCTATTCCTATTTACTCTATTTAAATTACCAAACGTTTCGATAATTTTCAATCGAGCATCCTCAGACGACGTGCTGTCTCGAAATCTACATCGGAAGGATAAGATGATAAGTTAAAAAGGTCACGAGAGAGAGTCAGGTGAAATTAAAATCTGTCATACTGTTTTGACAGGCTTGTCAGATTTTCCTTTCTGATAAGAAAGAAGTTACGTCAATGAACTTTTATAAAATGTCTTAAACTTAATTTCAGTATTTTCATGTTTAATACAAATCTAATGCGTCCATATATCTTCAAGAACTTCTTCTTATTAGATAATTTGGAAATAAGAATATCTGACTATAAGAATGTTTGCAGTTTTTATGTTATTTCCTTTTCTAATACACCGCCTTTGAAAACAAATATAACCACGCAATTGTCGGACGCTTATTTTCTACACAAATATTACACAAGACCACTAAGAGGAAAACATGTAGTGTTTTTGGCATGTAATATGTTCATAATTTACTGCTGCAATTTAATGGTAGCAGTACTATCAATGCATTTGTTTTTTCAAGAAGACTTGGTAAAAAACAGTACACTAAAGAATAAATTATTGAAAGTTTGGACATTCTAAACTAGAGTTTAAACTCGAAACGTGATGTTGAAAACTGCTTGCCATTAAACTGAATGTGCATAAGTTGTCAACCAAAGCGTTAAACTAAGTCAACAGTTTCATATCCCTTGCATGAACAAACTTTGCTGAAACAGGTCAAACTCATAAAAATCACTTTACTGTTGAAGTTATGAACAAAATGGATCGGAAAGTTGAAAATTGGTGTTATAACAAGGAAAACAAGGTTTTATGCATTCACCTGTTCTTATTGTAGTTGGCTGTGAAAGGTTTATGTGTAAAAGGTTGTTTCCATTCAGTCAACGAATTTATATCACCACAAAGGTTTGTTGAGCGTGGTGTGTTGTTTTCATAGTTTATTTTAGTACATTTTATTTTTTTTGTACATTTTTGATTACAACATGTATAAATGCAAGCTCAATTCATGTAAATAAATAATGTTAAATTGTTGGATTAAGATGCGGTAAAACTTGTAGTCTATTTTATAAATTGACGAAACCTATCTCATGCAAGATGACTAATGGGGAATTCATTTTTATTTGGCATATAAAATAATATTTGACTTATAATAATTAACTAAAACCGAACCGAGGGCAACGTAAAGCCGATCAGTCACTTTTGAACAATCAGGTAATTAGATATTAACTTAGTTGGGAACTTATCTTCACAGAAAGGAGAATCGATTACTCTCAAGTTAGTCCCACCAACTCAGCAAAATTTATCAATCTATTAATATATCAAACCTGTAAGACTTATTTCATTATCAAAATCTCAGAGGTTAGTTTGGGGGCACGTTTTATAACTGTTTTAGAGAAATAGCGTGGTTTAAAAGCGTAACAGTCTTATTATCACTATGTATACTGATAAAGTGTGTCTAGTTTTATAGGGAAGGACAAGATCATATTTTGAATACAACGTTAGATTGTTTTAAGACATAATCTCTCATCTTGGTCTCATAATGAAAGAATAAAACACAACTTTCAAAATGTTATAAGAAATGGTTCATATTTTCAAGCACTCCAGAATATTCATTTGTGTAAAAAAGTTCATCAAGATGATCCTGTTTTAAATATATTATTTTTTAATAGTTTCATATTGAGCTAAAACGAAACAGAAAATCTGTATGATAAATGCATCAGAGTATGTTAGTCATCAACTAAAAAGTCTTTCATCCATTTGGAGTTAAATAATTTGAAAACATAGTAACTATAAGTCTAATACGAGTATGTATGAAGCACACATATAATTCATAATGAATTAAAATCATCTCAAATCTTATTCCAAAAAGAAATGAACTTCAGACATTATTTTTTTCTTGAACCTGAACCCTAGAGACTTTGTTTGTTTAGCCTAGAGTGGGAATGAGAGTTTGGAAGGAACTGCTATAATCGGGTTCGAGACGTTGTTTTCCTTTAAATAAAGAACGGGAAATCACTGAAACAAAAACATTTATTGACTATTTGTGTGACAAAATCTTTTTAACAGTTCACCGAATTATTTACAAAATTTATATTATGTGCCAATGTTTATCATTTAAGCAGTTAGGTATTTAGGTTTCAGTCGATTGCGTTGTAAGATAGACAAATGTGAGAAGAGCGTTCTTGTATAAGGAAAGGCCTCTCTCTACTTTAGCTAAAAGGCTGTTAATTGTGGTTGTTTCATGTTCACAAACTCTTTCTCTTGTAAAACTACTAGAACGATGTTGACCTTTCACAATAAACCTTCTATTGTATTGTCTACTAGTCTAAAAGACACAACTAATCGCCCTTGTATCAAATATTAAACTGTCTCGTTTACAAAACTTATAGTTGACTGAACATCTCCTTGCATCTAATTCCCAGTGCATATTCCTGTGAGATCACGGATGCACGTCATCAACCCTATATTAATTTACCTCTGTTGACAGTGAACTGTGTACAGTGTTATCTAATCATCCAAGTATCATGCAATTAGCTTGTAATAAATAACCTCTTAAACGAAAAGTAACCGTTCAAAGTAAGATTATTATTATGAATATTATGAAGACAGGTTTGTAAGAGCTAATTTAACATGATAATTTAACAAAAAGGAAACCCTCAAAATTACAAAGATGTGTTGTTCAACAAGTTGTTTGAATGATGAAGCCTTATTATTAAACACATAACTCTTATAGTAAAATATACTCATATATGTAGGGCGACGTTTTAAAACAACTGTTTGGACTTAGAACACCCAGATATGGATAACTCCCACTAAATATGAGTCATAAATCACTATTTGAGATTCCGACCACTCTCATGAGGGTATTTTAAGGCAAATATAAGATGAAGTATGAATGTGATGAGTGGTAGTAATGAGTTATGAGGTGTAGTCTTGCTACAAACTAAGGCCGACTCTTCCTTAGAATGGGTCATTAATTAATAACCCAATTACCAATGATAATGCGAGGACCAACGGATTAACGTGACTTCTGAACCACGCAGGTGATGGTCTGATATGTCTAAACGATGGTGGGAGTTGATGCGGGTATCATCAGATGATCACTGAGACTATCTGAGCCGCTTTAGACATATATCATCCTCAAAACCTGACTTCTATCAAGCTGGATTACAGGACCACGCCACGAGTCTCAGTCATTTTATTAGTTGATTCACGCATGTGCTCGTGACGATATCTAAACCCGAAAGTACAATGGAGAAGGAGATAAGCGATTTTAGATAACATATTTTCAGCTGACTACAACTTTATTTAGATTTAATATCCGTTTTTAACATGTATAAAATATTTATTTCATTTCATTAAAATAATTACATATCTGTTGAGTCGGACTATGTTGGATATGTTGTCACACAGTTCAAATGGTCACTCTGACCTGTACAAAGAGTGTTAAGAGAGCAGCTCAATCTCTTAGCTTTGCCCTGAACTGCTTCTGTACAATCACTTTGTAGCCGATACTTGTTGGCAACTATCTATCTCACTGGTCTTTTCTACAGAAAACCTCTCAAACGGTTTAAATCCCATCAGCTGTGTTGGTAAATTGAGATATTTTCTCCTTTCTTTCTTTTTGCTAGATATAAGCTTATTTCATTCATGTAAAAAAGCATAAATTCGTTCTATATTGTTCAAAAACATATGAGATCGCACCTGGTTGATCGTAAACTATACACAAAAACAAAACAACGGACTTGAATTACATGAAAAAGTACAGCGAACTAGTTTAGTCTGACGTAATGTTGTGGACTCGGTCCATCGTTTAGTGGCAAGAAGTGCTCGATATTTCGAAATGTGCGATCAGATTTCGTCTTTAAGTCAAAGCTAACTGAAACATAAAACAGCATTTAGAAATGAGCTAGCCTAAAGTAATCAGTGAGTGCCGGCTAGTTAAACAACTTACAGCTGTTGAAGAAATCAAATAGACACTTAAAACTGTGGTCTATAAAACAAGCTTACACACAAACTCAAATAGTCTTTAGCCAAAGGAGCACTGATATTAAAACAAATCCAAGGCCTAGACGCTAACTGGCATTGTTCAATGGTAGGCTGATTATAAACTGTAACAAGGAAAAAACTAAAAACGTCCTTACTTATTTATTGCTTTGTTTCCAACGGCATACACCAGTTTGACAAGATGAATACATGGTTAAACAGTGCAAAATTGTATAAGACATAGTAGGACATAGGCGATGCTATTAATGTGACAATTGCGGTTTGAATGTGTAATGAAAAAACAGCAATACAAGCACTAATGATAACCTGGGCATAACCAATAAGTAGGAGAAGAAATTGTTTTAATTGAATTTTAATTTCCTGTTGCATGTTTGGTTTCAGTAACAAAAGCACTGCATGGAATGATAGGGAAACTAAATATGTTACATATCGATTGACTTCAAAGTACTTTTAGATGCATCTCAAAATGTCAAAGTGTATGGAACCACCACTAACTTGTTTGGCTGCCAAACAAGTACCGTATTGTCAACTATTCTAATAAAGAGTTTATAATTATTAAGCAAATCGCACTGTGCTGGTTCTCTGCATTTATAGTGGAATGATTTGAGTCCAGGCATTTTATGTAATTCATGATCAATGGCAGTAATGGTTCTTGATTCTTAGTTCTACACTTTCCGGGTATGTTTTTTAAACATATTCTTGTAAAATGCTGATAAAAATAATTTGTTTAAATTGTTTTGGTCTTTAAAAATATGTAGAGGTTAAACTTTGTCAGTTTTTGATCTTGCTGAGATTTGAAAAAAACGTTTGAACTTAACCAAACTCTTCACAAGTTGGTTCAATTGTTCGAATGTGTCCTTTTCGAATGTGTCCCAGCACTAACGGTGATTTCTTGTGGAATTTTAATGGTAACAATCAACTATTATAAACCAAAAAATATGAAAACGGGTGTTTTACTTACGAGACAATCAGTCTGCTGATGACAGATGAGTACATGACATGATCATTGTTTCAACACGAAATGAAAAGTGCAGAACAATAAATCAAAAACTCATCAAGCTGGAACACTAGAAACTCATCAATGTGTTTAGTCAAACTTCAATCATTGTAAATATCTCGTCAGGAAAAGGTCAAACATTGTAATTACTTCCCAACAACAAATGTGCGTGTGATTAAGCCTTAAGCTTGGGAAAGTTATTACAATCAAATTTAAGTAAAATATCAAACAAAATCAAGATTGTATGGTATTTTTGAAAGGAGTTTTCATAAAGTGGAAGAAGAAGAACTTTCTTGTTTTGTGTGAGTTTCCTCAAAGGAGCGATTCTCTTTAGAAACATTGTTTTGTTTAACTCCTCCATCCTGATGAAGACTTTACCGGTTTAATTATTATTCATTCCAAGAATGGGCATCTACTACTCGGAAAAAAGCTGCAGTTTATTCAAAATGAATTGTATTCGAAATGGGTCGTGTATAATAATAAAGTTATAAAATACGCTCTGACAAAGTACGTACGGAGTGCGACCCCTGTTATGTACAAACTTGTCTAAAACAGTACAAGACATAATAACTTCACTTTTCACATTATTTTGGGTGAAAATTTATCAATAGGATATACATTTACCTATAACCGTAGGCACAACAGGCCAACACACAGATAAGCACAAGCGCCACTTGCGTGGTTGAAGCAAATTTCCTGTGTTATTTGACTTTTTTAAGAATCTTTGCTCACAGCCTCGCTTCCGCCTTTCGTCTTGAGACTGTTCCTACCCCGTTATCATGGCCGTTAGTAGGCTGATCAGGCTTGGCGTTACATCCGCTCTTTGGCCTCAGTTTTGCCTCTGGTTTTATCATATTTTTGATATACTGGTAGAGGATAATGAAATACATATTTACTGAAACTTTTACAATTCTGATGAAATCTATCACAGGTTTTTATAATTTTGAAAATGCTCAACACGTGCTCTGCCGCTCATGAAATCGGCTCGGGTCGACTATTATTAGACTAAAGTCTATTACTCGTACATGCCAGTAGCGTGACTCGACTTAAGTAAGATTTTCAAAAGATCTACGAATCACTGTATGAAATCAATTAAGAAACCAGAAAATAATGTTATATAAAGACTATGCGTTGACATCGCCAGTGAGTATTTTAATAAAACTAATGATTGATCTAGACTTATTTAAAAGAAAAAATCGTGGAAGAAATACTTTCCGCATGCCCGGCCATTTTAGTGTGCGGATAAATATAGTGTGTGCCATATACCTACTCGTTTATTGCTAGGATATAAAACGCAGCATTTTATAGGTTTCACTCACAAGTCAATTTCTTCCTACAACACTCACTCTGGAAGTTTTCATGTTCCTTCATTCGTAATTGACGAGTTGGATTTGAACACAACAATCTTACGATAATGTCTCACTACTTATAAGACATTTCTTTTGTTTACAAGTGAAACATGCAATTAAAATTAACTACTTTAATTTATTCCTCTCTTTTAACCTTGAAGGGAATTTTAAAAGCTTGGGAATTATTCATGTACTTTACAACTACAGGATAACGATAACGTAAAATTACAGCGTTTTTGAAGAGAAGACTCAAAATGTGAAACTTTTACAGTTTGAAGACAAGTCAGACGGAGTACATGTAGTAGTTTCATAAGAACACACCGCAGCAGTTCAGCAGTTGTCAATCTTGGGGATGTTTGCTAAAACACAATTTTTCATCATTGTTTTTTGTCTTCCAGTTTTACTGACTTTTCCAATATACGATGACAGAGGTAAAAAATATAACTTTACAGTTTGAGAAAGTCGGAGTAAATAAAGTAGTTTCATAAGAACGCACCGCAGCAGTTCAGCAGTTGTCAATCTTGGGGATGTTTGCTGAAACACAATTTTCTGCAGACTTGACATTTGTCTTCCAGTTTTACTTTCCAATATACAATAACAGAGGTAAGAAATATAACTTTACAGTTTGAAGGAAAGTCGGAGTAAATAAAGTAGTTTCATAAGAACGCACCGCAGCAGTTCAGCAGTTGTCAATCTTGGGGATATTTGCTGAAACCCAATTTCCAGAATGTTACATTTTGTCATCCGTCGATTCTTTTTCCATTATACAATGTCAGAAAGTTAAAACTTTCAAAGAAAAGTCGGAGTAAATAAAGTAGTTTCATAAGAACGCACCGCAGCAGTTCAGCAGTTGTCAATCTTGGGGATATTTGCTGAAACCCAATTTCTGCAGACTTGTTTACATTTGTCTTCCTGTTTTTCTGACTTTTCCATTATACAATGTCAGGTAGGAAATGTAAACTTTACAGTTTGAAGAAAAGTCGGAGTAAATAAAGTAGTTTCATAAGAACGCACCGCAGCAGTTCAGCAGTTGTCAATCTTGGAGATATTTGCTGAGACCCAATTTTGCTGATTTGTTTACATTTGTCTTCCAGTTTTTCATTACATTATACCATGTCAGGTAGAAAATTAAACTTGCAGTTCAAAAAAAGTCAGATAAATAAAGTAGTTTCATAAGAACGCACCCCAGCAGTTCAGCAGTTGTCAATCTGATATTTGTTGAGACCCCTTTTGTTGATTTATTATTTGTCTTCCAGTTTTAATTAATCCTTCCAAATATACAATGACAGAGTGGTAAAATATAATCTTTACAGTCGAAGGAAAGTCGGCAAATAAAGTAGGTTCATACACACCCCAGTTCAGCAGTTGTCAACCTTGGATATTTTGCTGAAACCTGCAGAATTGCTTACATTTTTCATCCCGTTTTCAATTTTTCCATTATACAATGCTTGTAGGAAATGTAAACTTACAGTTTCAAAAGCCTGAAATAAAGTGAAGTTCTGCTGATGACACCGCAGTGACTGTAGCAGTTGTCAATCTTTTAGATGTTTTGCTTAAACCACTTCTGAATTTATTAAGATTTAAGTCTTCTTGTTTTTACATTCCTTTCAATGTCCAGTAGGAAATGTTTTACAGTTTGAAACAAAAGTCGAGTCAGTGAAGTTTCATAAGAGACCCATCGCAGAAACTAGCAGTTGTCAATCTTTGAATACTGTTTAACAATTTTTTGATGATTTGTTTTAGTATTTGTCTTCCTGGTGTTTTCTGATTACTAACATTTGCACAAGCAGTGTATAAGTGTAAACTTACAATTGTTTTACAATTAAAGTGAATTTCATTTGAACGCAACTGCAGCAGTTCTTCATCTTGATTATTTGTTATTGACCCACATTTTGCCTGATTTGTTTACATTTGTCTTCCAGTTTTCACATTAACATTATTCTTCCTAGAAATGTGAAACTTGTTCTTAAAGAAAAGTCGGAGTAAATAAAGTAGTTTCATAAGAACGAACCCCAGCAGTTCAGCATTGTCAATCTGGAGATATTTTGCTGAAATTATTTTCTACTTTATCAATATACATTTGTCTTCCGTTTTCTGATAACAACATTATTCAATGTCAGGTAGAAATGTAAACTTTACAGTTGAAGATAAGTCGGAGTAAATAAAGTAGTTTCATAAGAACGCAGTAGTCTAGCAGTTGTCAACTTGGGGATGCTGATACACAATTTCCTGCCGACTTGTTTACATTTGTCTTCCAGTTTTCTGACATTAACAATATACAATGTTTGTAAGAAATGTAAACCTTTACAGTTTGAAGAAAAGTCGGAGTAAATAAAGTAGTTCTGGCACAAACCCACCAGCTTCAGCAGCATCAACTTTGGGATATTTGCTGAAACCCAATTCTTTTATGGATTTGTTTACATTTGTCTTCCAGTTTTCTTGTTTTTCCATTATACAATTGCGTAGGAAATGTAAACTTTACCTTGAAGAAAGTCGAGTAAATAAAGTAGTTTCATGGTGAACGCAGCAGTTCAGTGTTGATAATCTTGGGATATTTGCTGAGACCCAATTTTGCAGATTTGTTTGTTTATCTTCCGTTCTGACATTTTCATTATTCAATGTCAGAAATGTAAAACCGCGTTGAAGAAAAGTCGAGTAAATAAAGTAGTTTCATAAGAACAAACCGCAGCAGTTCAGCAGTTGTCAATCTTGGGGATATTTGCTGAAACCCAATTTTTGCAGATTTGTTTACATTTGTCTTCCTGTTTTCTGGACACAATATTCAATGTGTAAAATGGGCAGTGAAGAAAAGTTTGAAAACAGCCATGAACCAGCAAAGTTCAGCAGTTGTCAATCTTGGGGATTCTTTACTGACCCAAGCTTCCCTGCATTACTACATTTGTCTTCCGCTTTGACATTATATCATTATACAACAGGAAATGCAAACCGCGTTCGAAAAGTCGGCAATAAACGTGTTTTAGCATTAAGAACGCACCGCAGCATCTGATATACTGTTGCCAATATCTGTGCTGTTTACATTGCCGTTTTCCACATTTCCATTACAATGTCAGGTAGGAAAATTGAATGTTTAGTTCAGAGATACATAAAATAATTTGTGGACTTATTCTTATATCTTTGAGTTATTGCCAAACTGGAGAAATGTATAGGCCAACTAATTAGGCTCACTGATGACCTTGTAGTGTTTTTTTCAGTTTAACAAATGACATATTGTCATTTTGATCAGAAAACAACGGCTGTTTTTGACACATGCAATAACGTGCTGTTTTCTTCCTTCCCAGGAAATTATGGTTCGTTTGAATTAACTTTCTAGGTAGTGAAAGATAATTTTAATGATCCTCGTATTGCAAGGATAACAGCAATTTCAATGGGTTCTTTTTAAATCTTGACACTGACTAATAGTTAACTAGAGTTAGACCTGTGCATTCCAAAATGCAGTACTCGTTTACATGTAAAATAGACAACAACGTGCTAAAAGCATCATGTTAGGTTGATTTTATGCAGTGTGGTAAACACTATTTACAGATAGAAATTTTTAAATAAAAAAAACTATTTTAAATACTGTTTTATTTGATTTAAAAAGTCTTTCTATAACAATCCAATATTCAAGCTTATACCTTAAAAATATTTAAATTAATACATTTTTAATATTTCGCATGATTTTTTCAATACGAGTATAGACGAAGTTTAACTGATCAAGTTGTTCTTTAACAGAATATGCTAAAACAATTAAACCGTTAACAATTATGTTTATGTAAAACTAATTACTATACTTTTACCAATGATATGTATAACCATCTAATCGGCAACTTTAACGCAAAATACTATTGAAACATATTATACTAAATACAAGATGAAAATGCTTTGACGGTTCAAGCTCTGCAGAAACTACAAGTAATTATGATTAAAGGTAGAGATGAAATCTCTTGACGGGATTTACTGCGGGTTTCTTTCGGTGAAATGGAATTCCACGCCTTTCTTGGTTGGTATTTATTTATTCAGCAACTTTCAAGAGTAATCACTTAATTCAACGTTTCAACAATTTTGGTTACGATTACTCCTTTTAATCCTTGGGCATTACGAACTTTGAATTGCTGTTGATTTCACAAAATGTAGTTTATAAAAGAGGAATATATATTTACTTAATGAGCTAGAGACATTTGAAGGAAGGTAGGGTTATTTAAAACCTACACGGTAACTTTATTAAATCTTAGAGGCGATTGAATAAATATAAATTTTAAATAATAAATTGAAACTTGTTTTGGTAGACGTCTAACCTAGTTTAAAATAAAATGCAAAGTTATGCAATAAAAACGAAACAATTATGAAAAATATAAAAAGAAAATATGAATGAATGCTATATGATAACGCTAAAGGCAAACCCGGACTATCTCCTGTTATTTGTTATTGCCAGATTTGGTGTTCTGATTTAGCGATTCCTTTCACATGCTACCTACTGGACGTACGACTTTACATGTAAAACTTCAACTATGCCCGAAAGAACCACTTAGAAGTTAAAGGTAAAGGTAAAGTTTGTCTTGTATAACAAGGCGAAGTTACGACTACAAAGTCATCTCTACCACTCAACTTCGACCTTTGCCTAGCGTCACCGTATAATCACTGTAGAAATGTAATTGGTGACAACCACCTGCCACGGACCCCTAAGCGAAGTCCACCATAGACGACGTAGCAAGCAAGGGAAATAGTCCCTAATTTCTTATTTAAAATACCAATTTAAATGGCATACACTTTTCAACATAAAGTCAACATTAATGAAACAAAATGGCACCCACAAAGCTGGTGCGTAAATTGGTTGTACTTGTATAGTTTTGGGTTATACATTCATTCCAGCTATACATGTGAACGAATAGTCGTACTTAAAACTAGTAAAAATGACCAATATCCATAGTTTATTAAGACAGTTATTCAAGTGTATCTTTTGGTCAGACTTCAACCTAAACCGTTAAAAATCACGAGGAGTTCAAAACGTATGGATATTTTGTTACAAATACTTATTGGTAATTTTAACATGATCTATAAGAAAAATCTATAATACATGAATGTAGAAGATTTTATTCTTAACTAACGTGTTCTTTACATATTTACTATAAAACCTCTCATTTCACATGCTTTAAATCAAAGTTTTAAACAAGTACTGGCTAATTTGGAAAACGTGACTATTCTCTAGGTGCAATTTTTAACATCTGTGATCAGTTACCGTGAATAAAACTTATGGAATATAAATTGATTTTAGACTAGACTGAAAGCCTACCTCTGTGCCGAATTCTAAATGTTTACATCACTTCTCGGTAGTTCGTTTAGGCGTGACTTGTATGTACCATGAAAACCCCTTACGTCCACTAGTGCATGCCACCAATAATATGTCACCTAAATAAATGTATGGATCAACTAGAAGTGCATTGAATGACCATGTTTGTAAAGGATAGTCAAGTTTCACAGTTCAAAGCGTATCTGTTACAATGTTGTCAGTATACGGGGAGTGTTTGCAATGCTAACTTGCCGACACTGCATGATAGTTTGGCAATATCTGTCAAACTTGTGTTTGGGTCATCTTCGATACTCACACTACCTAGACTAATAGCTTCAGGTATTTTTCTCCTATTTAGCTCACACACAAGTTAAAGTTATATTTAAGAATTAAATTATTTTTTGCAATTGTTGTATTATTATAGAGCATCAGTTGGCTTCACACCTTCTGTTTTCAATAAAAAAAAGCCATGGTAAGTTTTGAAATATATTTCGGTTTTAGCTGAAACCTTCTTCAGGTCAAAATATAAAAATAAAAACGATTAAAAAACCAAATAGTTTGGGTTATTCTTAACTTTCAAGGTCAATTTATTTTAGACCATAAGGTACAGAAAAGTATTTTATTTTTACTTTGCCTTCTAATTAACTAATTCAACTATAAAGCGCTTAATAGGCTAAAAACCGCAGTCAATAATTTGAAAAAAAAAACAGTGGTGAATTTGGAAAGAAAAAACACTGGTGACTTACGCTAAGAGGAATGTTTACAAAATTCCAACGTGGTTACGGAATACCGGCTTTTTCATTTTAAATTTACCTGTAGTTTCTTTTTTGTACTATTTGGAATTGTCAGACATGTATGATAAACAGCATTATATTTCTCATACGTATTAGATAATTGAGCAATCTAACATTTACCTTAACGAGTTTCTAATTTGCCCTAAAGAAATGTTCTTGTATAAAAAAAACATACTATTAAATAATTTATATTATTATCTTGCAATTTTTACCAACATCAGAAGAACTATGACTTGGTTAGTACATTCACAATGTTCGGTGAAAGAAATATTTAATAACATATCAAAATTTAACATTAATTGATAATCTTGAAGTTTTTAGTTTATTACTACTAAGCAAATCCCAAACATCTATAGACATGAAAGCACGATACATTTAAATGTACATATTTAACGATAATCACTCGCACAGTAAAAGTTGTGGCAGCATCAGAGCAAAGCTATTCGCTAGAGCAGTTTACAAAGAAACATTAGAAACCGAGAAGAGGCAATAAGACAAGTTTTTCAATCAAACGTATCACTTCGGCCAAATCCTTTCTAATAAATCTTTATAACCTTTTGCCAGAAACCTATATTTTCGTCGTACAACTTTTATTGACTAGAAGTGATATTTTTACTTTAGGTTGAATTAGTACTAAAAACATCTGACACTTTAATATCGTTTGAATTTAAAATAAACTGAATTTTATTTTCATTAAACAGGTTTTGTTTCAGTGATCATTACAACAGCTTATTAATATTCTGAAAAGCCTACATTTATGAAATTAACATGAATTTCAAATTAAAGTTTGTTTCAATGTTTTGCGGAATACAATACAACCAAGCTTGTAAGTAGTTTGTAAATATGTTTTTTTACAACCATTCCGTTTTAATTTCCTCCAAAGTTTAATATATTATTTACACGGAATTTATTTATAACATAAGTTTTGCTTCATTATAGTGAAGTTTGTATCAATGTAGAGTTCATACATACGTGTATTACGTACAAAATTCATGCACGTTTATTTCACGAAAACAATTATTATAAGAGTTAACATATTGAACCAACATACATGGATCTAAAAATTTTATAGCCATTTTAAACAAGCAAGTGGTCAAGATACTTTTGACTACAAGACTAACAAATGCAAGAAACGCTGCTTAAACTGGAAGGAGGATCTACAACGCTTCCTTCCACTTAAGCTAAAAGCTCGCTAATTGAGCCTGTTCCACTCAAACACACACTTTCTCCTGTTCAACCCCAAGTGTACACTAGGTCACGTGACACAGTGTACATTAACAAGCTGTGGTGAGGATACTCTTTGACTCAACTAATGCAAGAAACGCTGCTTAAACTAGGAGGATCTACAACGCGGTTCCTTCCACTTACCCCAGCTCAAAAGCTCGCTAATTGAGCCTGTTCCACTCAAACACACACTTTCTCCTCTACAACCCCAAGTGTACACTCTAGGTCACGTGACACAGTGTACATTAACAAGCTGTGGTGAGGATACTCTTGACTAACAAATGCAAGAAACGCTGCTTAAACTGGAAGGAGGATCTACAACGCTTCCTTCCACTTAAGCTAAAAGCTCGCTAATTGAGCCTGTTCCACTCAAACACACACTTTCTCCTGTTCAACCCCAAGTGTACACTAGGTCACGTGACACAGTGTACATTCAGAAGTTGAACTATTATTGCGGACATTTTCCATCGTTAGTGAACGAAAAAGGATCTAGAAGTTTCGGGATCTGCAATCTGATCCCGTCTTCAGGTGAAAGTAACCTAAAGCACTAGACTGAGTCAGTCTACGGTTATTTCGTTCAGTTAGTGGACGTGCTTTGTGATTCGTTTTGAATTTACTCGGTGCCTTGTTTACTTTCATAGTGTGGCTTGTGTTTGTAATATTGTAGTTTTGCTTTTTCTCGGCTATTTCTAAATTCTAAGATTTATTTGTTTGACTTTAACAACTACTTGTTGTTTGGTAAATTTGACTGGTCGCTACGCTGACTTCTTTGGCTAGCTCACTCTGTGTTATGTTTACTTTCAGATTGCAGATCCCGAAACGTCGTGAACCTTTTTGTTCACTAACGATGGAAAATGTCCACAATAATAGTTCAACTTCTGAAATCCTCCCATCGTCAACAACAAACTTCAAACAAAAGAGTGTACATTTAGTGTAGGATTCAGTCCAATGAGTTGCATATCATAATAATGAATTTACTCAAATACATGTTTACTGCGATGAATACAATCTACGAAATTGTACAGTGAAGATGTTTAATGTGATAGTAGTAGGATAATGTAAACTATTAGTTATAAATACTTATAAGTAATTATTTCGTCTGTATCTCGTGAAGTAAAGCGGTGGTAAAGCTTTTTAATTAAAGTTCATACATGGTTTGGTCACCGTTTTGTGTATCATGGCAGTGAGCTTAAATTTACCTTACATATTTAAGTTTTTTTTTCAACAAGACTTTAAAGGATATATCTACTAGTTTCCTCAGTTTCCAGGATATAGGTAAAGTAAGTATAGGGTGAACGTATTGTCTGACATACAGGTGGGTGGGTGTTGGTTTTGTTGTCGGATGTTTGATTTGGCCACATGGGCCACCAGCCAAGGAAAATCTTAGCTGAGCAAAACTCAGCCTTGCCCTTTTCAGCCTTTAGGCTTTTGTTCTAGCCAACGGAGTGGAAAGGATGTGGAACAAGGTAAGGAAGGGAATGGGTCTGCTAGCGACCGATTTGGCCTTCGAATAGGATGGGAGGGTTGGTTTTTTACCCTTAGCCACCTAGACCAGTCGTCCCTAAACTCATTCTTCTTCTTCGTGGTCTTCACAGAGGTCTGCTAGATCCAAACCGGAGGTAACCAATAATGTCCACTCTCTCTTCAGTCAATTTACTCTCAAGAGTGAACCTCCTTAAGCGCACCTGCAGTTAGCCCCTCTTTTAACCCATAGAAAGTAAATGTCCCCAGTTGTAGACATGATCTATCTTAGCTGTGCCTCAGTATCATGTTAAATATATCACACAGGTAAAAATAGTACCAGTCAGATTCCAGCTGGGAATGATAAGAAGCTGGAGGTTAAGCTAACGGTCCTTAACCAATACAAACGGCTCTTCAAGGAATATCTATTTTAATCAAAATCATTTTTCGTAAACACAATTACTCTTTGAATCAACATATGACGTAGTCGTCTCATTTCATTTACGCATTAAAACAGATAGAAAAATACGTATTTAGGTGGACCAGGTGAGCTTTGTTAGTAGAAGTAACGTGTTGTGGCACGTAAGGAATATAACAATGTTATACAAGTGTAACAATACAAGGTTGTAGCAAGTGTGACGGTACATTGTTATATCAAGTGCGACCGTAACAACGGTGTAGCAATGTTGAAACCTCGATATATTCGCCACTTATCTCGCGTTACGTTTCTATTGATACTTTACAAACCAAGAGCATGTACTTTACAGTTTTATGATTGTTTGAATAATATTTTATTAAAATTATAAATAATTCTATTTTCAAACTGTTTGAAAAGCGAATAAATGGAACAAATACAATTCTTCAGAATGTATACTTTATCAGCTTCTTGCTGTTGAATTGTGTTTAGTTTTTGCTATTCTATCTAATTTTTTAATGTTAGTGTTTTTTTAAGGTTAGATTTAACCTGATGACGGGTTCTTATTTCAGATCCAAAAAGAGTTTTCTATAACTACAGTTTCATTTAAACGTATTAAGAAACATTAGTAAATTTATAGTTTTCCTATTATCAGGAAATGAAATTCCCAAGATGACCTTATCCCTGGTGAAATATGAGGTACAAAATACGTAGTTAATACTGTTATATGGCTATCCTGTTGTGTATAAGTATATAGGGGTATGACTTTTAATCCAAATTTGTAATATGGTTTCCTTAATTTGCAAATTTAGACTCTATATAAAATTGGTTCGAGAAACAAACAACTTCAATGTAAACTACAAAACATGTGACAACTCAAGTAGTTTACAAAGAACTATGTTTTATGTGCAGTCATCGACTAATCTTGCAGGGAAAGCAGTGACGATCTATGTAGTAAATCATGCCTAAGTATTAAGAGATTGATAACTTTTGCAGAGTTTGCGGGACTAACTTTGAAAGTAATCCATTCTCTTCCCTATAAAGGCAAGTTTCGAACAAAGTTTTGATTACATTATTATTGTAGTGTTCAGGCATAATTATATCAACGTCATTGTTGGATTTCAGCACTATTTTGTCCTGCAATATCTTTTCTGGCGTAACGTTTTAAAGGCAAGATAATATTTTTACAGTTATAATGACCAGCAAAACTTGACAAGTTTGTGTAATGAATCACACATTTTACAAAATTTATAATTTGGCTTTATATTTCCTTAGAATAAATCATTTCATCGAAAGACACGTAGACCATCTTTATATTTATTTTTTACTGATAAGGTAACTTAAACATTAACAGCGTGTTTTATGTTGTAAGGAGTAAATTTCATATGGTGAATACGAAATCTTTACTTTTTTGTGCAAACAACTTTCCATAGTTTCAGTTTGCTGGGATACAAACTTTTTACAGTGTTTTACAAAACTCAGTAGTAAGTAAAATTATTACATATAAGTGAATTTATCTAAATGAATTTTTTCAACGAAAGTATGTTAAGTATTGCACTGGGTATTCGTAACTAAAACTAAAGCTTTAAATTCAATTGCATTTTATTTATTACTTGGCAGACCACACTGAAGCCTCTTGTCGATTAAACCACTTCACAAGTAGATACAAATTGAATTGTAATAACCTTTGTTCGATAAGGTTTATTGGTTTATTGTTACCTAGGTTAGACTCAAGTACCAATTAATTGATGATTTGTGGTGAAATTAGTATCATTATTTGATTTAACCATGGAGATCCAATAGCACTAATACTACCCAATATCATTGATTACATTATCGTCCAAAAATAATTGACCTTTCATTTAACTATATTGACGAAACTGTCTCTCACTTAAATTTACTAATATATGGCTACTTTCAAAACATATATTACGGTTGAAGGCCAAATGGTTATACGACCGAGAAACAATATACTGTTTCAAATTTAACCATGTATTTTATTTGACCCTGTATACTAATGCACAACTTCAATATCAATAGATTATTCGATTAAAGGTCGCCTTGTGGAAGCAGGGCGGGACGTTGAGAGTGATTATGTAAAATGATAAATATCACTTGCTAGAAAAGGAGTAAACGTTTTGCTTTGTGGCCGTTATTTATGTCAGCTTTTTGTTTACAATACAACCTAATGGAGGCGGCCACCGTATTGTACGAAAAACGAAAAACCATATAATTAAATTGAAAACAAACGTAAAGTGTTAGGGAACGAGCCCACGGGGAAGGTTTATTCCGTTCCCATCCACCCTGTCGAGTCCGCAGTTTACCAACGTTTTACACGAGAGTCTCCCTGGAAGTTCCAGTACGCTTCTACACCCTTTGCCTCTTCTCAGCTGGGAAGTGGGATTGGACCTCCCAGACTTTACCTGGCTAGTCCTCCTCTCTTGATCTCCTCTCTCATCGGATCTGGCGTTTCGCAGATCAAGTTTCTCATTCTAGTCTCTCCACACCTTCCATTTCATTTCCAATTCCATTTACCACCTTCGACTACCATTACCAACTTACTTGTATCAAGAGTGGTAATATAAGAGTGAAACTATATTGAATAGAGGCGAAAAGGTAGAATGAAATGCAAAATATGTGGACACAATGGAGCAAATAAATTATTAGACAGACAAGATGAAGGTATAGGTGTAGTTAATGTTTTTACTAGTCAATACCATGTTACACATTCTTGTTTAAAGGTTTGGAGTTTTATTTGGATTCATTGTATGAAGTATGTTGTGGACAATGGTACAATTTCGAGGTTAAAATATTATTAAGGACATTTTCCATACTTTTGAAGTAAACAAAATGTACACGACGTTTCGGGATCTGGAATCTGACCCCGTTTTCAGGTGAAAAGTCACCTAAAACATAACACAAAACATTAGTTAAAGAGCTAGCCAAAGAATTCCCTTCCCAAAGAAAACCGACTTAATGTAGACATTCACCAAGTAGTAAATACTTTATCTCATCTTCTAACATCTGCACTGAGTAAAGCTTTGACAACATGCTTGAATGAAAGGCTTTGTAATAGTAGAAAGAACTGTAAATGGAATGAATGCTTTCGTGTCAACAATAGACCAGTGCACTCACATCGTAAAATCGTGCATTCACTGTTTATAGTTTATGTGAGATTATGAAATGGTTTATGAGCTATAAAACACACGCTTGATAAAATACAGTGTAGTTGCACGTATATACCAGCTGAGATGCTTTATTTGACGACACAATGTGTTGTGAAATGTGATACATTTACTGATATTTATATTTTGTCGGGTTTAATACAAAAGTTGTCAATGCTGATAATATTTAATGTAGACTACACTGGTTACTAAATTAACCTTAGACTTTTTTTAGAGTTTCAGATAGTTTTCAACCATACTGCATTGTTAATATAAGTTTTATTGCTGTAAACTAACCTTGAGTAGGATGGTTAAATTATTGATAATTGTTGGCTTATTTAGTTTTCATGATATGACGTTTTAATAAACGTTGGAGCTGGGTAGTTCTACTGAATACTGATCGAACATGTACAGCATAATTTGTGTATGATAACTTAAGAAAGTAAATGGCAAAAGTGACTTTCAATGACATTTTTAAAAAGGTGTTAGAAGTTGTTGTTGCTGTCAGATGTAAGTACTTGTAATTTAACTACCATTTTTCAAGATGTTAAACCCAAAAACTCTTTAAGTTATGAATCATTCTTACTACTTGCTTAACGTTAACTTGGTGACAACTATAACCCACCTCCTAACTGACTTAGAACCTTGAGTCTCCTGAACAATGTACATGAACAAGCATTCACTCATTAGCAACTTAAGTTTCAAATATTCATCAATTGCCTGAAGCCCTTGCCTTTGGCTGAGGTTGGACAGATTTCCATCATGTACACATTTACATCAACTCTGACATCATACCTGGGGCCAGATTAATTATTAATCGTTAATCCAGTCAATAGTTATTATATTTGATGATTAGTTACTGATATTTCCAAAAAAATTATTGTTCATGAAAAAAGTTTCTTGTTGCGCTTTTCAATTGTATCATAAATACCCATGAGGGTCGGCAGCGTCGAACAAGCTGAACGTAAATCCATATTACTGAAGAAAATGTCTACTATTTGTACCTCGTTTTACCGTGTCAACCTCATTAAGGATTTGGTAAATACAATACACAAAGTACGCAAAATACATAGATTGAGAAAAAATTGTTAGTTATCAGGGTAAAATTCAAGGCTGTAATTGTATATTTCATCACTTGGACGAAAGTGAAGCCTTTGCTGCAAGTTGAAGTTTAATATCCTAGGCACACCCAAAAAATAAGCAAGGATTTAAATTCAAAAATACATTTTTAGGAAGAGTGATGAACGATACTTTTTGTCACGACAAGAAAAATAGATAATTAAATGGATTAAAATCGATTAATACTCTGATTTATCAATATTCATGGTTAAGACTAAAAAACCCATTATGATGACTGCTGTCCCTACAGTCTTTGAAATTATCATTTTATCCATAGAGAGTAAAAGATAATAGACAAAATCTTTTACTTCTCTGAATAAAAATCCCCCTCCGTCGATGCAATTGTCATAACCACTGTTTCTAGAGCAGGATGGCAAACAGGTTTTAATCTTATAATATACTAAGGTTAAACCTTTTCA
Organism: Matsumurasca onukii; assembly: GCA_018831715.1. NCBI lineage: Eukaryota > Metazoa > Arthropoda > Insecta > Hemiptera > Cicadellidae > Matsumurasca > Matsumurasca onukii. The sequence continues at coordinate 56,331,892 of CM032058.1, read as the reverse complement.
CAATGACATTGAAAGGAAAACACAATGAACCAGAAGAGCTGAAGTTGCCAGTATTGTCCCAAGGGGATCAATTACATTTACAAATATATGATTGGGTTCTTGTTTCTGTCTTCTTATATGCACTTAATTGAAATTGTCATATTTTGTTACGGTTACGTATCCATTAGCTTGTTTGACAAGCACGAATCTAAAACGTAAGTCCATATTGAATATTTATTTGAAATTAAAATATTCATAACTTTTTTAAACCAGTTAAAGCAAATCCTGTATTGGGAAACATAAGGAATTTTAATATAACCCATCTATCAAAGGAAGATCGAAGAACAAAATAAGCAATCTCCTATACTCTTGTGCCTGTGAGTGATGGAAGAAGAGACACAAGTAAGGGACAATTTGCAAGTCATATTCGAGATTTGAAGATGCTGCCATCTGCCATGTCACATAAACGTTACTCACATAATAAGCAATTTCCTCTATACTCTTGTGCCTGTGAGTGATGGAAGAAGAGACACAAGTAAGGGACAATTTGCAAGTCATATTCGAGATTTGAAGATGGCTGCCATCTGCGCTGATGTCACGTATAAACGTTACTCACATACGTTACTGATTTTACTGCAATGTTTCAACTTATTGCACACAGAGAACAGGTTTATATCGGTGCTCTATAATAACATGTCCCGTTTTAAAACAAGAAAGTATTACGTTTACTTTTTATGAATATAAAATTAGTAATAGTAGATAACTCAGAGAAAAGTTGTAAATCCTAGGTCTACTTGGGTACGTATTTCGATTGTACATATATAAATAAACTTAGATGTGGTGTTCTTGCTTTGAAATACACATAACAGAGGAAAATGCACGACATAAAAATATACTGGTATATATTTGTCTATATCTTTTAGGAGTGTTAAGGGTTTGGTATTTCGTTCTAAGGTAATAGGTATATTAAGTTCCTTTTTTTCTACTAACTAGGAACACTCACTGCATAGAAACACCAGCGGATTAGTTCCTTGAATAAATACAAATAGAAATATCTTTCATCATCATGAGAACACACAAGCTTGGAAAACAACGATTTAAAAAATTATTTCATATTTTAATATCAAACCTTGTTTTAGTTCCTGTGCTGCTAAAATAATTTTCCTTGTATAGTAAACTTGTTTTAATACGGTTAGCTGAAAAACTGAAGAACATGTAAAAAGTATCTAGTGTTGGATAAATTCCTATTTTTTCGATTCTCGATTCCAATACCAGAATATTGATTCTTGATTCTGGGTTCGATTAGTCTTAGTTATATTCATATTTTGAATTTTGTACTTGACGAAACCTATTTCATGTATCATGACTAATGGTGAATAAAGTTTGATTTGATTTGATTCCCGATGCGACCACCGAAAGGAATCGGTACCGGAATCGACTTTACCAGTCAATTCTCAGTTGCAGCAAATCGGTTGTAGCTTACTACTCGTACGTATTTATATGTTCATTTGTCCTGAGACTTGTGCCATTGCACTCCGTTAATTATCCGTGGCCGATTTGTAGTCAACAAAGTGATGAATTTCACCAGTAAAAAAATTATTATTCAACTCTCGAAAATACAAAACATATGCACACGCGTCACGATCCGGTCAAAACTACCACCATCCGGTGAAATCGAGAATCGGGAATCGACCCAACACTAATGATAATGTATTTAAATACTCTTTGTTCCAATTAAATATCAAATATCTAGATACCTAAATGACAAATTCATCCATATCGATGTCACAACACTTGGAAATTCTTATCAGTTTCTACAAGTTAAACACATCTCGTGTATGAAACGTTATTAAAGCTCATACCAAACCTCACTTGAATAAAAGTCAAGTTTGGAAATGTTATTCAGAGAGCGTATTTTACTCAGACAACTCTAACTACTGTTTGATGTCGAGTTGTTTTATTTATTGCCTCGTTTTCAGTTCACGTTTCCAACTGTTTCCCAGATTTGCTCTAAGTTAGATATCCTCTATAGAAAGAGCGATTTTACTCAGACAACTCTAACTACCGTTTGATGTCGAGTTGTTTTATTTATTGCCTCGTTTTCAGTTCACGTTTCCAACTGTTTCCCAGATTTGTTCTGTTAGATAATCCTCTCTAGAGAGCGTATTTTACCCAACTCTAACTACTGTTTGATGTCGAGTTGTTTTATTTATTGCCCTGTTTTCAGTTCACGTTTCCAACTGTTTCCCAGATTTGCTCTAAGTTAGATAATCCTCTAGAGCGTATACCAGACAACTCTAACTACTGTTTGATGTCGAGTTGTTTTATTTATTGCCCGTTTTCAGTTCACGTGTCCAACTTCTAGATTTGCTTAAGTTAGATAATCCTCTCTAGAGAGTTTATTTTACCTCAGACAACTCTAACTACTCGTTTGATGTCGAGTTGTTTTATTTATTGCCTGTTTTCAGTTCACGTTTCCAACTGTTTCAGATTTGTTCTAAGTTAGATAATCCTCTAGAGAGCGTATTTTATCAGACAACTCTAACTACTGTTTGATGTCGAGTTGTTTTATTTATTGCCCTGTTTTCAGTTCACGTTTCCAACTGTTTCCCGATTTGTTCTTGTTAGATAACTCTCTAGAGAGCGTATTTACTCAGACAACTCTAACTACTGTTTGATGTCGAGTTGTTTTATTTATTGCCCTTGTTTTCAGTTCGTTTCCAACTGTTTCCCAGATTTGCTCTAAGTTAGATAATCCTCTAGAGAGCGTTTTTACTCAGACAACTCTAACTACTGTTTGATGTCGAGTTGTTTTATTTATTGCCTCGTTTTCGAAGTTCACGTTTCCAACTGTTTCAGATTTGCTCTGTTAGATAATCCCTCTAGAGAGCATTTTACCTCAGACAACTCTAACTACTGGTTTGATGTCGAGTTGTTTTATTTATTGCCTCGTTTTCAGTTCACGTTTCAACTGTTTCCCAGATTTGCTCTGTTGATAATCCTCTCTAGAGAGTGTGATACCCTGGACAACTCTAACTACCGTTTGATGTCGAGTTGTTTTATTTATTGCCTCGTTTTCAGTTCACGTCCAACTGTTTCCCAGATTTGCTCTAAGTTTAGATAATCCTGTCTAGAGAGCGTATTTACCAGACAACTCTAACTACGTTTGATGTCGAGTTGTTTTATTTATTGCCTCGTTTTCAGTTCACGTGTCCAACTGTTTCCCAGATTTGCTCTGGGTTAGATAACCTCTAGAGAGCGTATTTACTCAGACAACTCTAACTACTGTTTGATGTCGAGTTGTTTTATTTATTGCCTCGTTTTCAGTTCACGTCCAACTGTTTCCCAGATTTGCTCTAAGTTAGATAATCCTCTCAGAGAGCGTATACTCAGACAACTCTAACTACTGTTTGATGTCGAGTTGTTTATTTATTGCCTCGTTTTCAGTTCACGTGTCCAACTGTTTCCCAGATTTGCTCGATCCTCTCTAGAGAGCGTATTTTACTCAGACAACTCTAACTACTGTTTGATGTCGAGTTGTTTTATTTATTGCCTCGTTTTCAGTTCACGTTTCCAACTGTTTCCCAGATTTGCTCTAAGTTAGATAATCCTCTCAGAGAGCGTATTTTTACTCAGACAACTCTAACTACTGTTTGATGTCGAGTTGTTTTATTTATTGCCTTGTTTTAGTTCACAAACACCACTGTTTGATGTCGAGTTGTTTCATTTATTGCCTGTTTCCACGTCCAACTGTTTTAGATTTGCTCTAAGTTGGATAATCCTCTCTAGAGAGCGTATTTTACCAGACAACTCTAACTACTGTTTGATGTCGAGTTGTTTTATTTATTGCCTCGTTTTCGTTCACGTTTCCAACTGTTTCCAGATTTTGCTCTAAGTTAGATAATCCTCTCTAGTATGTGCTGTTTTTACCTCAGACAACTCTAACTACTGTTTGATGTCGAGTTGTTTTATTTATTGCCTGTTTTCAGTTCACGTTTCCAACTGTTTCCTCAGATTTGCTAAGTTGATAATCCTCTAGAGAGCGTATTTTTACTCAGACAACTCTAACTACGTTTGATGTCGAGTTGTTTTATTTATTGGGTTCGTTTTCACCACGTTCCAACTGTTTCCCTAGATTTGCTCTAAGTTGATAATCCTTCCAGATAACTCTAACCTACAATTTTATTGTCTGTTTTGTTCACTCCAACCAGCCGATTTCTCAGTTGATAATCCCTATGAACCTGAAACTCATACCCTTTGACCTCACTGAAATTTTATTTCAACTGTTTTGGAAAGTTGATATCCTCTTAAGAGAGCGTATTTAACTACGTTTGTCTGTTTACAAGTTCAGTTAGTAGATTTTCCAGATAACTACGAGTTGTTTTATTTATTGCCTCGTTTTACCTTGAAGTTAGATAATCGTCCAATGTTTTATTTATTGCCTCGTTTTTCACGTGTCTGTTTCCCAGATTTGCTCTAAGTTGATAAGCGTATTTTTACTCAGACAACTCTAACTACTGTTTGATGTCGAGTTGTTTTATTTATTGCCTCGTTTTCAGTTCACGTGTCCAACTGTTTCCCAGATTTGCTCTAAGTTAGATAATCTCTCTAGAGAGCGTATTTTACTCAGACAACTCTAACTACTGTTTGATGTCGAGTTGTTTTATTTATTGCCTCGTTTTCAGTTCACGTTTCCAACTGTTTCCCAGATTTGCTCTAAGTTAGATAATCCTCTCTAGAGAGCGTATTTTACTCAGACAACTCTAACTACTGTTTGATGTCGAGTTGTTTTATTTATTGCCTCGTTTTCAGTTCACTGTTTCCAACTGTTTCTCAGATTTGCTCTAAGTTAGATAATCCTGTTTCTCTAGAGAGCGTATTTTACTCAGACAACTCTAACTACTGTTTGATGTCGAGTTGTTTTATTTATTGCCTCGTTTTCAGTTCACGTGTCCAACTGTTTCCCAGATTTGTTCTAAGTTAGATAATCCTCTAGAGAGCGTATTTTACTCAGACAACTCTAACTACTGTTTGATGTCGAGTTGTTTTATTTATTGCCTCGTATTTTTTTCAGTTCACAGTCCAACTGTTTCCCAGATTTGCTCTAGTTAGATAACCTCCTCGTAACTTTCTAGAGCATTTTACTCAGACAACTCTAACTACTGTTTGATGTCGAGTTGTTTTATTTATTGCCTCGTTTTCAGTTCACGTGTCCAACTGTTTCCCAGATTTGCTCTAAGTTAGATAATCCTCTCTAGAGAGCGTATTTTACTCAGACAACTCTAACTACTGTTTGATGTCGAGTTGTTTTATTTATTGCCTCGTTTTCAGTTCACGTGTCCAACTGTTTCCCAGATTTGCTCTAAGTTAGATAATCCTCTCTAGAGAGCGTATTTTACTCAGACAACTCTAACTACTGTTTGATGTCGAGTTGTTTTATTTATTGCCTCGTTTTCAGTTCACGTTTCCAACTGTTTCCCAGATTTGCTCTGTTAGATAATCCAGTTCTCTGTTTAGAGAGCGTATTTTACTCAGACAACTCTAACTACTGTTTGATGTCGAGTTGTTTTATTTATTGCCTCGTTTTCAGTTCACGTTTCCAACTGTTTCCCAGATTTGCTCTAAGTTGAATCTCTTCTTTAAAACAAGTTAAAAGCCATATTCTTGTCTTCATAAATATAACCCTTCAATAAAAAGTGAGCTTTTTCAGAAACAAAATTCCGACTGTTTTCAATTACAAATATCTTACATTTATTATCGAACGATAGTATATAACGAATGGCTTTTTTAATAATACATTTATTTCAGGTTTCCAAATAAGAATAAGGCATAAAAACGATGAGACTTTTATAATCTTCCCTGCAACTTGAAATCCTCAGAGAATACGTCTTTAAGTACCGCGCAGAGTAAACACTTTGGTGAAGCACTCTTTGGTTGCCTTCCGTGGCTTTTCGTAAAAATATAAGCTGTTTTGCAACAGCTTGTTTGGTAAATATATGATGTTTTTCACGAAAACCCCACAAAAAAGAACACCGTATTCAAATAAGCAAAGCATATTGAGTAGAAGAATATAAAAGGCAAATAAATATACATAATTTAATTTCAAACTGTTCATTTCCATCAGATTGAAAATCAAGTTTATATATTGCAACCATACAGTTATTAAACACAAATACAGTTATTAACAAATTATTAGACATTTTTCAAATCTTTTAGTGTGCATTTCGGTCCGTTTTAATGCTAGTTTTATTTCAAAACAAATGAAAAACGCTAAATGCGTTCCAAACTTCAGCTTAATGCCTTCACTTGTTTACATAAATAAATTGACGTTGTTTGTTGAGTAACAGGAAATCTAGACATTGATGTAGCCAGCGTTGTAATGGTCGACTTGTAAGTGAGGCCAGATTGATGTCTTAAAAAAACGTAAGTGTAAATTTAATTTAGGACCACATCGAAACCTAAATAGCTAAACAGCTGTGTTTAGAACAAATAGTTTAACATATTCCAAAAACAATGTGAATATTGTTTCTTTAAGATTGTTTTCTCATTCAATGGGGTTGAGACAAATATTTCCGAAATGTATTAGACAATGACAATCAATTCAAACACTTTTGGGAGTACTCCACTAAAACCAGATAAACCTCTATATTTGAAGTTTTAACCTTTTCTGGTTTAACTCCCTCCAGAAATCTCACTTTAAAAGACACCCTGTATAAAAAGAATTTACTCACTTCATCAGGTGGTGAACTTTATCCAATAACGGTTCAGGTAGAAGTTTAAAGTGGCCATCAGAGCCCAAGGGTGAAGGCAGACTTTGGAAAGAGCCATTAGAAGACCAGTTGGAGGCGATAAGACAAGTTTTTCAATCAAGTCGGTAGCTTTCACGACATTAATAAACGGTAAGGTAGACAACTATAACCAACCACGAATACCAGGTATAGTTTGAAAGTTGCTTAGGGGTTGTAAATATTGCGCAGAACGAAACTAGCAAATTTACGTCCCGTGAGGCAAGGGGCGTTCCAGAAAACCAGGAATTGGTAAAACGTCCACCCCTCTTCTCGGGAGTCCAGGCTACGTTTTCCCGGTCCCATAGTCCGTAGTTTGAGCTCACCATATATTTACTGTAGGTATAGATGTAGATTCTCGAGCTTATTTTACTTTAGCTACAATTATTATTGTTGTGCCTACTGGTATTAAAGTTTTTAGATGGGTTGCTACTATACATGGAGTATTAATTAAAAATAGAATTTCAATAATTTGATCTGATGGTTTTGTCTTACACCCCCTCAGATCAGGGGCCCGAAGGCGTTGGTTCCTGAAATCGTGCAGACGTCACTGATCGGCAGAGCAAGCTTACATGAGTTTTAGTGTTAAGAGCACTTCCAGAGGGATGACTGCAGATGCAAAATCACTACGTAAAACAGCTGACCAGAACTCACCCGACAAATGAACAGACGTGTCTTGGACTCGTGTCACGAAGTTGGCGTGCTTCAGCCACTCGTCACGTGAGCACTTTTAAACCCCCCTTTACTCTCAGGCAGAGCACACCCTGGGGGACCTCTAACAGCCCACTACTCAGACGATAGGGCCATACACGCAGATACTATGTGCGTGCTTGGACCAACATATTAAAACTTTGCAAAATACAAGAATAACTTTTACACGGCTAAATAGTTGTTTCTTTCACCAAACGTAAAATACTTGCTCGTCTACTGCCTATAAAATAGCTCATACATTGTTTTTATCGAAGAAAACAAGGTGTGGAAAGGTATTTATTATAATTTAGATTGAAGAAAACACATAAAAAGAAACTTTTAAGATTCAAGGAAAAGTGAGGCTTGAACTGAATTGTAATAACTTCAACAGAAGTTGTTTTTTACAATTCGAAACAATGAAAACTCTTCAGGGTTTACAACTCGAGATTTCTTTACAAACCCTTACTTGAAACTTAAGACGGCTTTTACTTCATAACGAATCAATTTAAGTTAAAAAGGTTTCCTCTTACCTAAAAACAATGCAAAATCAAACGTATTTTTGTGTGTTGAATTTGTGTTAGTCTTGGTATTGAATTACTCTATACCCATTCATTCATAATGGTTGGTAAATATATGAGATTTTCATACGAAACATCCACAACAAACGAACACAGTATACAAATTAGCAAAACATATTGCGTAGGAAAAACTTAAAACCCAGAACGTATACATAATTAAATTTAAAACTGTTGATTTCCAACAGGTTGAAGATCAAGTTTATGGTTTAGATATTGCAATTTTATCGGTCTGTGAGTTTTGTTGACGCATTGATTTTATTTGAAGTTGTTTATCTTATTTGTGCTGTTGAAGTACTTTAGATACACAACACAGCAGTTAACAGGTCAACTGTTAATCGTAAACTGTTGGGTTATGAAAACATACAGAGAATTTAACGAGCCATGAAGCGCGTGATGGACTATATAAGTTTACGATTGTACAGAGTGACAAAAGAGTGCTGGCTCTAGTTTCATGTATTCACATTAAAGTGCTTGAGTCGTAAAAACTGATCATTTATCAAGGTTTTTAACTCTTCGATAACAGTCAATATAAAAATAAGAACTACTATACGGAAGTCGGCATTAGGTTCTTTAAATTTAATGAAACTACAACTTCAATGACAAGAAAGTATAATTTGAAAAATTAAATAATCTTTGACCCACTTTTGTCATGGCAGAATCTTGTATGATTAAAAACGTTTGGACATAAGAAGATACGTATTTCATAAAACAACGTAACACAAACAACTATGGAATCTGGAAAAAGTTTTATGCTCAAGTATTGTTTTTAGAAATGACACAAAATACTTAATTGGCCAGCCCCTAACAGTATATACGTTAATATCTAAGGCGTCCGGTTTACACCGCGTCACAGTTGAAATACAAATACTGCTAAACGTTTCGACCTCGCTGAGGAGAGTCATCCTCAGTAGCTGGGTGAGTGGCTGAGACTTGAGTCTCAAGCGGAGTCAAAAGTGGTTGATCCAGTCTCAGCCAGTCACCCAGCTACTGAGGATGACTCTCCTCAGCGAGGTCGAAACGTTTAGCAGTATTTGTATTTCAACTGTGACGCGGTGTAAACCGAAGCCTTAGATATTAATGATGGCACCGGCCGCGAAAGCTTAAGAATTAAGAGTTTATACGTTATTCAAAACCTTCAATCAACCCCAATGAGAATACAAGAAATAGAAAGACAAATAACTATAAATGGCAATGAGATGATTGTGAAGTGGTATCATTAAAAGATAATTTTAAATCAGATTTAACTAGCGCATCGTTAGTTAGAAATATAACACAACCAATTCAAAAAATACCCTCTTACAAACACTAAAACGTTTTCCAACTTGGAGTATTCAATTCTTAATGAATTTAGACTAAATGTAGCAGAGCCAGTTCTTTGATAGATTTAAAGGAAGACAACTTGAAATGACGTCTTGGCAACGGTTCAAAATCTTTATAGTTCAGTGTTAAAGTTTCAAGATTTGCTCACGTTTTCTATTGTTATTTCGTATATATTATTAACGTTAACCTTCTACCATTCAGACGAAGGTTTAAAACGTTTGGAATAATATAATTATGTATACCTATTTCGTTTGGGTATACTGATTGACACCATTACTATTGTGGAAGTGTTCTAGATAAAGTTGGCTATGCCTAAGAAAATTCTATACGTTGGATGTTTACAATGTCACATATATTTTACATAAAACATGATAAAACCAATTCATGTTAAAATTGCGACGTTGGGAATACGTTGTTGGATTGTTACTTTTATATTCAAATAAAACAAAACAATGAGCAACACTCTACCTTTGCACTCACGTCGTAAAGGCTTGCAGTGAATGTACTTTATGAGGGATTATGAAATAGTTTATGAGCTGTAAAACAACACCAGATAAAATACAGTGCAGTTGAACGTATAAAAGCTCAACAGCTTTATTCGTTGATACATTGTGTCGTGAGTTATCTATCTACAACGTGATTATTTATATCTGGCTTTAATTCATTTGTGTGTGGAAATGCTACTGATTTTAACTACTAATAACTTGTTTTATGCACTTTTACATTTTAATTGTAAGGCGTTTATAAAATATGGCAACTATTAGACGTGGCGTTACGTAAAGTTATACAGTCTTCATACAGTTCCATATGTACTCGTAATTAGTTTTACATGAACGTAAGGGTTCGATTGTAAGTGAGTTATAAAAAACTCAATCTGCGGCATTGTTTTAAGTCTTTCTCATTGAAAATCTAATTCATACACCAAACAAAGATTATATTATTCTATACCAATATTATTGATAATACTACTATAATTATACCTCATAGATAGTACAAAATTTTATTTTTATTTTTAAACTACAAATTTTGTATTTTTAATGGTAGTCAAATCGAATCGTATCGGAACAGTCCTTCAAAACATTCATTGAGAAAGTAAATCGTCTTGGTATAACTTAAATCATAAGTGGTACCATAAGTTAAGTACATCAGAAGTTTAAACTGGAAGCTTCTCAGGAAATACGCTTGCTTATAATGAATCAGTACGTGCATAACGTGCTTCAAGTAGAGCGTACAAATCTAAGGTGACATTAACGGTAATCCTCAACTGTGAATATCCTGAATACTGAATACTGTACATTTTCCAGTTCTCATTCATCACGGCAGAAGCTGCTTCAAATCACTAATTAGTCTAAGAGCTGCTGAATGGCGCTGTGGAAACACAATTCACTTAACTGACGGAGGGTTAAGATTTCCAAGACGTCTCAATTCATGTCGTAAATCCAGAAATGAATTGACCCAGGTAATGGAATATTCATAACAGCATCAACAGCACTTTCTCGCGAGTTATAAATATGAATATTTTCATAGAAACACTACATTAGTATTATTATTAAAACTGATTTGGATTAAAAAACGTTTCCACTCAATGTGACATTTGAAATCTTCTTGAACCGATGTGATGTAGTTGGGTTTAAACTAATAAAATTTAGTGTCACATTTTACTAATGAGCTGTCATCCCCTTAGATATAAGTTTGGTTATTTGGAAGAGGAAAAGGAAAATATCTCAAGGCATTCTACAGAAACAGACAGATTTACAAAAGATGTCTATCTAAAGTAGGGTCACTGATCGTTGTCACAGGACAAGAGAACCTTTTCTTCCGAATTTCGTTTCTTTAATTTTCACTCCATTGATATAATTTATTCTGTTGTTTTGTTCTAATGTAATTGTAAAACAGATTCACTAAATCCCTATTTGAGATGCCGACCACTCTCATGAGGGTATTTTAACGCAAATATGTGGTGAAAGATGTGTGTGATGAGTGGTAGTAATGAGTTATGATGTGTAGTCTTGTTACAAACTAAGGCCAACTCTCCCTTAGAATGGGTATTTAGTTAATAGCCCAATGACCAATGGAAATATAAGGACCAACGGCTTAACGTGACATCCGAACCACGCAGGTGATGGTCTGATATGTCTAAACGATGGTTAATTAGTAGGAATAAGACAATATGTAGATAATTATTGACTCGGATAGTTATTTATACTGTATAACGAAGCTTATCTAACCAATAATACATATTGAACTAACTATTTTATGGTTTGCGGATGTTTTCTTAAATGTAGAACATTATTTTATAGTAAACTCAGAACTAAAAGACATTTGATTTATTTATGAACTGCTATTGAATTATTATCCACAAAAGCTTATCCGTCGTAAGTACTTATTGATAAAGTTACCTAACCAATCCTCACTCATAAACCTGTGGAACTATTTATCGGGTAACACGAAGCTAGGCCAATTAAATACGAATAATCAATAATTTATATTAACTTGGCATTTTTCCATTATGAGCAAATCTTTGAAAGTGAATGAGTCTATTATATTTCATCACTTTTCAGGTAAAAAGGAACAGGCTGAAGAATGTAAAGATAACTTCAGAACAGACAATAAATTGCAGAAAGTGTGAATGTATGGTTATGTTAACTTGATTCTTACACCACTTCCTAAGCGGTTCCATGAATACTTGAGTCCTTTATCCGCTTCTCATCTCTTAGCTATCATTTTAAACATTCTCTCTTCAAACATTCTTCTGAGAGAAGGGAATTTGTTATTTAGGTATTCAGTCAAACGGATATACCGTCAAAGGTTATGGTTTATGAAGTACATAATTATTTCCTCGGTTGCACCTTTTACTGTTTTATCGCCGTAATTGAAAATGGTTATAAAAAGAAAAAACTGCTGTTTTTTTCCTGTACGAGATCCATTTTTTGCAACGGGCAAACCTACATCCTGCACTATGGAAACTTAATAGGGTTGCTGACAAAATTATTTATTGAAGCTCAACCAGTTATATTAAATATTTTTAGACGAAAGGGCAACATATATTTCTTTGCATCATCAACAAGTAGCGTATATATTTACGTATTTTAGATTGAAAAACAGTAAATGAATGGCGAATTAAAGGATTTTCTGGGCCAAATCCGGTGTGAGTTAAAAATATTTTGTCTTTATTAAACTAATTTTTCTACACAACAAATTAAGTTAAAAGAAATAGGGCAAAGAAAATAGGAGTGGTATATAAGAAGTAAACAAGAGATATGTGAAACTCGGCTAGTGCTGATATTGTGCTGTCTCCATGAATCTCCTGTTCCTTCCACACTGTTGCCTAAGCCAACATTTCTTGCACAATATATAAGGTATACAATACTGTATATAAACCTAGAGAAGATATACGAGTTATGCTTTGTGGTAGGTTGACTGTAATATTTAGACATTAAAATGTTAAGGACTACAGAAAATTACCTACTTCTTACATGCGTTTGTGATACGTATAATGTAGGTTTTTCCAAGAAAATAAATTATAACTTTTTCCAAAATGTTAAGCTGAAACGACAAACTGACGACGTATGCAAGTTATTTTGAATTCTTAGCATACATTTCTTAACGATTAGTTAAACATTCAAGAGAACTTTCCATCTAAAAAAGAATTACAATAATAATTTTGTAAAAGTGTTTACATGATGTATCACGTAATAGTTTTGACGAAATACGCAAACATACATAGGGCTGGGGTTTTTGGAGATAAAGTTTTTGTCACATTGATTTACGAATAGTTTTAATTAACAGACAGAACGGTATTTCACCCTTTATGCTTTTTTGCTTCCCGCTTTCATTCTTCTTAATTTGAAAAAGGTAAATCTTAACATGTTATCATGTTATGAACGGTTTCAATGAATTATACTCGTACTGTATTGAAAGAGTTCGAACCATTGCTCTGTGCTTGATCACAAACAGAAGGCTCAATAATACGAATTATGTTTTAGCCCCGTAGAAGAAAAACCACTAAAACGTTGCTCTTTCGACTTCTAAGTGATATTTCTAATGTTATTGTTCATTTAGAAATTTAAAGCTGAGAACGATAGCCAGAGCGTAAAGGTTTGTAAAATAGATTAATCTAATGTTATTTTTATCATTTTGAAGTACACTCTAATTGGAAGTTACAAATAATTTAGCGTGGAAACAAACACTCCAATAATATCAGGTTTATTTGGTTGGATATATCGCGAGAAATGTTTGCTACATCAGACCAACCCACAAACTAACGATGCATAACATTTTCCAAACATTCTACTAAACCACAATTAAAAGTACTATTGTTAAACATAGCTCTCTCCGAAAATATTGTTGAAATATTTATTGATTACTTAATTCTTTGAAGAAAATATAACGCCCGGATTACAAATTGGTATTCCAGGACACCTGTAGATGTTTGAAGCAGACCCTAGGGTCACATTCGCAGGTGATAGCTTCCCCATCTCCAACTCTCTTGATAACCGTTAAGGGACAACAACATCGTCCTTCGATACCTATCCTGTCAGTGATATCACATTTCCCTAGTCTGATTAGTTCTTTTCATTATTGCTTTTTAGGACCAAAGGAAAACATAAATGAACCGAATTCACTTGAGTTAGTTCACAAACTTAGGACACTTTTGCACATGAACAATGATGATTTTATTACTATCAACCGTGTGTACAGATTGGTACGTTTTAAAAACATCTGAAAATCATAATCAGATAAGAAACTAGTAACAATAATGACTTGGTTTGAGTTCTCCAAAGCTTTTGATTGTGTATACTATCCTTTACTACTCAGCAAGTTAAAAAGATTGGGACTTTTTTAGTTTTACCGGATACAACCTTATTTAAACCAGCTTAGACATTGTGTCAAAGGTGGTGACAATCAGTCTTAATGGCAACCGGTCACTCGTGGTGTTCTACAAGGTTCTGTTTTAGGACCACTTAAATTTTCACTATACATAGATGACATAACAATTAAGATAGGATTTTGCCATTTTCACTTGTACGCTGATGATTTACAAATCTATAGACATTTCTTTTTTAAAGATATTGCTACTGCAGTAAATATAATGAATTCAGATATTGATACGGTGACCAGATGGGCTTACCAACATGGCTTAAACTTAATGAAAATAAAATACAAGTCATCCTAATGGCAGATCCATGTATTTTAGCAATTTTAACTTGTTACCAAAATTGAAACTTAATAATATTGAACTAGATTACAGTGATAAAGTCAAAAACCTTGGATTGATTATCAAATAATCAACAAAACACTCACTTGGAATGATCAGGTTACAACCATATGCAATAAGGTGTTTGCTAGCATACACAGTATCAAACGAGTATCAACTTGTCTGCCCCATGAAGTAAGAATTATGCTTGTTAAGACACTTGTACTACCTCACTTTAACTATAGTGATGTCGTCATCAATGATATGACTGTAGAGCTCTCAGATAAACTTCAACGTGCTCAAAACTATTGTGTTATATTTATATTTAATTTAAATTATGATGAACACGTAACACCATTATTTAACTATCTACCAGTATTTAAGTTAAAAAAGTTGATAATGTATCATATAATTTGTCTTTTGCATAAAATTCTTACTTTGAAAGTTCCAGTCCACTTATCTGAAAGATTTCCATTTGTAAACACTAATAATCAAAAACATCCTGATACTCGAAATGGAGCTTCACTATTATTGGTTCCACCGCATAGGACAAATTCATATAATAAATCATTTACTGTCACTGCGTGTAGATTATGGAACAACCTTGACATTGATATCAGAACAATAAATGATTGTGTTAGGTTTGGGAAGAACATTAAAAAGTCTACTTATACAAGGTCTTGAGGAGTGATTGATCTCTTTAAGAATACTTCAAACATGTGCATTATAAAATCTGTTTCTTGTTTTTGTTTAGTTGTTTAGTTTTTGAAAATTTTGCTATTCTTCTTTAGGTTTTGTTTTTAATTTTATATAAAAGTTCTTCATGTGACACTTTGTTTGTTTGTTTGTTATTTATAATATTACGTCTTGTAGTTATAGTTGTTTTTATGTTTTGTTGAGGTTAAGTGGTAGAAAGGGCTTTTTAAGCCATAACTTCGCCTTTTTGTTAAATCAAATAAAGGCGTTTTATTATTATTATTAAAATCATGGGAATTTCGTGTTCCCAAACCCTCTTTCTGTATGCATCTTAATTATAATACAGTAGTAGTTATGCTAATAGTGCTTAAAAATGATATTTAAATGTTGTTGCAAGTTATTTTCTATGAAGAATATATTAACATGGTTACTGATGGTTTAAGTTAAATTTCGAAGTTGAGAGAAAACAAAGACCACTAACCGCATAAAAGCGACACAGTCAAGAGGAACGTCGAAGAGGGAGAGATATCTTGAACTAAGTTTAGCTGTGTCAAGTAACGAAAGAAAGAAGAAGTATGTGCTCAACATTTATTCCTGGGTCTAAGAATTCTCAAAGTGTCTGCCTAGATTATTTGTTCGCATGATACTGACAATCATCAGGTGAAAAAGAAACATTTGACCGGTTTATACAAAAAGGCATGCATCGTTTTTATGTAACCTGGGAATTTTACTGATATTTGCTAGCAAGGAACTTTACCTTATATTTTTCGCTCCATAATTTGAAAATATTTCTTCAAACCTCTAAAATTTCAACACATATCTCTTGGCAGTCCTTTGATTAACTAAGTTGTCAACGTTGTAACAACATTTCAAAAGTGTGACTATAATTCAATGTTGTGTGGGTGTTGTATTAACTACAATGACCTGATTGCCAATGTTGTGTTTTTATTTTGTTGTTATATAGTTTGGCCATCAACGTCGTTGTATTTGCTGTCTAGACCTTTGGTAGACTATAGCTTCCAAACTATCAGAACTATCTACAAATGTCAAAACTAGACATCTTAAAAGTTCTGCGCAAAATGCAAACAACTCACACAATTAAGTGCTTGAGGATTACCGTAAGAAACTAACAAATTTGTGGTAATAAATGTTTGAATTCATTAATAACAAAGAAAAATAAAGTGGGATCCAATCTTCATTTATAAAGTAATTATTTA
Source organism: Matsumurasca onukii (assembly GCA_018831715.1). Lineage (NCBI taxonomy): Eukaryota > Metazoa > Arthropoda > Insecta > Hemiptera > Cicadellidae > Matsumurasca > Matsumurasca onukii. Next base: position 56,315,430 of record CM032058.1, on the reverse strand, counting down.
CAATACAAAGTATACAAAATAGCCTTTGTAGCACTTTGTAAATTGTTTTATTGAAAGAGTGGTTTTCTTTTATCTTAAATCACCTCCAAATAAACAACTATTTTTCGTACCCACATTTAATTGTTTGTCATACAACTACGGGTCAACAGTCACGCACAATTATTGTTACAACAATAATTTCAGTGGAATCCATCCGTAGAGTCAACATATTGTCTGTTTGTTTACAAACGGCTCTGAATCATCACATTTACTGGGGAAATTGTGTCCAAACAACACATGTAAACACGCGTAACATTTGAGTAAATCCCGCCGTGCTTTATGTACTGAGTCAGCTTATCGATGTGGCAACGTAACGTTCAGACACGGTTGCTTAGCACGGTTGTAGGTTTCTCCGATTGAACTTGTTTTAACTACATAGCGTTTTGTTGGGTAAAAGGGCATTTGCGTTCACATTTTGGGTATGCACGTGTGCTTGCTGTGTTGTAGTAAGTTTTTGCTTAGTGTGAGTTATGAAAAGTCACGCACAAATACATGTAATTCTATACACATTAGTAAAAGTTTTGTCTTTATATAATAAAATCTGTAGTTGAAAAATGTACATAAATTAAAAATCACATTACGATTTTATTAGCGTCATTGAATTTACTGTGGGACGGGACGGCAGAGTGGGGTATACTTACTATATGTTGATTACTTGCAGCTCTCTATAGCATTGCATGAGGTCACAGCTCAGTTCAGAACAAAGACAATGGCAAAGGCAAAGTTAGCTGGAGTCTAAACCTCAACATCAACTTAAGTTATTGTGTGACGTCACTGCAGAGTTGCGTCAGAGCCGTTGTCAAACACACTGAATGTCAGTCCTTTTTTAGGCTTTATCGAGGTGAAGGTTTTGAACAAGTCACGTAGAAAAGGTTTAGTGGAATGAAGCTCTTTAGCTCTACAGTAAGTAAAGCTCATTAGTTTGAATCGATCAGTTCTCAATTGATGGTTCTAGTCACTTGAGGCAGTTCTGATATCTGCAGTATTTGATCTTGTAGTTGTTGTAGTTTGTCTTGGTCAATAGTGATTTATAAACTATAAACAATGTGTCCTATACATTGTCTCAAGATTTGTTTTTTATAGCGTTTCGTACGGTGAGAAATAGTTAGTTTTACTTGTGTGTTTATCATATTTTCTATTGATGTACAGGTTAAGTTAGACCTGCACTAAAGACCTTAACGGCGCCTTGAAAAGTTGGCTGTTTTATTGTTCCCAGACTAGTTTTATCCTTTTGAAATTAGCTCATTTTCTTTAATCAGTCTATCTAGCCTACTCCTAAATTAATGCCAACATTTTAAGATCCAAACCCTGTTTTTGTAGACATTTGAACATTTACGTACAATTAATCCTCACGCTTTCTATCCCAACAAAAGTGTATACTTTTTTATACCTATGAATTTGTTGTAGATTATTCACCCATATAATGTTCAAACATTGTTGAACCTGATCAAGCAGACACACAAAACAGTTTTATAAGTTTAATTATTTTCTATTTCATACAAAATACATAGCTATCAACCTCTAGTTTGTGGTTCGCAATCTCTTTTAATTTTTTTGTTTCTCTATTAACATAATTGAGTCATATATTTGGTAGTCTGTAAGAAGTTGTTGAAACCAGCAACATAGCAAATGCATACTTTAACTTCAGTTTAGTGATTCTATTTTATTTGTCAGGGGATAACTTATTTTCCAAGTTCTACAAACAACTTTTGTTTTATCACCACTGTAACCTAGAACATCAGTCTGTAAGCCAATATAACGGCAAACAAAAGCTGTACCTCAAACCTTACTTGTTTATTTCCCAGCACAGAAAATGTTATAAGAAGTAAACAAGAGAGAAAATATATGAAACTGAGGTAGTGCTGATATCGTCCTGTCTTCATGAATCTTCTTTTCCCTCAGCACTATTACCTAAGCCTACATTTCTTACGAAATGCAAGTAATGTAGTAGGTGTGTATTTACTCCTAATTATACAAATATTACTATTAGGCTACGCATCAGATATTTCCACAGTCATTTGCACCTCATGTTTTTAGGACCGAAGCAAACAGGGGTAAATTAATCTCTTTCAAAAATTATTAGAAAAGATTTGAGATGTCTGTAGTCTAGATTTTTATAGGACTTATATGTAATTTTTGGATTCATGTCACAAAGAATATTCATGCCAACAAACAACCTTGTACAAAATGTCAAAATGCACAGCAAATTAAAGTAGATTTAATACATGAAATGATTTATGCATTGACATTATCGCATCAACTGATCTGCAAATAGTTGCTTTGTGAGCTAGTGCAAAATCAATCAAACTCATCAATCTAAAATCCGGAAATCTAATTATTTTGCTCTATGCCATACTCTGTATATGATGATAGTTATTGGTTATTTATTTTACTAAGAAAGTATAGCGTTCCGTATTTGCTTAAATACATTTTTATAAGACCTCACCACCTCCTGCTTAAAACAATTTGTAGTTAGGTTGACATTACTGAACATTCCCATATAGCTTAATGTGTTCAACTGTCTGGCACAATGTGTTGTAAATTCCATACATAACTAGTCATACCAATAGTTTTTAATATAACTATTACTATGACATTAAAATCAATAACCCATCTGGTTTAACAACATTGTTTGAAATACAATTTCGTACGGCTAGCAACATTGGATAAAAACATTGAGAAAATTATTTTGTACACTAACGAAATTTATCTCAATCATATTTCAACCTTTAATTCTCCCATTATCACCAAAGAATTTAAAAGTTTTATCACAAACATATACGTTTTTTAATAGAGTGGACACAGCATTATTCTAGTCTCAATTTAAGAAAAAATTCTCCGTGTTTTCTTCTTTTTACGCTATATCCTCAATGTTGCATTAAATTTATTTGTGAACTGAGACAAAAAATATATTTTTGCCAAAATATGTAATTTAAAATAGAAATTAAGTAATACTGAGTACAACGTAGTTAATTAAATTATGATATTTTCGTGGGCTTTCCGAATAGATAGTTAAAGTACCTATTACCTAAACAACGCTCTAACTAAAAACAAATACGGAAGATACATCTTTTAAGACTTCTGTTAATTTCATGATGTAAAAAGTAGTGGTACCAAATACCGCTAACAATACACTTAATAAACAACTGTTTTCATCATTTATTGTTACAACAACTACGAGTATATCAGAGGAAATCATCTTTACAGTCAACATGTTGTGTGTTTATTTACAAACAGCTCCAAATCATGATATTTACTGAACGAGTTGTGTCCAAACAACGCGTGTTAATACGCGTAACATTTGAGCAAAGGTTTTCCATATTAAATATCAATATACAGGCTGTCACAAAAATGTGTAGCGCATTATGAAGAACCGGATTTTACATACAAAAGTAAGTAGAAAATGTCCGGTATCGTTTTTGATTTCGGCATAGTTTAGCCGTATTCCACCATTTTGTAAATTTTTGTAATTGATTAATAATTCAAAACCTTTTTGAGATAATCTGTGAAACTTGGTATACATTTTAATTGTTTTCCTAATAACATTTTACAAACATATTTTTATCTCACTTATCAAATTTTAAAATGGCGGGAATTTACAGATTTCAAAGTTAAATTCCAATTTGATTCCATTTGACTTGAAATTATGAAATGACCGCTATTTTGAAATTTGATAAGTTAAATACAAAATACTTTTAGAAAATGTACAATTTCAAGAATACAATTTTTCAACTTTTTTCAGAAATACATTTGAGGTATTACCAAGTTTCACAAACATATCTCAAAAGGGTTTTTGAGTTTTGTCTTAAGTTATACATCCAGGTTGTTCAATAGGTTATCTTCATTTAAAGTTTCCTTTTTGAAACTTTCTATAAACAAAATTAGCTGCGTTAACTTAGTTATTGTATGATACTGCTGCAGAGTTAAGTTATTGCTGTGTACTCACTAGTTTATGTATAACTTGCAGATCCCTTGCGTATTGTATGACGTCAGATCCTAGTTCGACTACCGGCAAAGGTAAAGACAGCCAGTGATAACGTGACTGCAGGGTCATAGTTGTATAACTCGAAATACAGAATATTTTTTCAACTTGGTACAAATGGGTAGATGATATTTATAACTTATCCATCAAAATAACTTACTGTTAATATGGCACTTATTCAATTCACAATGTTGATTTGAAGTTATTAGATTCGTTAAAATATTTAATGGTATTCAGAAATTTACTCTATCGTATATTAAAACCCTTTAATTTGTTTACACGTAAGAAACGCAAGCTTATTCCACATAAAATGTCGTAATCATTTTTTTCTTAGATAATATAAAATTTTGTTTCGATGAGACCATACATATTATTTTAGCTCATCGGTTTTTCTCGGCTTGAGCTTGCTAAAATTTTGCCATACTGGGCAAACCTTATTGCAAAAAACCAGCCAAAACGTTATCATAATTAAAATTAAAATTTAAAAATACTAGTTTAGAAACATATTTTAGCTATAACTTGAAAACTGGAAATGGCTCTGTTCATTTGAATACTGTGAAACCAATTATTACGTAAGGGAAATGACTGAAAGTGAACAACACCTTATTGACTGTTAGATCTGTTAGATAATTATTTAGCAGTCAATTTTCTTTTATATGGAAAAGAACTTTCTTCGTGACGAATTCCTTTCTTTCAAATAAATCTTTTCAAACATAGTATACAAAACAGAGTTGTTTAAGTTGTATTGCATGAATTAACATCAAATGTCCGCATTTGACTGTAACTTTTCAATAAAAGAAAAACAATCTGCTTCTAAAGCCAGAAGACACTTGATATAATAGTTGCCAAAGTGTCCAGAGAGAGTAGTTGACAGGGACTGATGAATGATGTATGGTTTCATTACTTCTGTGATGTACAATATTCAGATTCTCAGGGCCAGGGGAGTGATGTGCATTAACTGCCACTTTGATGTTACTGTGAACGAAACACTTCACTTTGCGACTGATTACCTACTAAACCATCTGTGAACAAACGTAAACGAAGGTTTTACCCAAACATAAAAACTTTTAATTAGTGGTATGCTCAATAGAGTTTAGTGACAGGACGAGCTATTGTATACGCATACAGGGTGACTTTTAAATGTTCCCCCCCACCTTAACCTTTGAAAAAGAAGATTTTTTAAACCCCATTGGGGAATGTTTTGTTGGATCAAGTTTGTTTTGCTGTACCTTACGTCACCCAACTCCCACCCAAAAACCGAGGGAAGGCCCCACATTTTTAGATACCCCCTGTGGCATCTCAAAAGAAAGGAAATTTTAATACAAACTTAACGACTCAAAGAAAATTTTCAATCCTACCAGCTTTTGTAATACTTATTTAAAGACAACAAAAATCAGGTTTAAAACGCCACATTTCACATACACCTTTTTGATGACAAATTTACCTTGAAAGGATACATCAAAACTCTACACCGCAAAGTATTTTGTTAGAAAAACTTTTCATAAAAAATGTGAACTGTAGGATTTTATGCCTGATTTCGTGTAATCTTTAAATGCGTATTACAAAAAACGAGTTGAGTTAAAACTATTTCTTTGCGTCATTGAATTTGTATTAAAATAACCTTTCTTCTAAAATGCTCCAAAGGGGGAAGGTGTATTTAAACGTTTGGGGGCCTCCCCTGGTTTTTGGTTGGGCGTGGGTGACGAAAAGTACGTCAATATAAACTTTAGAATGTTATAAATAAATTCCCTAAAGGGTATTTAAATTCTTTTCATACTTACGATGGGGGTTTTATTCATAATTTACCCCGTATATTTTCTATTTTACATTTGGTTCAACTATTTATAACAGTTTTATTTGTCCTGTTTCTAGTTTCTTTGACCTAAAAAATTACTATTATTTTAGTCATTTGTTAAATTGGCTTTTAAGCCTTAGTGTTTCGGTTTGACTGATTTTAGCTTTTGTTACCTAACATACTACTTTTATTATCAAGAGTACTATTGGTTAGGAACACACATTTTTGTTGTTTTGATCTGTTTTGATAGACATGTGACTTTCTAAAGGTTAAGCCTTTTCTTTGAAGTTAACAAAAGACTTTAATTCCTAAGTTTGATCTTATTTCTTCCTTAAGTGTAACCATTGGTCTTCTTTAATTTCTATTATCTTCATGGTTGTAGACACAACCCTGTTTAAATGACTAATAGTAAACTAGTGTAATAACTGTAATAAATAAAATACATTTACTAATATATCAGTATACTGTTTACTTTAAACGTCTTTCTAATTAAAAAGTAATGATTAAATTTACGTACCAATGGCTTGCAATAGTGACAAAAATATGTATCGTTCATTACTAGTCCCAATACTGTTTTCCTGATCCTTGCTTTTTAGTGATTATACTATACGAACATTTTTCATCCACTTACCTAGTGATAATATACTATTTACCTATTTAAGTATTACAAAATCTACATATTTTGACCTAGGAATATAGTATTTAAAGTTTGGTTAAATTTTAACAAAAGAAAGACAGCGTTTGACAGTATTGACGAAACCACAGGCTTCAATCTAGCAACCACTCCCGCGGCTAACCGATCTCATCCCCGATCCAGAATGTGATCACGAGGCAGATTTACAAGCATGGACTCTGCCAGAGCAAAACATTCCATTTGAGCCTGATATGTACAAAAGAAGTTGAGCTTAGTAAATCATTATTAACTTAACCATGAACTTAATAAGTTTTTCTCTTTCTATTTGTTAACAATAGGTTAATACTCGCAATTCGCCTATTGGTCTCGTATTTTTGGGGTGATACGAATTAATACAAATATCCTTCACCCACTAATTTAATGGGATAACTAGTTTCGTAAGATATAGCTGTAATAACCAGAGCAAAGATATTAGAACATTGATTAAAGTTCAAACTTAAGGTGCCAAATAAACACAATTTTTTAATATAGCATTAATTTCTGTAAGGTTTTCTCAAATTAAAACATTTTTATACACACACATACACTAGTCTGGGTGGTTGATAAGTACCGTAGCTAAGAGCCCAAACACAGCAAAAAGTTGAATTTTCGACAATTTAACTTCAAATTATTGATTCAGCAACGAAACCGTCAGAGGTGGGAAAAATTGTTAAATGCAATAGTTGTAGGAAATTCGTTTCCACATTTACGATTTGCCATCACATTGAATATCCGAGTTTTGCCACTATGATGCAAAATATCGGCTAAGTACAAAGGTATATTTTTAGACGCCATCTTTTTTGGCCACCAACTTGTCAGAGCCTTATAAAAGATTCTTGCCGAAGGTTTCACACCAAGAGCTTCAAAAAGAGTCGTATATGGTTGAGGGAGATAGAATGCCGGGAAGTGCCTAAACATTTATCGTTCAGTCTCCTGTCACCTGTACAACCGGCTTTATCGTATATTAACTAATGTGTGTGCAGTTCAGTGCTTCGCCCACAGAGTATACGCCTTTTGACACATATATTAATTGGTATTGCCAGTATAATACCTGACACAAAGCTAACTGGTCTTATATTGCTAATGACTCGTAGGTTTAATACCCTGCAAACTGCATAGAACAGAACACTTCTGTCTACTAGATATTGATAAAAATAATGACACTCACGCCACTTCCTACGCAAACTGTTCTTACAGGATTCTATAAACTAAAAAAAACGCTTCGGTCAATTATTTTGAAAAATATTTTACCTAAATCAGCGGATCCGTGGTAGATTGGTATCACGCGTGACTCCGGGGGCGCAGTCACAACTTCCAATGTCTAATGGAACTATACGGTGACACTAGGTAATAATCGAGGTTGAGTGGTAGAGAGGACTTTTAGTCCTAACTTCGCCTCGTTAAACAAGACAAACTTTACCTTTTGAAACGTGTAGATCATTAAAAACTAACAACACTGATAATGTTTAAATGTATCTTATTAATGCAGTGGAAAAAAACGATAATGTCAACACAACGCCAATTGTCTTATGAAACAAAACATTTCTATAATGCAATTAGTTTTAGATGGATAACTTGAGCCATACTATTGGAAGAAAAGTTTTGTATTTAAATGATGACAAAACATATACTGTCAACAATTAATTTACCAATTAAAATTAATTGTTTAAAGTATTTGCCATCATTTCACTAAAATTATTAGTTTTAGGAAGTACAATATTTCTTACGCGTTTTGAAATATTATATTGAAAGTTTTGATGCAAGAATACTTGCTCCCAATATTTCTTCATTTGCATTTGACGAAAAGCCGTGGTCACATTATTTATTCTATGTTATCAAGACTCCAGCTAACATTGATGAATTAACATAGTCAATTAATGTATACCACTTTGAATCATTGGCATACTCGCTACTTGTGTCCAACTCTAATGTAACAGGTCATTAGTAGAATAAATAAAATATAACTTATCCCAGTTTGTCTTATAAAAACTCCTATCTGCTCTGGTCAAGAATCACGTACTTTGAAATAATTATATTTTGTTCTACCTTTGAAGCATATTGTTCGAATTCTTTTTAATTTGATGTCATTTCCATAAACATAATGCTTTATGAGTTTAAGTCAGGTGATTTACACATTAAACCCAGAGCTAGACAGAGACAGAAACTGTTTCTGTATACATTTTTTGTAACTAGAATTTCTTATCATCAAGATATTAATTCCATGCCGAAACATGTATATACAGAGCTACAGGCTGAGTTTTCAGAGATATCCTACATTCATATGTTTTGCTGATTTGTTATCTCGGTCCATTACGTGAGGCAGAGTATTTATGAAGTGAACGCTACTTGTTACGACAAACAATAGTTTAATAATTGAAAGCATAATATAGTAAAATAACAAAGTATTAACGCTGTAGCCACAAGATCTGGCCATGTACGAACAGTTAGTAGAAAAATAATCTTTAGGGAACGCTTGAGAGGATTTACTGACTAACCGCTTCTCTGTGATTGGATCTAATCCTTATCTCTGATTGACGATAGAAACCAACGCGTATCTTCTTACATGGCCTATTTGTGGACAATATCATTACGGACAGCGTGTTCAGAAATCATCCTTTACGTTTACATATGTTGTGAGGTTTACGTGGTCTAAATGATCAACCTCCATTACCAGTGTGTTCCAGCACTATTTTAATATAAACACTGCCCATGAGCTAGGTGACAAGAGAGCTTTCGTAACAAGAATCAATTAACTAACTTTTTCTATAATCTAGTTCTTCCGGTTCACATCGCGTCCAAACTTCATAACTAGGTTGAGCTGTTTTGGCCTCGCTATGGGGTATCATCTTCAGTTACTGATTGGCCGATTCAAAAGTGTATGAAGTTTGGACGCGGTGTGAACTAGGTTATAGTTGAAACTGTATTTAAAGTGTTTACATTTTACAATAAATACTATTAATTTATTAGGTCATTTAACGAAAGAAAAGCCATCACAGTGTAACCACTTTTCTGTGGGCCGTAGGGATTTCCAAGTTAATTTTGCACATTGATTGGTTAGCTATACCGATGGAGGTTATTAATTTACCAAACGTTTTACTCGCAGACCATTCTAAGCGTACTCAGCCTAATATAATATGTGTATGAACTAATCTCCATACAGTAACACCATGCTTTAAAGATTTTCATGTTTTAGGTTTCAACAATTACATCCATATCTAGGTGAGTACTACTAATTGAAAACACTCCTGGAATTAACGCATCGCTTTGACTTTTCGTATGATTTCCATAGTTGAAGTATTTCATTTCAAAATTGGAGGTTTTTGTTTTGGGCTAAATGTATGTATACAGCAACAAAGTAATATTCAATCCATCAATAATCTATTAGGTTATACTACGAGAAAATGGATAGTACTAAATTAGTACTACTAATCTTTATTCATGAATTGTTAAACATTTTACTAGTGATGCGTTAATTTTGTCCAGGAGTGTATTACGAGTATATTATTTCTGTAAACACAATCGTTCACAAATTGTAACGGGATTATAATTCACTGTCGTTATACTTTATGATTTACAGCTTAAATGGTCAAGCAATCTTGCCTTAAACTTCTGCCTGTTTGTCCAGTGTAAGACCTTAGACAATATGAAGTTTCGATTCTATAAATTACCTGATTAGGCTTTTAATTTTGTTAAACCGGACAAAGACTTTACTGATCGTGACATAAATCATAAATCTTTCACCTGTTTCCTGAATTGTGTAATTGCTTTTCCTTTGATCATATTATCGATTGTTTTGGTCTAGGATTTTGCATCTAGGTAACATAAAAGTAACTGTGTATTAGTACAAAACTACTAGTAAGGCATACTCGGTCAACAAACTAACAGGTTCGAAAAATAAATACAGTCAAAGTCCAGTTTTAAGTCTGTAGTATTCACGAACTATATGGTTTATGGTTTTAACTAATGGAGGCGAGTCCCAAAGGGTTACTTAATCAAACATTATATGCCCACTACCTCCATTACCATCATATTAATACGTTATGCTTTGGTCGAAATAGGCATTACATAATGGTGTCAGTACAAAAACGCCATTTTAAATATGTTTTCATTCAAATAGGTGAATTTAAGAAAACCATCTTTATACGAACGTTAAGTTTTTGATAAAACGTTTCTATTGAACTGTGTTAATTTGACTGTTGTTAATAAAGGGGCGGGATAATTAAGAGCAATGCAGCTTAAATCAAAAGAGCTTAGCTGGCTGCAATTAAAGTCAAATATATCAACAACATTCTTGAGCTTTTATTCCACGAACAATTTCGTACTTAGGTGTATCTATACGTCTGGAGTTTACATATGAAAAATTAAATGAAGGGCTTAAGGGTTAAATAAGAAAATACATTATTATACTGATTCCAAGTTTTACCAACGCATCATTTAACGTTATCATTTTCTTATCACATGTTTATGGCTTTTTACAGTCAAGTAGTTGTGATGGGTTTTGAATTTTTTATGTTCAAACTTTTTATATTGGTAGCAGTATGAAATTTTAACTCATAGTGTCTAAAAGATGTATGATTTGTCAATGATTTGAAATAAAAAGGAACGGACCCGTGGCAGGTTGGAATCGTGCGTGACTCCGGAGGTGATCACTCCGCTGATCTGGGTACAAATGTAGTGTTCGATCCTCGCAGTCACTACTTACATTTGTAATGTGACTTTACAGTAACGCTAGGTAAAGGTCGAGGTTGAGCGGTAGAGAGGACTTTGTAGTCCTTAGTTCACCTCGTTAAACAAGACAAACTTTACCGTTACCTATTTACCTTTTCTTAGTTATGAGTCTAATTGAATTTGAAAATCCTTCAAAAGGTAGCAATGTTTTTACCGATTTTATATTGATGTTTCTAAACACTAACATGATACTACAGAATGTAATACACGGGTAATGTATGACTTGGTTTCCCGAGGGATACACAGCCTGGAGTTGGGTTGAACATAAATCTTACAAGTATTAACCACCCCACAAACATAAACCTCACACTTCAAGCCTCTTTATACATGTTGTATATGCCTATGCAACTTATAAAAAAACTGTACAATTAAATAACTGCATCTTTAAATACCATCTAAACAGTATTTTAAAGTCATTTAAGTATTATATTTACTGATATTGTTATTAAGTTCTCAAATAATTTTGATCGGTTCTTGTTATGTTCTAGATGAAGGTATACATTAAAACCTTCATCTATTTTGGAACTGTTGTAAAACGAAGTAACCTGCTAAAGCGGTGTTTTTAATCTGATTACCGACCGCGTTTTTTAATTGCTTAGATTAATTAATAAACAACTTGAACTAACTTTTCTTTAAGATTAACATATTTTTGCTAACAAACCGTTTTAAAAACCTATTGAAGTCTGCGTCAGGTACTCCTTTGTGTCTTTTTTTAAATAAAAAGGAATGAAATATTATAGCAGTTTAATAGTCAGAGACACCTTTTGTTATTGCTATGTAATCCTGGCAATCAGTTGCTGACCTGCCGTTTTCAAATTTACTAACAGGGTGAGCCGTAAACTTGATAATACTAATCATAAAATACTCAAAAAACAACCCAAATGTTTCAAAGTTGTGTGAGGCTTGCACAATTTCGAGAACACACAACTTTATGTTTTTACCTTTAATAGCCTATAATCAATGGGAGTTTTGAAACCCCTTGTATATTTGGATACTTGTTATAGGATAGTTACTAGCTTATTTTTGAGTGGTCTTTTTAATGTGTTGATTTTTATTTATATTGTAAGTTAGCTGCTGAGCTGTTAGAAAAACTCAAAACTCGGAGTTTTCAAATTTAACATGACAAATATTTTGAAATGTTTGATAATACGTTTAAGACTAATTTTTAAAAATGCCGGTTATTTGGAGGTATTTATAATTATGCAATCATAAGAGTATTTATGGCCCTTAAAATAAACGTGTGTAATCACCAGAAAAAACTTTACATTCATAAAACTGACGTTTCCACGTAAACTCTTGAAATTGAGAACAATGCGCCCGTATCCAAGCTCGCTGTGCTGGCTCGTAATATATATCTTGGAATTACTCCAACCGCCTGACCTCACCAGAGTCTTGACTATCTGTTTATTATTTTAATAACACTAGATTAACTATTTAAAACCGTACAGAGTCTCTTATATAGGGTGTCCCAAAACTTAAGAGGAGTGTACGCTAAACTTCTGTTATTAATAATTACATGGATCTAAGTAAAGAATAACGTTTTTTCCACAACAATTTTTATTTACCCGCTAGCCACGCTTTTTCTGTCTACAAATTAGTTTTTTTTGGCTTATCCGATTTCGTTGGCTTTGAGACTAGTAAATGTTCTTTTAGCAGAATTTACCACGTTGTTAAACTTTATATTTCAAAATGGTGGCCTTTAATACATAAGAAAACTATGAAACGTACGATAAATCAAGAATAACCTATGTTAGAGCATACCGGTATTAAAACTAAAATTTCATTGAAAAACCATTGAGTTATGTTGTAAAACTAAGTAAAAAAAATAAAGAGGGTTTTTGGGAATTTTGTAACATTCCCGCTGTAACTTTGATGTTTTTACTATGGGTTTTTCGTACCGTTGTATTTGTAATTCTTATATTTGTTTTATGATATGTGATATTAGATTTCCTTGGTAGTATATTTACTGAAGAACCTGAGTAAACAAAGTTTTAAACCGATCGGAAAAAGATTTTTCCGATAAATGATGGCTAGACTGTAAATATACTGTTTTTAGAAACCATTTGTTCCTGATTTTATTTTTATATCGACCTGCAAAACTATTTTTTGAGGTTTTACACTCTACTTATGAGACATGCTGTATATGTGTATATTTCCCCTATAGCTTTTCCCTTTTGTTTGTTTTTCATATAAACACTAAATAATGCAATACTTAAGAGATAAATACAATAAGAATTATTAATGTATTTATTCTTCAATTTCGCATAGTATTTAATGAAATTAAATTAGTGAGTTTAGAGCAAACATGTTCAGTTTTCAAATATTTTGGGGGGAACAACTACAATTTCTGAAATAAAATTTTCTTTGAGCAAAATTGGTTATGTAGACCGATCAAAATATTTAAATTTTCTGAGGTTAAAATATTGTCACATTCGTTTTCCATTGTTTTGAATGAACAAACAGAACACGACGTTTAATGATCTGGAATCTGACCACGTCAACAGGCGAAAGTAACCTAAAACACAACACACAACATTAAGACAAAAACTAGCCTAAACGTAATCAGCGCAAGCTAACCAGACATCTACCAACAAATAATCTTGTTTTTTCTCTAAACTCGTTAATTTTATAATAGCAAGCCTAGAAAACATTAACACATGTACAACACAGTTGTATACGAAATGTAAAAAAAATAGAGAAATCAAAAACGCCCACGGCCAGTGACAGCTTCACACTGACCGACCGCTTGGCAAGCCCCAAAACAGCCCCATCAGCTAGCTCGGAGCAGTGGACGACCAGTCACAGCTGAGAATCAGACTAATCTGACTGGGACTCGTGGCGTAGTCCTGTAATCCAGCTTCATGGAGGTCATGTTTTGAGGATGATATAGGTCTAAAGCGGCTCAGATAGTCTCAGTGATCATCTGATGACAACCGCATCAACTCAACACCATCGCGTAGACATAACAGACCATCACCTGCGTGGTTCGGAAGTCACGTTAAGCCGTTGGTCCTTGTATTTCCATTGGTCATTGGGATGTTAATTAATGACCCATTCTAAGGAAGAGGCGGCTTTAGTTTGTAACAAGACTCATTACTACCGCTCATCACACTCATCCCTCACCACATTTTTGCCTTAAAATACCCTCATGAGAGTGGTCGGCATCTCAAATAGTGATATAGTGATAATAAACCGAAACAGATACCACTAAAATTACCTATTTATTCACAGCCAATGGAAGGGAAGAGCTTAAAGTGTTGATGAATTAATCAGGTTTTACTAACAAAAGAGTTAATTTGATTAAAAACTCTTAAGAAAAATCCCTACCCGGTGTGCCACAAAACTGATTATATGCTTAAGTTGATCGTGGAGTTTATCAATTTTGACCAACTCATAGGCCTACATGTGTTGAATAGGGCGTCACACCAGTTCGGTATTATGTGGCCTGTTTTGATTCCTTTATACCATTCTATGTCTTGTATTATTTGTTCACTCAATAACGATGGATTACATCCGCGATAATAGGCCTATTTTAGCCTCAGAATATGTCAACAGCAACAAACCTAAAACAGCGAAGTCAAGTTGTATTTCGTTACTATGTACAATGTTTGAGGCACGTGTAAGAATATTGCCAGTTCTAAGCGACAAATATCATAATATGGCAGTGCCTTGGTTAAAACAGAGACTCAAAACTCTCAAAGAACATGTCGAGGCCAACTAGTGAGTTCTGGGCCAAGATTTGTTCGTTCAACAGTCGTATATTTCCTCAGTAAAGACTAAAGCTGTGTTTTAAACATGCTCGTAATTTATGTCTCGGTTTACATCCTCGCTCTTTCCTCTTCTCTACTTTTCTCTCTAAGCTTCTTACTTCTTTCAGTTTCACTATTTAAACCCACAGTGTTTTGAAGGTTATAGTGTAATGTTGTTTAATGTCATTTAACTAAGTTGTTATTGATTTATTCTATTAAAGTAACAACAACATTTTCAGAACGAGAAAAATTCAAAATTTTCTTGAAATGGGCCTCACAGTTCGACGTCAGTTTCATAATATACTTACGTGTTTATTTTATCTGACTATGAAAAATTAAATTTTTAGTCAATTACAAAACTAGTTTTCAGGAATTTATTGGGATAGGAGTCCAAATCGATTACTGGGTCGGGAATCAATTCAGGAATCTCGCCCATTGCCAGGCGTGTTTCTACCCATTGAGTCAAACAGATTCAGTTGGTTTTAATTAAATCGTCACAGTTATACCATCGGAAATTAACCAAATTTAGAAAAGTCAAATGAAATTGCTTTATTCTAAATTACCAAATTCAAAAGGTTGAGTTAAAATTGAAACCAACAAAGTTGTTATACATCCTGGGTTAAAAATCAAGGATGATGGACTAGAAAAGCCTTCAAGGGTTATTTGAACTTGGTGAACCATAATTTTGAAAAAATCTAAAGTTGTTTAGAATCTGCGGCTATAAACATAATTCCTATGGAAATCTACGAACACTATCCATTTTTAAACGTCAAACATTGAAACTCTCTAGAGTCGAACCATCGGCTTAGAGTATACCACATTATAGGAAATCATTTCTTTGAAATCCAGATAATGCATGACAAATGCCCTGCTGCTGAAAAACCATTCACTAAAATTCATTACTCAATTTGAAATCAACATTCCCAAAACCTTCCTCAAAACTAAGAATATGAAAGTTAATAAACTAAATCAAACTTATCAAAAGCGCAAGCAGCAGAAATGTTATGTGACAAGACGACTGGGAAATGCTGCGTGGCTACATTAACTCGTAATGTAGCTTTTGAGATCTCTGTAATGATTCAACAGAATTGTAATGCTACTGGACACGTGGCTCTGGAACTGTTTGATGCAGGGTTAATTAGTCATTGTTTTCCTTTGCGGCCGCATACATGCTGCACCTGATTAGTTTGTGTTTATATAACGTAGATATTGTGTAATTCCAGAGAGATATTACGTAGTTCATATATGTACTTTAGGAATACATCCCACTCACGTTCTCTGTTAATGAATGTTTATGAGTACGGTACCTAAAATAATGAAGATGAAGATCAAATACTCGTACTCCTATAAATACTTTTATTTTTTGTGAGACCTTTGAGAAACAATGACCCTATCCCCAGACCAAACAACATCCCAAGTTGACTTGATCTACATCTACAAATATTTTAAATTTCGGCAAGGAGTTTTTAAGAAGAATTTAAACTCCTTGAAATTGCCTTTAGTTTAGTTTCATTTTCAAAACTTTACCATTCCTCTTAAGTGTAATAACTAATTAATTAATATAATTTAGTTATTTCCAGCTGAAAAACGTTTAAAAACTGCTGAAATCACAAACTAAGCAACATAAACTAAGCGTAAACGTGTGGAAGGAAACGTTCTGATCATTTGCTCATTGTTGTAAATGATAATCACGGTTTATTATGCAAAAGCTTAATTGAAGGAACACTAACTATTTGACGTGTTGATCACATTAACAACAATGCCTGTCATATAATTAATTACCAGTGACTTGGTAAAGCAATCGTATTGTTACTTCAGTGTAACTTACCCACGGTTGAATCATAAAGTTAATTAACTTTACTCGTCATTCTGCTCTCTATTGTCATTTCATATCATCCAATGCGCAGTGTCCGTTTGAAGTAATGAATTAGTGTTATGATGTTCAAAGTTGTATATTGCATTTAAATTTTAAGTGTATAACCCAAAGAGGATTATATGTTTAGGTCATTTCAAATGAAGTTATAATATTTGCATTTAACAAACTAGTTACCTAAATTTTGAATATTTTCAAAACATAGGTTTGGTGCGTAGATTATATAGCTTACCCTGCTTAGAAATACAATTCTCAAGATTCTTATGAGCTCTCCTAACAAACTTTGAGAATAGCTTACACAACTGGCATATCAAACAACAGGTTTTAAACAGCATTTAACCTAATCGGTTAGATACGCGTAGTTCAGAGGATGAGAGTTATGATAATAATCTCGTATACACACAGAAAGACACATACAAATAGGTACACTGCCACCCATGGTTGTATGATGCTTCACACATAGTTTTTCCCAATCAACGCACGTTTTTTAAGTTATTTAAAAACATAAAACCATGTTCACTAATTTCTCAAGCTTGAGTTTGATATAAATACCAAAAAATCACTGAACTATTCTAATCATTGATTTATTTACTTTGGTTGCTTAAATAAAATTAGTTTCAAATATTTGGAAACATTTTCTTAAACAGTTGTATCTACCAAACTACCATACATTTCTGTTTTTGATACTAATGGTTGGGATCAGTAAAATATAAAGTGCGAAATGGATAATGGCTTTGGAGGTATTGGGAAAATGTTGTCTTTAAAATAAATAAAAATACTATTTAATCCTATTTTGAATGAATAGCAAAGAGTGTCTGGGCAAGGGTATTAGATTTAAGATTTCCTTTGTAACTTATGAAACCCTCCTGCCATAATAATATTTGCATAGACCAACGGTGAAACGGCTAAGGCTACCTAGTTTCGGCCAAAATGTGTTAGGCAAACATAACAACCAGGAAGAGTTTACCTGATCTTTCATCACAAGCCATATAATGGATTGCTGAAAGTGAAATGCATTCAAGATGCAAAGGGTTAAGAACAACAGAAGACAAATTTGGGTCATAAATCTCCCCAAGGTTGGCACCCCTACAGCTCTGAAGTTGTGAACTCCAAGAGAGGTTTTGTAAGTGGGTTCGCGTTTCTTTTTATGTAACCTTGGCGTTGATGAATAATATTTTGAAAATAACGCGTTAATTATAATGATCAGTGAAATATAACTGGTTGTTATTTAGTTATTTAAGTGATTTATCTAAAATAATACAAGTGATCTAGCATGAACTAAATGTCAGTCTCTTAAAAACTTAATTCCACATTGTAACTGGATATGTAACCTGTAATGTAGCATTTGACAGTAAATAAATAAAAATTAAATGTGTTCAGATTGAAAATTAAAATTAAATTTATTCATATTGGACATGTTTAATAATAATCATTCAGCTACGATCATAACAATGATAGTATAAGTATATTTAAATATATCATGTTTAAGACAAAATAAATGCAACATTTTCATGATGTTTTGGACTTTAGTCATGTCAACGGATGACTGTATTGATTTAAGAGTTTTAATA
Organism: Matsumurasca onukii; assembly: GCA_018831715.1. Classification (NCBI taxonomy): domain Eukaryota; kingdom Metazoa; phylum Arthropoda; class Insecta; order Hemiptera; family Cicadellidae; genus Matsumurasca; species Matsumurasca onukii. The sequence goes on along the minus strand of CM032058.1, from coordinate 56,297,020 downwards.
CCGCAAAGATTATAAACCTGGCCACCGTTAGCTCTCTGTACACTATTAAAGTGGGTGGCTTCAGTATGCAAATGCGGCTATTTTTGCGAATCATTAAAACGCATATGCGTAGTACAAACTTTGCACATTATACTGTATTGCATTTGAAGGAAATAAGAAATATTATTCTCAGTAAAGTTACGTGTTTTATATGAATAGTGACTAAATACAAACAGCTAATGCTTAAACAAATGCAATAAAAAATTAAAGCACGAGTTAAATACAAATCTTTAATACCTTTTCAACATGATCGTAACAAAAGTTGACGTGAACCTTGATTTCTGGCTGAATTCTGCCCACGTACTTGGCTCTTTTAACCTGGGCAAAAGTTGAAGCGATGACCTGAGAAGAATAATAGAGGCTTACTTTCTTTGATTTATTGCTGAAATTTGTCACTTTTTACTATGAACCTTCTTACTTCGTATTTTTACAGTTACTATTTTGTTTGAGTTTTTCATAGCCTTTTTCTTTATTTGGTCTATAAGTAAGCGGTAAAAATGAAATAATTTTATATAATCATTCCATGTTTATATTTTACATGGAACTTTAAACATTCAAACACTTACATATTTCATTCGTATGTTTTATATTCGTTTCAAGTTAAACCTATGTTTAAATTTAGTATACCTTGTTCAAATAAAACCATTTTATATTTGTAAACCGCATCGTCTTAAGTGTTTAAATAATTAACTCCTGGTTTATATATTTGAAATTAGATATTAGATATAGATACAAATATAGAAATATAGATCTATACAAATATAGATTCATGACTCGTTTACGTAACAATCCACTAGTTCTATCCTGCGTACTTACTTCTTGTTGTTGGCGAACAATTATCGATGTTAACCTATAAAGCCCAACATTAAAGGTTCTCATTTTGAGGTCCAGGATCCCTTAAACGAATTCATGCACGGAGCCGAAATCGTGACATGAAAACGACTTCATTTTTCCTTGTTTGAAATTCTCTTATAAGAAATCAGCTTCCAGTTCACTCTAAAAAACATACCTACTTTTATATTAAAATATTAAACCTGACTTTGACGTTATTATGTTTATCAATGGATTTTATTTTAACTGTGACCCTCGTCATTGTCTCAACTTTATAAAGTTATTACCATCTAAGGCTTCCGGTAAAGACTGTGTCAATAAGCTATTTACAGTGGCGCAAACGTTTCGCTTATTCTTAATCGAGCATTCCCAAAAGACCTGCTGAGATTGGGTCAGGTGACTGTAGCTCTTGTACAAGGACGAAACTACACTGAGTATGCCAGTTGTATATGAAATTTCAGGTAGAAAACTCTCTCAACAAGTCCCCTGAGGATGCTCGATTGCAAATTGAGCGAAACGTTTGACACTATAAATAGTTTAAATAGTTCATTGACTTGATCTGTACCGGAAGCCTTAGAGGATAGTCGTGACTGCTCCTATTTAAGCCTTCGACTCGTTTAGTACAAAACTATTATTATTGCCATTTCTTATGGTGTGACACGTATGTATGAAAAAGCCTCTTCTTACCGTTAATTTCTTTTTTAATTCCAACGCCATGCGGTAAGATGAATACTTTTCATAAAACTCAGCAGTGGTATACTACGTTTTGCGTTGACAAGACTAGTTTATGATTTAATAATACTGCCGTAACAAGAACATGCATAGGCACGTAGAATATCGTGTAACAAAGAGAAGTGTGTTACGGTTGCAAATGCCGCTTTAACTGTGCCCGAGAGGCAATAACTGACGCTGTGCATTCAGAACTGGCAATCAAGTCTGTAACAACGCATTCAAGTATTTATACAAACTAGTTATGAGTCGTTTAGTGTTCAAAAAGTAAATTTAATACAGGGTGTCACGAAAATGTGTAGCGCGCTATGCAGAACCGGATTCTACATAACAAAGTTAATCGAAAAATTAATGTCTTGTAATATGTTTTTGATTTCAGTTTAGTCTAGCCGTATTCCTGCATTTTGGAAAATTTTGAAAATAGTTAATAATTTAAATACTCTTTGAGATAGTTTTGTAAAACTCGGTATAAACATTTACTTTTTTCCTAATTTTCCAAAAATATTTCTTATCTAACTTATCATATATAAAAATGGCGGGAATTTAAAATTTCCAAATCAAATTCCAATTTGATCCCATTTGACTTTGAAATTTTTAAATGACCACAATTTTGAAATTCGATAAGTTGGATAAACAAAATTTTTTAACATGCTATAAGAAAACAATTTAGGTTTATAGCAAGATTTACAAAAATATTTCAAAGGTTTTAGAATTATTAGTTCAAAAGTGTGTTAAAAAACTACAAAAAGGCAAATTACGGCTAAACTAAGCCGAAATAAAAAATATAACTTGACATTTTCGACTTACTTTAGTCCGTAAAATCCGGTTCTGCATAGCGCGCTACACATTTTTGTGTACAATGTGTTGTTTTTTTCTGACAACCTGTATAGAACATCTTTTACCAACTAGTCAGCATTGAGACCTTTTCCAGTAGAATTATTTGCGTACTACGTCTGAGACGGTGATGTTACACTTTAGTACTCGAAATGTAGTTTTTCATACATTTTGTATCCACATGTTATGGTTGTAAATAAGTGCGTCCAACGTGAAAGTTTACTGTTAAAACAGTTGAATAAATCTTTTGTGTATAAACAATGAGCCAATTTGACATGAACTCCCTAAGTGTTTTGACCTCTGACAATGGTAAACTCAGTCTAGAATAATTCGCCCGATACTCATACTTGTTTAATCGAGTGTTTTTTAATGTTATCTACTATTATTTTTTTAGTGTTGAGGCAATGAATATGAAGATTAGATGAATTTGTGCTTGTGATATCGTTCAAAGTGTTAAGTGCTAAAATACTTTTCACTCGTCGATGGGGTTACCTCCGGAACGGCCGCAGTGTATAACTATACATATTGTGAAAATGAATGTAAGTATCTCTAGAATAACCTTAATAAAATTGATAATATTCAGCATGCTTTCTAAATGACAGAATAATGAAGAAAGGTAAAAGAACAATAATTAGTGTAAACTAATCATTTTTCATCCTTAAAACATTTGTTTAGGATCAGTTTATAATCTCAAAACTAACTTTACGTGTTTAAAAATCGGGTAAATAGTGCGAATCGGTCCTCCTTTAGTAGAAAACCCGGGCCGAAATAAGTTTAAGCTGGTTAGGATTTAGTGAAATTGGACCAATTATCGAACTCTTAATTTGTTTTCGGACCCTAACAAGTTGGGTTGTGTGAAGTAGTTAAACGGATTAATTCTTGTTTAATTAGTGACTAACCTGTCGCAGAGTTGCCAACCTACAAAACAAGATTTACCAACTCTAACTCAGTTACCCTGTCCTACCTGGTTAGCTCTTGTTGTGTTGCCTTTAGCTAAGAGCGAAGATGTGTTTGCTTGTGCTTGGTACACAGTTGGAACGTTATTATGTTACCCGAGAAATACACAAATGTTTAAGACGTGTTGAAATAGACATTTAATATAATATGTCGTTACGTAATATATCTTTTATATTAGTTCGAGCAGTTTTTAAGTAAACGCTTGCATTATTTTATAATAAACTAGTTTAATTAGCGAGCATTGTGTGTAATATTGCATGCTTGAGTTTATAACAGTTTTGAAACAAAATACAATCGATATCTAGATTTCTTTATGTTACGGTGGTTTCCAAAAAATTTAAAGGTAGCTTTGAAACTCTCTAGTTTACCAGAAGTTTACTGTTTTGTCATTATCAGCAAGGTCTGTTTTGTGGTTTAAGTGTGACTTTACAGAAATGAAAAAGAATTAGTTTACACTAACCATTGTTCTTTTACGTTTCTTCATTATAAAACCTATCATTTAGAAAGAGAAATAAACATTGAGCTGAAGGTTTTTCTTGATTGCGTCTTATGCTATGTTAAACTATGATAATCACCAGGAAGACGGCCCACTCAAGAACAAGAGTGTTATTAATCCTTTTATCTTAAATAAAGTATAATTTTTTTATTTAGACACTTAGCTAGGACTATGCAATATACGCAAATCTTTCTTTTTGAGACAGTGTTGGTTACTAATAATGTAGATTCAATCTCTAAGTTAAATGTCTAAAATAGCTTTATTTAGTATTTCAGAAAGGATTCACTGAAGGATAATATAATTGTAATATAATTGTTAATATAATTGTATATTAAGAATAATACATAGTAACCTGTAAAATTGTATTTGCTTAACATGGACCAGTTTCAACCTTTAGGTCATCTTCCTAAATAATACACATTGTATAAACTTGTAAATAGTATACTCGTAGTTTTCTAAAACAAACAAAAATCACATGGACAAAATTAGAAATTAATAAAAACAGTTAATGAAAAAGTGAAGAACCTTGAATATGTGTACAATATGAAACGTTTTCCTGAACTTCTTACGTTTTAATTTCGTAGAATATCAGGTTCCTGAGATTTAAATGAATTGAGTTTAATATTTGTTGTGTGGATTTTCTATTTTACTTAAATATATCGGGAGGTCTTCTTTGCAGTTCATCATCAGACCTCAACATCCCAAAGGTAAAATGTTCTTCAATATTTTTATAGCTATGGTTTGAGTTGAGGATGTGTTCTGCAAAATTTGATTTAATACTTGTTGTGTTGTTTGATTTGATTGCCTGGACGTGCTCTCTGAATCTTAATTTGAAGGTCCTCCCTGTTTAGAAACTTTCTCCCCGGCCTATATAAAAACTTTCGCAATCGGTACATTTAAGCTTGTTGATGCCAGATTTGTCATATTGATTAAGTGTGTTAGGGTTTTATCTAACATGTCAGCATGCAAGAATTCAAAGTTGAAAAAGAAACCAAGAGAGCTGGAAAGTAAGAGTGGTTCTTGCTAAAGTAGAGAAGAGGAAAGAGCGAGGATGTAAACCGAGACATAAATTACGAGCATGTTTAAAACACAGCTTTAGTCTTTACTGAGGAAATATACGACTGTTGAACGAACAAATCTTGGCCCAGAACTTACTGGTGAGGTTTGGCCTCGACATGTATTTGCTTGGAAACACATTACAGCTTTACAAAGTGTTTTATGACTTATAATCACACTTTTCCAATCACTTTATCATCATCCTTTAACTTTCTTAACTCTTAAGCTTATTGTGGCCGGTGTCATCACTAAGATCTAATGCTTCCCGTTTCACGGCGTCACAGTTGAAATACAAATACTGTTGAACGTTTCGACCTCATTGTGGAGAGTCATCCTCAGTAGCTGGTTGACTGGCTGAGACTCTGCCAGTCAGTCAATCCGCTAAGAGTCCCAGCCAGTCAACCGGCTCTTTGTTATATTTTACTTTTCTTATACATTTTACTTTATTCATGTTATTTCAAATGTTATACACTGGAATTAAAACCCTGATTCGTTTACCAAATGTATTGTTACGTTATATTAACATTAAATATGTTTTATGAATGTAACAAATTGGGCCGTTTGCTTCGCTCAAGGTGGCGCTTTGACTTTAGCCAAGATAATTCAACAAGTATGATAGACATTCACATTGATTTTATGATTTTACAATGTAAAATAACTTTAAAAGAAACTGCCTTTGTAGGTACTGTATTACTAAAATAATTTAGTTCTTCTTGTTCCCACCATGTCCAAACTTAATAATTAGGAGGAGATATTTCACCCTTGCTGTGGAGTACCATCTTCAGTCCCTGATTGGCTGAAACCAATAATTTTATTCCCATCATTCTTATTGAAGTGTTGTTGGTTATTTCTGCAATTTCGGTGATAGTGAAAGTAGTATGAGTTAAAGAGAATGCACATCGAAATGGCTAATTTTTATTTGGCAGGTACTTTCTAGAAGAATAGGTTGGTGTAAAATCTGTTGAAAATCTATAAACAAATCCATTTGTCTTCAACCAGCCAATCAAAGACAAGGATCCAATCAGAAAGAGGCAATTAGTCTAGAAATATTCTCAATTGTATCCATCCCGAACTCTTCTCAAGTACTGAAGGATCCTCTCCTCAGTTGGAATCATCGTTATACAGACAACCTCAACTTTTCCACAATATGGGTGGAGGGCTGGTTAAAAATAATCCAGAAACTATTAACGAAGAAGAAGTAGCCGACGTTAGTTGAATCGACAAGCTTCTTCCATTTCACATTGTACATTACCGTACTTATCAGCTGTTTTCACTGTGGTGTTTGATTATATTTGACTTAATCACTAAATCACTATTTGAGATGCCGACCACTCTCATGAAGGATGAGTGTGACGAGTGGTTGTAATGAGTTATGAGGTGTAGTCTTGTTACAAACTAAGGCCGACTCTTCCTTAAAATGGGTAATTAATTAATAGCCCAATGACCAATGGAAATTCAAGGACCAACGGCTTAACGTGACTTCCGAACCACGCAGGTGATGGTCTGATATGTCTAAACGATGGTGGGAGTTGATGCGGGTATCATCAGATGATCACTGATGAGCCACTTTAGACCTATATCATCCTCAAAACCTGACTTCCATGGAGCTGGATTACAGGACCACGCCACGAGTCCCAGTCGATTGCCGGTCAATATTTTCCGGTGATTTTAGACACCTACAGCTTGGAATTGATATCAGTACTTATTTTGCTCTGATATGATTACCAAGTGACTTTACTTTGGTAGTATCCTTTTGTGTTTGTCTGCTCTGATTATTCTAGAACGATTATTGGTTTATTTATTTTAAGTAAATAATTTAATATACTATTAATAATAATTCATACAATATTTATACGAGTATTGCGTTGCGTAACTTTCGAGCCTCATGGCTACTAAGTTCTTGGTACTTACTTAGCTACTTAGCTCATAATCATAGTTCCTAGTTACTTGTTCTTCTGGTTTCTAAACCTTTATCGCTTTAAGTTACTATCTTGTCATTGTTATATCTTAAGTTTTTGGTAAAAAGTGTAAACCGCTGAAAACAAACTAATTAATATAAAAAGTGAAAAATAACATTTCAATAATATTTTAATCGATTTGTGATTTAAAACTGTTTATTTGATAAAAGAAATGTAAAATACATTTGCGTTTGACAGTAGGGGTGTATTCCAGTAGCTAATTGGTATTCCAAAAATATAAAAATATGTTTAAACTCTTATTTATGTATACTCTAGACTAGCACTAGGTTACTTTTTCCTACAGGTGTTTTTATATAGTGGCGTTTAGTTCGTGAGAAATAAAAACATTAAAATAAATAAAGGCTAAGTCAAACAAAGGCTAAGCAAAGTACGGGAACCCACGATAAAAACCCTCTACCTCTCTTAATGGCCCAAGATAACACACATACTGACCTTTTACATACGTTCTACCTTTTTCCTCTTTGCTTCTATGAACCAAATAAAATTACATTTTCTATTTTAACCTTTAGCAAAGTTTAACAATAAAAAACTGTATTTATTTATTATCACCGTTTTTATTACCTTATTTTATAACTTACCTGATTCCTGTAGATTTTCATGGTAAAAACAATATTATTTCTATGTAACTGAGACTGCTATGTCCATTGCGTACGTGGTCACTGGAAACAAACAGGTTTTATCATACATATCCGCATTTATTAATTTTTTTGACAAGCTGAACATAATTGAAACCCCTAATCCAAAAGAAGATGGGAAGTTAAAAGTTGCTGCTCTACACTTGATCTTAGGTTACCTTTATATACAAAATATGTTCAACTAGAAAATAGCGTAATAAAATTTTACTTAAGTTGATTCGCATAACCTAATATGTCCAGGTTACTATGGCTAAGTCAATTAATCAATAATCGTTTGTTTTCGCAAAAAGATGTAGAATTTAAATTGTAACATTTTATAGTTTTCTAACTAACAACTGATGATGCCTTAACCGGCAAAAGAGCTAGTGATATCAAATTATATGAAATTTAAAAAAAAATAATCATTTGTATAAATTTAGTTTTATTGTTCCATCTTCCAACCAATAATCAAATCTCCTAATAGATTTGGACTTATTATTAATGTTCATTTGTGTAAACGCTTAATAGCTAATCTATATAATTAAAGAATTGATGAAAATCTAATGGCAGTCAGTACAACCGTTCTATCAAGCCGATTTTCTTCATTGTTTTTGAATGAAAGGTATTTATGCATAGATTCATCATCATACATCAAAAATCGCTTAACTGTCGCCCTTCTCAAGTTGTACTCAAAAAAGGCTTTTTCCCCATGCTTTCTTCGCTTTGCCCTGTCATATCTCAGGTTATAATTGAGATACGAGTACGTTGTTCGTTTGGTCTAAGAACACTCAGTAAGTCATGCTCTTTCATTAGAGATATCGTTGGACATATTTAGCTACCTCTAAGAGGAGATAGAGGACGAACGAGGGAGTGGACATGCCGGGTAGCCACGGGCTCGAGTCCCAGTTTGGTCCACACATTTTGTCCTTTCATTTCTTTAGTTATAGATTTTGAATAATTGACTCTGGAACTCGAGTTAGCATTAAAGATGCGTAAAGAGTAATCAATTTTTTACACGTATTAAATGCCCAACAAAGGCATAATTATACTTAAGCAATGTTTTGCCTGTGACTAAAATAAAATGAGCCAATTGAGAAAATATGAAAATTGACCAGCGAGTCTCTGAAAAAGAGTTGTATGATTCGTTGAATTGGCTCGGGCTTGTGTTGAACTGAGCTAATAAACAACGTTCCCAACAATACTTGACGGATACTGAAGGTCCAGCATTGTTATTTCCTTTCAATGTATTTTATCTGTTCTGAGGACAATTGGAAGTCTTGTTCTATCGAGTTGAGGTTGTTTACTTGGGTGCCTTGTGACATACAAAACCTAAGTACTTGTGAATTATAATATTTATAAATACGGCGTTGATATTACTTTCACGGGGTTTGTATAAAGTAGGACTTGTTGACACCAAAATAAAATTTTAAAGTAACTTAAATTATCACTCTGCGCAGTTATGTGTCAGTAGCATTTGTTACCCTATAATTAACAAATGCAGGCCCTAGTTTAAGAAATTATTATGATTAAAGTAATTGAAGTGTAATCATGTAGTGAGAAATATATTTTTAGTGTTATTTAGTCTACAATATGACCTATGGTATAACTTTAAGAACTGTCTGGACTTTTATGTGACAAGTTTTGCTCTATAAACTCTTATTTTAAAATTATTGGATACAACATAGTTGTGTAGTAAAACTTTAAATAATTTTAAATGTTGATGTTTTTGTATGTGTAGTGGGTATAATTTTCCGGTATTTAAAAAAAAGGTTTCAGTTATTGGCACTGAATTCTCAATATATACCGCTTGCGTAATACGACTGAGAATATTAGTGCCTTTTAATAGAGTTATAATTTCATACATACAGTAAATAAGTTCCGTTAGAATTTGATAACGACTAATCAGTTGTAACTTTCATGTAATAAAAGGTTTGTTAGTATTTTTAACCCATAAATAATAACTGTTTACACAAAAAACGTATATCCTTTCTCATTGTTGATAACAATTTACAGTAAACACCATGTTGCAATAATTATCATATATGGTTTAACTCATCTAATACCACAATGCAACGAGTTGTATATAAAATAAAACTTTAGAAAACATAAAGGGTTTCGTGTTCGTAGCGCCTAGTACAATGACACGTAACAATGACAAACTTATAGATCACTTAATAGGATAATTATATCAAATAAATTGTATCATTATAAAACATCTTTCTATCGTGTAAACGTTTTACTACCAAACTAAATTCTAATACCAAAGCAATAACTTATACACAAAGATTAAAATTAACTTTTCTGTGGCTCAACAAAAGGTTTATTTAATTCAAACTTAGTTCTAGTTTATACTTGGAGACGGGTCGAGGGTTAATATTCCATAAGGTTGCTGCTGGTTTTAATTTTGCCCTTAATTAGACAGAGCTGACGTGCTTGGAAACCCACAGCACTTCCATTTACAACCCTTCTCCTAAATGAACTCTAAATGCTTTTCATTCTTCTTAAACAAGACGACTCATTAACGTGAAAAGTAGAAATCAGGTGAATTGTGTCAAAAGGTGCCTCTTGTCTCAAGTGTTTTTAGTACTAATTTGTATTTTATTTTAAGTTTCATTCAAGAAAAGCATAGATATTTTATTTAACAAACTTTACTACAATAATTATTACACGTATTGTAAGTTACTTACATTTGAAGCATTTGTGTAAGAATCTACCTGCCTCAATATTATTTTTAACTACATACAAGCTTTTTAAGCGGTGGGGAACGGTCGTTTAATTTTTACAACTAAAAGCTTATACATTTGAAATATTACGAAAAAAACTATAACAAGTTATTTTGTTTTTCTTTGGAGTTTAATGTTATTATTATTATGCTGTCAAACCTTTTTTTAATTTTAAAACGTAATTTAAACAATATTTAAGTAACAAAATAGAGACACATATTTTTGCTTGCTTTTGTTATGTTTGTATACCACCCTTTTTGAGCAGACTTAACTTACTTTTAAAACCCAAATACTGGGGGCTCATTCATCAACTTATTTGCTCTCAGCTTTTACTTATGAAGTCAACGTTGATAGTTTTGGGTAATTAGAGATCTTTGACCAACTTTGGGACTTGACTTGAGTTTTGCGATTACACCAATTCATTTTCTCAAAGCTGTTGCCCAGAACTTTTATCTACTTTTTGACTGTTTGGCTTTCAACTTTCGCTACATATAAACTTTACCTTTTACTATTGTAACTCTTTTTATGATTACTTTGTTATTTTGTTTACATTTCTTAAAATCAACCCTTATTTAAGTAAAGCTTTTAATCATTCTTGTGTTATACAGAACGTGAAATACATTACCGAAGTAAAACACCTACAAATTTACAGCATTGCAATTTACTATTCCATTTTGCGTAAACGAATTCTAATTTTAAGTACTTAAACACTATTTCGTGACAAAAGTGAGAGTATTTAAGAATAAAACATCCGAAAAGTTGGTGAAATTTAAACTAACAACGCATAAGTGATTTTGTTAAACTTTACCTGTCAGAGTTTGCTAATTAGCTGAAATAAGCAATAAACAAATCGCTGTCTTTTATGTAACAGTCCTGCATTACTATAAAAACAGAGTTTACAGAATAAAACGCATTGTGCGAAATATTGACATTGGAAGAGTACAGTAACTGTTATGTTTTCCTCATGTATACTTCGAACGTTAACACACTACAAACAATAATGCAAATACGGGATATAACTATTTATTTTATATGATTATCTAACGACATCAATGTTCTAACAGCTCCGTTGCCGTTTGTGATTATACAGTATTAGAGTAGACATTTATTTGGGTTGTTTATGTTATTTACAAACTTTAAACCGTACCATTTTGTAAGGAATAAGTTAACGAAGACGTAAATGATGTTGAAAGTAAAACAACGTTTAGGTAAATAAAATAAATAAAAATAAAACATTTGTGTATTATAAATTTTTTTGAGTAAAATATGGGACAGTTTATCCTTTCTTATTGTGGAAAAAGGTTACATCCACAGTTTGAACACTAAAACGAGTAATATTTTCTTGTTTGTCATTTTTGTAAGTGGATCAGATACCTAATCAATATTTTGTTAATTTTGTATATTTTGTAAAATATTACAAGTATAACGTAAAATTTATTTCTCGAGCACATTAGATGACTAAATTTAGAATGAAGAGCTATAGAATTGTTGTTTAAATCGTAATTTAAGAACAGGAGTCACCGACTGTGTTATTGTGACTAAACTGTCACATTTATAAGTTGACTAAAATCTCGTTATAAAGACACTTTAAGGTAGAGAAATATGTTCAAAACGTTATCTGACTTTTTCCTCTAAAAAAATTCGATTTCAAAGTGCATTTATAACTTAAACTAGTAAACAAATCAAAGTTAAAGAACGCACATTTGTACGAGTGCACCTGCTTGCTAGATTATAGACGAAGAGGAATATAACATCCACTGTAACCTTAGAAATGAAATCTGGGTTAAGCTAATTAGTTTTGCACAAACAATATTCCCAGTAGGTTATAGTGTGTATATCTGATATCCCACGTTATAAAGCTAATTTATCTTGAACCTTTGTTCTAAAATATTCTTTATAAGTAGATGAATATCGTAAAGTTTTGCCTCGAACCACATTTCCAAACTTTTTTTCACTCGTAGAGTACAAAATGAGTTTAAAACCTCAAATCAAACTAGATACAATTTCAAACCGGATTAAGATAAACATGGTTTTCGGAAACAACCTTTAAGAAGAGGCCGGATAGAGCCCAAACGGTGTTCAAATAGGATAGGGAATTTAACATGGGAACATTTGCAAACTGTGTTTTACGTAGGTTAATGAACTAAAATGTGGACAGTTTTTCTCGGCAAGCATATAGTCATTAGTGCTGCTGTTTATACACAAGAAAAAGATTAGTTCGGTTACACAATATAATTTTAATTACTGAATTTTGAGTGCATGTTCTTATGGAAAAATACGGTTTTAGTCCGGAAGTACAGAATTAATCTGATGACCAAAGTAAACGTTTTAGAATAAGAATAAGAACGGTTTATTTTCTTTACCTTTATACATACATTGCGGGTACAGATTACATTTCATTTTACTAAATTCTACATAGAATTACTTTCCCAGGCTGACCTGTACTATATATTAAAAAATAACACTAAAAAATGGACAACAGAAAGAAAATAGGGCCCCTAGGATTTTGGTCCGTTTAGGGGTTCCATCACTGTAATACAAATACAAAAAGAAGTTTAGGAGCTCTCAAGTATATAAAATAATTTTACAATAGCGTACTGTGTAAAAATAAAATAAAACCATGTCTTAGAGGTACTGTGTGCACCTTACAGAGATGAGGAAAAATATTAATGAATTTCAAGTTTGAAAGATGTGTTTTAGAAATAAAATGTATTAACAGTAGATTGACAATTCAACTAACAGTAAAAAACTGGAACTAATACTAGATAAAGTTCAAACAGAATACGTCAATAAAAAACAAAATGTTATCATAGACAGAAAGCTATGCTATTAATAAGTACAGTAGATTATTTACATTATCATTTATATATTTATCAGCACATTATCATTTTCTATTTGCATTAGCCATTCCTTTACATGTTTTAGAAATTTTCCATGGTTGGTAATACTTTGGATTCTTTCAGGAAGTGTATTAAATACTTTTGGTGTTTATATGAAGCAGCATCAATAGATCTATACTTCACGCGAGAAAATCTTCACACGTAAGTAAATTAACTTGCCTAAAACGTACTTTGGAGGTATTATCCCATGTTATAAACGGTACTCTGAGTTGGATCTGCAGTCGCTCAATCTGGCCCCTTCTTAAAATTTACAAACAAGATTTTACTAAGCGAAAATGTAATCCTACAAGAGGAAGTGACATTCACAACTCTGCAACTTGTGGAGGGAGAACTACTTCAAGGTAAGACACAGAACGGTGTTTACCTTCGCAGGCAGGAGTTGAGTTTTTCAACAGTCTGCAAACTTATTTTATTGTGATCTATTGATGTCAACGTTCATACTATTGTCTATTTAGTAACAACTCAATGGGTATTATTTAAACGTAAGTAGAAGAACATCAAACAAAACATGTCATAGTTCTCCCCAATAAGTTTAGCTGTTCACAACGATGGGAGATGCGGACAAGAATTAACTTGTTTCTCGTTTACTGTGTTAAGCTAAGTTAGAACCGAGACTTTGGGGCAACACTATACTTCCATACCACACAGATGTTGTTTTATTTACATACTCAAATTTCTCAAATTTCTCAGTACAAGCTTGGTTTAGATAAATAAAGGCCCATTTGTAAAGGTTAAGATAATTTTGCACTTACACCCGAAGATGAAGTAACTTTGAAACCGGTCGTGTAGAAAATATTTCAAACATGGTACTTTGTTGTTCTTTTCTTAATATCAAAATATACCGTAACCCTCGTAAATGTGCCTTCTCACAAACATGAATATGTTTGAAGTAATTCAATGAAAAATTTACTTATAAGCCTGCATAAAAAATAAGAAGTTAATACATCAAATAAGAAGAGTTATTGCAATATAACAATTGTCTTAAGTGTTAAAACATCGTTCAATAATAAATTAATTTTAGTTCTTTATGAAACACTTTATACCCACATTAATAATGTAGCATGGTAATAAACAAACACATATTGGTTCTATTGTGTAAAAAAACTCCTTCATATAATGAAATAATAAAAAAAGGATTTCATCGACTTGAGAATTTATTAAGGAATGGATTTAGCGCGGCCCTGAATGGTTGTCAAGAGGTTTAGAGATGGAAAAGCCATCACCTGCGAATGTGACTCTAGGGCCTCTTCTCGCCATCTACAAGTATCCGGGAATAATATCTTTCCTTCAACGCATTGCTTTAATTTAATCCATCGTAATGAAATATAACTCATATTTAGGTAACTAACTGTAGTACGCATTTGCAGCATAAGGGATATAAAATATTTAGTTTGAGTTTACATTAGTGTATAACACAATTTTAAACAGCAAGCCAAAACACATTTTATTGGATTAAGTGATAGCAATAGCCTTCCTTTCGGCTGAACACGTGTAGTGTTTCACCTTCTAAATTACTAAAGAATTTACGGCTGAAAACGTAACTGTTAATTATATCGGTACAGCGAAAAAAGTGCCAAATCAAAAGTGTCAGCATGGAAATGCCAAACGCAAAGTGCCTTAGACCACAAGTGCCACAAGTCCTAAATACCACTTATTTAAAATGCCAAATACAAAATATGCCAACATTTAGGCGCCAAGAACATAATGCCAACTATAAATAACTTATTTTTATATCAGTTTTTTTTTCAAATCCACTCATGGTCACTTTTAAAATAATTATATAAAAAGGAAGAACATAGTACACTGAAATATTATTTAATTATTATATACCTAATTCTAAAGCATTCTTCCCGCATGTTATACACAACATGACTTAAGGTTGAAAGACTTTAAGGAAGATGGTCTTAAGATTGTAACCGGTCCATGTTAATTAAAAAATATTACAGGGTACTACGTGTTTCCCTTTTCACATTATAATCTCCAAGTACGTATTTGCCAGAAGCTTAAAAGATAAAAATATATTAAACGATTTTTCAGTTATTAATATAAAACTTCCCTAATCATTTCAAGTTATCTATGTACAACGACCAAAATTATAATTAGGAGTATAATGACGTTTTTGTACTTGTTCTACAAATTGCAAGATTTTGTTGTCTTTATTCACAAAATTTCACCTTATAAAATATATCCTCTCGTTTTCGTCTTCTTACCTCTTTGCTTGACTGTGTTTAGCTTATTTCCAAGTCATGTTGACCTCGCCAAGTGTGGGAGGTAAGTACAATGCATTAATCTTGCATATTATCTACATTCTATAGATCTTGCGATTCACAATGTAAATTTATATCTTGAAACTGTTTGGTTAAACACTTGTTTTTAACAAGACTTATATTGTTCTTGGAACAGTTATCTATAGTGGGATAAACTATGTGTCGAATTTATGTAATTATCAGCCGTTAAAGCTAACGAGTACATTATTGGTGGATTGGGTAAATGTATATCAACGTAAAAATAGTTGCAATCAAGTTGTACAATTAATAAATATTGTTATTGTTATTTTATTTAAGGCTAGCGAACAAGTACGCATCTACACAACGCGTAACTAACTTTAAAGTGTAATAAAAATCATACGGACACAGTTAATGGTTATTTGAAGCAGCTTTTGTCGGAGCTAGATGAAAAATACAAATTTAAACTTGATTTGACGTTGCAAGCCTTTTAATAACAAGACAATTTAATTTTTTCTTGGACAATATACTAATTTTCAAACATTTGTTGATTTATAAGGCTACGTGTGTAAATAACCTTTCAGTTCTTAAGATATTTTACTAAAGAATTTATCAAAATAATGGTCTATTGTTTTATTACCAAATCTTGAAGTATCGGATTAGTTCAGCAGCTGAAATGATGGTCTTAAGGAATTCTTTGACCTGTAAAACCTGAAGGGTGTTTATTGTTTTGCTTTGCTGTTAGGCAACTCTTGTTCAAGTAATTTCAACTCGGTTCAAGTCTTGACTTTACCAAGAACTTCATCTCTTTTATTTCTAGTTCGAAATTCTGAACTCTATTTTTATTGAAAAAAAACATGGTCTTATTTACATTGTATCTTGCCGAGTCATGTCCTAATAATTTAAATGAATGAAGTGGCTCAGTTGGCCCTGCCTTGATAATGAATTTACTTATTTGTTTATTAAACTTAAACAATAGCCATCTTAAAACACACTTATATAAATCATTCAAAATGTAAAAACATTAACAATAAAAAAGATATATGAACTATTGACTAGCCACAACAATACATCAATACAATTGGTGAACTTGCTGTATTACTACGACTAACAACTTTTTATTTGACAAGCAAATAACGAACGAAAATAACGTACTTTATTTAATAATTGTATCGTTTTAATTATTTACTTTAGTTTGTCATATAAATGTATAAGGTGTTTCATGAGCAAGGCGACCTCAAAAATACGAGATTAGATGAGAAAACAAGGAATGTAATAATTATCATCCATACAAAATACTCGTGTTAATTAAAACTAACATTGAGTTTCAACATGCCTAATTTTTAGCTTTTCATGTTAAGTGGGATTTCGCTTGAAATCAAAACATCTACTGTGGAATAAAAGCTTTTATTGTATACACGTCCCTTATATTGTTGATATCTTTAACGCTCAAAAGCATACTCTCTAGTTATTACCTAACGCCATACCTTTTTTAAAAACTCAATAATGTATTATTTACCTTCTGAAGGCTCAACCAGTAAACTATGTATTCCTCTCGGTTGAAGCTAGCCAGTGAAACCACCCCCGACCCCCACCACTCTCTACAGTCTAGAGGGTAGCTTACATGAAGTATTGGACAGCCGGAGGTCCGTGGTTCCCCATACATGATTAACCTTACCATTTCTCACTTACTTCTCGTGCTCGCTTCACTGGAATATATGCGCTTTGCTTATCATATGTTGCTGAAACAAGTGCGTTTGTTCTAACAGCACGGTTGTTTATTTTAAAAGATTTTGACACGAAGAGTATGATAGTTCATATTATTGGTCGGGGTGGATTTTTGTTTGTTTATGTGTGGTAAAAAACACTTTGCCATCAGTACCACGACATTTTAAAAATTACATTTACCAAAAAAGGATGTAAGTGCTGCGAACACATTGTTAAATATTAACTTTTGATTTTTATCTTATAAAAAGTTTGAAAGTGCAAATACTTTATTCTATTTTGAGACCATAGTAGTTCCGAGTATTTGTCATTCATGTTTAAATTAATGATCTTCCTTTTCCTTACCCACATAACGTTACAAAAATGAAACACTGAAAATATTTTTACTTTAGTGCACCTTTGGGTGTTACGGAGTGTTGGGCGAAAGCAAAGAAAGCTTAGTTAAATCTAGGAAACTACTAAAGGTTAGCCACGTTTGAAATAAGCGCCCACTATTAGTAGCCTAGTTAATCTTTATTCACAATCAGACCCAAAAAAGTACGTCAAGCACCTTTTGGAAACTTGGCTTTTTCTCGGCCAGACTAGTTTCCTCCTTCAAAACTAGCTATTTTTCTTTTAAATTAGTTTAGGTGTAGATGGAACCAATCTTCTCAAAATCCCTCACCAACTTTAACTGTTTTTATTGGATCGTTTGTGTTTCTGTCAAGTATAAAGTATAGTCCAGGCTTTTATTTTCTTTTGAATACCTTTGATTAACTGTCCAATCGAACACTTTGTCTTAAAGAGTTTCTGTCATAAATGCCTGTTTATGTGATACCTATAGTTTTAAAACTGCCACGATCCATTTTAATATTAGTATATTTGCTTACAAACACAATGAATATCACTTACACTTGTTTAGCACAATGTCACTCTCTATTCTATATTTTTAGAGTATCTATTCAGTGTCTTGCGTCATCGTCGTTATCAGCTTTCATTGAAAGTTTTTCATATAAAAAGGTCGTACTGATTCCTGTGTATACCAGGCAAATAATCAAGAAAAGAATCAAACAAATGGCGCAAACATGTGAAGTATTTGGTTGAAAGGTAAGAACGCTTGTAGACTGCAAAGTGAGCATTATTCAAGGCAATACCATTTTCTTTTATCCACATTGAGCTCAACTTCAAACCACTTCAAGTGGAAACTTGAAGAGGTTCTTTGAATAAATGGACTTTGTGGGGAGCCGAACTTTCTTAACACGTTCTCAGTTTACTGTAACAGAACCATTGTACGAAGTAATTTGATATTTTGATTTTGTTGCTTAGCTATTTCTATGATTGTTAATTTCACGGCTTAAGTATCATGTATATGATTCGGAAATATTTATTTCGCTGCAGAAGCACTTTATGAGGATAACTGCCAGAATTTAATTAGAAATAATCCGTTATCACCTTTTGCAGATAAACATTCATTTGGTTATTTGAGCTGATTATTATGTTTTGTTATATTTAATGAACGTGTACCTACTCAAAATATTTGATTGGATTTTTGTTAAAGCACTTTTAAAGTTTTTGTAGAATTGTGAAAAGTCGAACGACAGTTTTTATGTTTTTTTTATATATATTCTTTTTTTTACTCTTGTTCTCATTGATTTGTATGTATCTTACTTTACTTATATTTTACTCTATTATTTGTTTATTATCTTGACGTAGCCTTTTGGATTGTATAATCTGTTTTGGTGAATAAAGTTATTTATTTAACTAAAAAATCGCGTTAGGCTAGTGTTGAGTGATAAGCGTTAGTAAATATTTGTAGCTCAGTGGTATTGTGCGTGCTTCGCAACTTATTGGCACGAGTTCGATTCCCGGGCGCAATGATAACTTTTCACGATGGCCACTCCCCGTGATTCGGAAGTCACGTTAAGTCGTTGACCATTCCATTGGTCTTTGGGCTATTAATTAACATTACCAAATCTGGGTTACAGTCGGCCCTAGTTTGCAACAATCTCATCAAATGTAACAACATTTCATCGCCCATCAAAATACTCACCATCACTCCGCTAAAAGTGGTCGGTGTCTCAAAGCAAAGTACAAGTATCAAAGTATAAGTTCACAAGCTAACTACAATCTTTATGAATAGTTCTAACGGCATAAGTTTGCCTGCCACTCTAAACTCTAAGATTATTTCGTTAAAGTTGTTTTGAAGTTTATTTCGTTATAACAGCCACTCTCAATTTATTTTAAACTATTGTTTTGGTTGAATTGTCGAAAGCCTAGCTTTTCTAGTTAAGGGTCTAGAGGGTTTCTTAAATGTACCGATTTCTAAAAGCTACTGCATGTATAATAATGTTACTTGAGAGTGTCTTTAATTAATAAAGACAACACAAAATATCTCAGAAGCTAATGGCAAAAACATTTATATGGCAAATGAACTGGTCGACCACTACGTGCTGAGTTCTATTCATCAGGCAGTTCAAACTTAAAAACAAGCGCTAAGAAACCTTTCAGAAGAAAGTTTTTGTAGAACAAGCATTTGATTTTACAGACGCAACACATTATTTTACGGTTTTCCTACCCTAAGTAAGAGAATACATTAATATTTCCCTTTTTTAAAAGATTGTAAAACAACGGTCAAAGTCAATAGCTAGACATGGCACGTAATACAGTCTAGAGCACATTAGGGTTAAGTGCAGGGTTATGAAAGTTTACCGAGTATTTTATAACCGATAAAACACCTTGTAAACACGAGTATTGCACGTTTTCATTGCCAACCTTTGCTCCGCATTGAAAAGGTAATATTTTGAATTTCACTAGCACATGTCGAGCTATAGCTTTTACAACTTTGATGCTTGAGTAGAGACCTTTTATAGAGAAAAGGATAAAATTGTGTTCGATACACTTGTAAAACAAATGAAATCTTTCGATGACTAACATTCAATGCATATTCCTACTATCAAGTTGAATGAATGTACTATTTAGATTTTGTCATTCAAAGCAAATCAGTTGATATCGGCTTGTAATCGAACCATATCCGATTAAGTTAAAAGTTCCCTTAGCGTTCTACAAAAATGATTTTTCGTGATGTTTTTTGTAAGTGTGGGTGGAAAGTCACACACCAATGTTGGTTAGTTAAGTTTGTAAGTAAGCTTATGCTGATTACTTGCGTCGATTGAAATGGGCGTGAATTTAAATTAATAAAGTTACTTACGTTAGGTTCTTATAATCAGCCAATGGAAAGATGACAATATTTGAACACTTTTAGTCAGCAATAACTGTCTAGATATAACAGAAGGTTACTTGAAGGTTAATTATTCATAGCACTTATTGATGTAGCACTCACGGATATTCGAAATGAAATATCTAAAGAATATTCTTCATCGGATGATCTTAATATTTAAAACATCAAGAATCCTGTTTCGTATAGACAACTACTTGCGCACAAACAATATTTACAAATATTTGTCGCCCCATTCACAGGAACATATATATTTTTCCTCAAGAAAATAAGGTTGTACAAACTAAAATGTGTTTTATAATATATTGAAACCTATTTTCACTCAATACTATAAGCAAAAATGAAATGCTCCAAAAAGTGTTTCCTCTTTACTTCTTTGTTATTGTTCAAAAGAAATATTCTTCGCTAAAACACTCAAAATAAAGGACAGAATAAAACAAATGGGATGGATCTAGATGTAAAATGGAATCTCTTTTCCTAAGAATCAGATTTGAAGAGCTTTGGTAAATCGATTCTATTTGTTTGACGCAAGATAAAAGAGAATACATTATGCTTCTTCCAGGAAGAAATTGTATTTGCGAGATAGAAATCTACAAACATAATACTTTCTTTTATAAAAAATGTTGATACATTTTTCCTCTTGGCTGGATGAAGAAAACAGATGATTTAGGTCGTACACAAATAGAAAAATATTTACATTTCACAATAACAGCAGGTTTATTAATCCAAAGATTGAATTAACTCCTAAAACAGTGAATATTAAGTTAACCAAAGTACTTGACATATTTGGGTACGTAACGTTAAATTTACTTAGATTTACGCAAGTTCACAATTTGAAGGAAAGTAATTCCCCTTGAACGTAATATATGAAACATGTTACTAATTATTACTGCCTGTAATTTGAACTAGCACCGTGACAACATTTTTGGCATACACCAATACTAGTAATCTTTTTCTTGAAAGTCCCAGCAAATCCAGAATTTTTGGGGTCATATATAACATAAAATACAACATACTAATGTGTAAGAAGATATGATGTACCATAGCGATGAAGTGCGTATGATGTCATATAACATTTTAAATTACACCAATCATGACTTAATGGATACGACTTATTTGAACAATTTAAAGACACATTAATTTGTTTGAAAAGAAAACTTTAAACTAAACAACATGGAAATCTCAAAAGAATATTTGAGATAAAGCTTATGGTACAAATCTTTAAATCCATGTTTGTAATTTACTCTTTTAAAACTTGCAACACACGTTTTAGGAACATAAAAAGAGGACACATTTTTACTTTCTATTTGTATCTTTATCTTTACACGTTATGTAATTGTCTGTACACTTACCTGTCTACGTACTTTCAGTGAAATAAACCAGTTTAGTCTGATACGAGTACATTGTTTTAACATAACATGTTTTGGACAATACTCGAGGAGCAGAACACCGAGGTAGAAATTTTCCTGAATAAACTTTATTATTTACAAATTATTTATCATGTTTGATGTTACCTTTTGCGCATATAGTTGAAAAGAGGAAATACTAGCTTTTAACTAAAATCGGTTTCGCTTTGTCATGCAACATTGTAGAAAGATTGAACCAGAGGAAAATAAATACACCATGCATAAACAGTGTCCATGAACGATATTTTGAAAACAAATAGTTCCATTGTTGACCTTTTCAAAGCTTTAATATATGACAAGCTATTAAAAGTTTGATAAAGCTCAGAGCCATTTCTCCATACTTTATGTCCCCCGTAAACCTGTCATAAAAGCAAACCATAAAGTACTGGAATAGTAGAAACGCTTTGCTTTGTATTTTAATGATGCGTATAATTGACATTTTAGATTTATTTCTATTTTACAAAATGTTTAATTAACTTTAAAATCTAATAACTTAAATATCGCGTTACTCTTTTTTTCTAAATAACTAATCTAAAACAAATGGACAGAACTTCTGTGTTGACAGATGAATTGGTAAGCTTATGAACGTTCGTTTCAGATATTATGTGTTCCATGATAATTTAACTTGTACCTGTACAATATATTTTACCATATGATTTTTACGAATTGAAAATCACATCGTCACAATATTACACTGCCCGATATTTCTTAGCTGTATTGACGGGAGGGGTTTAAACTAGTGGTAAAGTGGGTAGATGTATTGATACGTTTATCAAACAAGATCCACCGCAACTTTCCAAGCCATTGACCAATGAGAGACTGGCTCATCTCTTCGTGTATTTATCTCGGTTTTACAGCTTTACCTCGGTACCAACTTTAGTAAAGGGAATACTGTAAGGACTCCAAACGAGATCATTAAATGCAGTTAGTAATTACTATTGTAATTATTTCATTTTAAAAGAATTTTAGAACTATTAAGGCCAAATAATAAGCTTAACTTTTCAGCGCTTTCCTTTAGTTGATTTTATCTTGTTTTCATAATCATTGTTATTATGGTTGGAAATTTATCGTAAAACAACAAACATAATTAATTAACAACCCGTACGCGATTCAAGCAGTTTTTGTTCAAACCTTTTTCATAAATACTTTAACGAATAATCAAATTATATTTTGAACTACGGAGCAGCTTAAAATCACTTTCAGGAAATAACATTGTCTATTTTATTTTTAAAACTAAATATTTTTATAATTATATTATAGTATATTTATTGTATTTATTATTTTATTATTAGTGTCTAACCTCGTAACTAACAATGACTAACCTGTCTTAATGTAATATAAGTTACTGTTGAATAGTTTATACAATGTCTCTGTTTCGAAAGAAATTTCATGAAGTGTACTTAATAACGCTTGAGACCAGTAATATTTCGTTAATTATCAAAATAAAGTTAGGTTTTAAAACGAAGCGCAGTTGATTCTTAATCAAAAAAGAAAACATCACAGTTCAAAATACTACGACACACTTATTTATTTATTTAAATGCTGAAGAAACTTACGTCATAAATATTGGCAAAAGAAAAGTCGATTTCCATTTATGCAACCATAATAAGAATATAAACCATCCTTTATAAAACCAGTACACCTTCTTTAGGATAGGACCTTTTAAATAATAATAATCTGTCCAAAAACCTAATTTACTCGTCCATTTATCTGCTCGAACGAGATTACTTTATTATGTTCAAAGTGTTATGCCTCACAAGTTGCAACCCGGTTTCAGGGTTTCAAAGGAGTAGTTTATTTCAGCATTGCAGGTTTATAACACCTTTGTTATGAAAATTAAACTAAAACCTCATTTATCTTTAGAGAGCGATTTAACTGTTTTTCGAGTTGTTTTATTTATTGCCTCGTTTCAGTTCACGTTTACTGTTTCCCTTTCTAAGTTAGAATCCTCTCGATTATGAACAACTCTAAACTGTTTATGTCGAGTTGTTTTATTTACCTGTAGTTTCCAACTGTATTTGTTCTGAAAACCGAAAGATTACCAAAGTTTTCAGCTCAATTATAAATTGACAAACAATAATTTAGCTATGAACGGTTTCCAACTGTCCCAGATGTTATAAACATGATCACTGTTTTTCGAGTTATTAATCTTTCCAACTGTTTCCCAGATTTGTAGTTAGATTCCGGTAAAAAATAAATAAAGTTAGATAATCCTCTCTAGAGAGCGTATTTTACTCAGACAACTCTAACTACTGTTTGATGTCGAGTTGTTTTATTTATTGCCTCGTTTTCAGTTCACGTTTCCAACTGTTTCCCAGATTTTACCTCAATTGTATTTCTTCTTCACTAATATCAAACACTGTGTTCAATGTTGTTTTGAAAGCTATTCCATTAGTTGGTGTTTGTCATTTACTGTTGACATTCGTTCTAAGGTAACTTATAACTTGAACAGGTTTTACTCAAGAAGGATTTCTTTCCAAAAGCCCCTTATAGTAGTCCAGGATTTGATGATAAATCATGTTTAAAGCAAAGGTACCAAAAAGGCGTTGTCAAAATTTTGATAAGGTAAAAAGAATAACAATTTGAAGGCTTTTACTTCTGATCACATTTGTCGGAATTGAATGTTACTTGTTGTAATAACAGTGACAAACATATAAATAGTTTCCATGACTTAAGTAAAGATACTAAGACGTCTCAGGTTGTTAAGGTCTTGTGTTAAAGACATTAACGCACTGCTTTAAAACCATTAACGCACAGTTATGTAATCTTGTTATGCTAAGAGCACGCTTCTGTGCAAAAGTGTTTTCAAAGATATCTTTGATGTTGAGAGGAACTTAATTAGCGAGCTTTTAACTAAAGTGGAGCAAACTCTGAAGGCTATGTTTTCCATGCAGGTAGCTTTCTTGTGTATTCTAACATACCTGTGATGTACTAGCATCTACTCAAGCATATAGATACGTGGCAGTATTAATAAAGGAATTTATAATTGGAGAAACTGCAGCGTTTGGACAATAATAAATTAACTTTTACCCATGGATTAGACCATAATATATTTAATGATTTAAGCCTAGTTACATATACCTTAAACTAATGTACAACTCGTATATATTAAGCTGTGTAGTCTTATAAACGTAAACAGACTAACGTAAGTCGTTAGGAGGTAAAGAGAAAAGTTAGAAGTGAACATCAAAGCCAAGCGGTTTAGAGAAAGGACTTACGAAACCAACTTGAAATGGTCAGACTTTCAAAAGAGCCATTCAAAATTAGACGAAGCAAAAACAACAAGTTATCCTAACTATTAAATATCCTCATTCGAAGGAAATCTAAGTATAGACGCACTGTTGAATAAATTCATTATACGTTTTATCAATCTACTTTTTTCAATCCAGTTCTTCAAAGTTTTGTTCGTGCAGTTTTACATTTAAATGTCATTTAGAAGTACAAATGACATAAGTAAATACTATAGAACACTTTTAGACAACATACGCGTATTTTAAAATACGATTGTTTTAAGCTTCTTACTTGATTGGATCTCACACAATGAGAACGTACACAAAGACTGTTGTAACCACAAAGAGGAGGTTGTGTTTGATGTTGATGATACATCGGAAAGAGCTTTGATGTCAACTTTGACAAATGAACTGTCAGCCACTCATACAGAGTGTTTTAAATGGCTTATCAGACGTGAAACCTACAAAGTCTCAACTGCCTTATTTATAACTACAAGTCACCCTATATTCCTACGCCCAATTCAATTTTAATAAAATTCAAAGCTATTTGAAATTGCCTGCTCTAAGACATTAGTAAATACCTCAACACGTATTGTATTATCAATGATAACTGTATCGTTAAATTAAAATGCAGCTTGAATTAAAACTTCAGTAAATACGGTTTGGAATCCACATACAATATTGCATACACAGTAATATATAATTATTACGATGACTTGCTGATGTCAGAAATGATCGCCACTGATAAAGGATTTGTCCAAAAGCTCCTCTGAGAAAAGAGAGCAAGCAATAAATAATTCATGTGTTTACCCAGTCTAAGTATTCTGAACTCACAATTCATTCACCGCAGTGAGAACACTTAATGTCCTGTCATTCTTCTCGTTTTGTAGAGTTTGTTTCACTAGCTAAGTGGCAAAGTTCAATGGAGAGAAATTCAAAGTAATCGCGTGAAATAATAGTTAGTATTCATCAGTCACATTTTTGTCCTGTATTTACATGAAATATCACACAAATCGTGGAATTATCGACATGATGAAGATCTTTTTTGCTTTATGAATAAACTTAAAGTCACTTTTCATCTACAATTAGAATGGGTTTTCGGCGGTAAATAATTGGTGAAAAGAGTTAGTTTTAAATACTTGACATGTTATAAAGGATTTGACAATTTTTCTAATATATATCTTTTCCGTCTTAAATTGTCAATACCCTAGGCAACACAATCTAAATAAAAAACTGTGAAAAGTTTACAGATGACAGTTTATAAAAAGTTGTTTCTTTTGTGTGTTTTTTATTTGGAACTTTTAGAGACCCTGTATAAACCAAAGGACCCTCTCCCTTATGAGTAGAAATAACTAAACCAACGTTATTCACAAAATATTGTTGTTATATTACATTAAATGTATCTTAATTATTTTAACTAATTGTATATGTATTTCGTATTTTAAAGTGCATTAAAGAAACAATGAATTATTTAAAGGTAGGTTCGAACCTCATTCACCCACTGTGTGGATATTGGTTCAGCGGCTGTGTGGTTAACAAACACCCTATATTAAACAGCTTATCGGCAGATCCATTAAAACTTGTTGATTAAAACCAATATCTAGACTCATCAAAATTCATACACCAATTACCTAACCTATAGGAGGTTTAATCCATAAGCAGTATACTCGTGTTGTTTTATAGTTGCTGACAGGAAGGCGATGGTTTTCCCTTTTTGTCGTAGAACACGAGAGGTTTTAATAAACGCTTAGAAGCTTGACTTGAGTTCAGGATTTCTTTTATATTTACCAAAACTCATACCGGAATAATTTATTTATGTTTAAAGATTTAAATAGTCAAATTAGTACTTCCATATTTGTTTAAAACATGACTAAATTGTATATCAAAGAGGTTTTACAGTGATGTGGCTGTAAACCCATACAGCCAAATAATGTAAGGACACGCTAAGCTCGCAAGTGCTACGATTTAATCTATCTATAGATATACATTAATTATGCCTCCAAGCATCATTCCTTAAAATACGCTACAACACACACGAGAACACGTAATGTCTTGTCATTCTTACTCGGCCATGTGACTTATACTAAACAATAATACGGTAGTCAACAGTGAATCTTCCCTCCTTTTACATTATATAATGGTTGTAATCATGTATATAATATTTATAGACCTGTATGCTGGCCTGACCTAAATAAACTAAAAATCAACAATTAATTAAATTTCATCTACTATTAGAAAAGCTTTAATTCGGTGAGTATTGGGTGAAAATTCGGTATTTAAATTTAACGTGTTTAAATACTTCACAGCTGTATACTCTTGCTGTTGTATGGCTGCTGACCGGGAAGTGAACTTTAGTTTTCCATTTATATTATTTAACACGTTTCGATCGTTTAATATGAACGCTTAGAAGTTTTTTATAGTTTATGATTTCTTTTACTGACCGTTAACCACAGATCATAAGCACAGGGACATTTATTCATGTTTAATGAATGTTTAACACATTCTAAAGTTTAATGTATACACTGGTGTAAAATCTGGTTGAAAATGGGATTAAATATTTCCTCCTCAAAGAAGTTTTGCAGTAGTGATTGTGAAAACATAGAGCCAAGCTGTATAATCTTATTGTTGGTTTATTTTTCATTCATGGAAATGAAAACAGTCCTTTCTATCTTAATGATGTATATCATATCACATACATTATCTATCGTATACATATTATATCTATCTAGTTTCTATCTATAGATATTTTTTTCAGATCAAGTAAAAGTTATAAAGCAGATTCATATAAATGTGCAAGAGTGATTTTTCCTTCTCAAACAGGTCATACATCTATCAAACCCTTCTTTTAATTTTCCTGAAACCTCTGTAGAATGGTTTAAGAGAAGTAAAGATTATAAGTGTTACATTGGTTTCCTCTAACCAAGTTTATCTAAAAAAAAAAGTAACGCGTTATAAAACTATGTTTCTATTCAGGAAATTTAAATCTAATATTGGACATATTGAAGTAAGTTTGTTGTAGATCCTTGTTATTTAAATATTGCAATTATAACATTAGGTTGTCATTTAGTTCCAACTTATTTACGACAGAGTTAATAGTTTATAAATTGCAAATTTAATCAAATTTACAATTAACGAAGCCTATATATTCGAATAATAAATAACCAAGGAACAATGTTATGTCTGCATGCATTCATATTGTGAAAAAACACAAATCACATCTTCAACATAAATTAAAGTACACAAATTAAAGGCAAATTCTTCTTCTTGTTTTGTCAAGTACAATAAATAATTGTGATGTAGCATAGGGTTTAAATCAAGTGTGGTAAACCACTGGTAACAAAATCTTATAGCCAAATGTTTTTCTACCCAATATAAATGTTCACATAACTATGAAATTATCATAAAATAAATAGATCGTGCGTGTGTTTTAAGGATGACAAAGTAAACGCGAACATTAGGTCATAGCTTGGTTGGAAGAAACGAGAAAGGATTACACTTATAAAGTCTGGCTCTAAAGTTTGTAAAAGTTCGCAATCCTTTAATGTCCCGAACGTAAGTCTTGATTTATTACCTAAGTTATTTTTGAGTTGTTCTGCTCAACCGCTTGTTTGACTAGCGGTTCTAAGCTAATGACCTGAGCCTTATCATGGATCGGGGTTTTGTAACTGTATACATGGTTGAAAAGGGAAATTGTTGTATCTCAAATAAGGAATAATGCAAATATAATTGATCCGAGAGTTTACAGAATATGGAAGTTTACTGTCAGTGTTTTTGTCAGGTTGTTATCTCTAATGTGGTTCAAATCATAAAGGTCAAACAATTTCCGGAATAAGTTTCAATTTGCTTATGAAAATAGGCAATGCTTATTTTAAATAGAGCGTTCAATGTAAATACAAACGAAAACTCGAAAAAATTACAATTTATAAAATTACTTGTTTGTTTGAATACTAAAACGACCTTTTTTGAAGAAATATTAGGTTTTTCCTTTAGTTGGCAAGAAATGTACAAAAATGGCTTTGCTAGTATTTAAAACAGCCTTAATATAAATAAACCTACCATCTTGCATTGGTCGCTATATTTAATTATACAACTCATTTTAAATTTTCTTAAACTCAGAATGTACCTTGGTTCAGAATTTCAAGAAAATCTGTAAATGTGTAACAAACATTCAAAATGACAAACGGTTCTAACATAATTAATTGTTTTGAGACCTTCACTTTACTTATTCAATAATCCTTAAAACTCAAACTGAGAGAACAACGCAAATGAGAAGAAAGGTCCGTCTGCTTTGAGAGTAAAGACTTAAG
The DNA here is from genome assembly GCA_018831715.1 of Matsumurasca onukii. NCBI lineage: Eukaryota > Metazoa > Arthropoda > Insecta > Hemiptera > Cicadellidae > Matsumurasca > Matsumurasca onukii. The sequence continues at coordinate 56,267,755 of CM032058.1, read as the reverse complement.
CTTTACGTTGGTGTTAGATTCCATGATTTATTCCAGTCAGGGATTCAATATGCTGACAGTAACGTACGAGTATAAGATAAGACTTTGTGTAGCCATGTAAACTGCAAACAAATCCCAGACTAGACGCGATGCATTTTAAATAACACATTTTATAACACCTTAAGGAATTTCCACTGTCGAATTGTAAAATAGATGCGTTATGGATTTAGGTTAATTATACGCCTACCTTATTCGTTAAGTGTCTGTAAAAGGTTTTACCTAAACCAGCTGTGAAATTGGTCGTATCTACAATTCATGTTTACACGAACCAATAAGCTCTGAAATACGAAATCTAACATAAACTACTTCGTTAGTGGAAAATTTAATACGTTTTAACACAAATTACTTTTATACTAATCATAACGTCATCATATTACAAAGTTTTCCTATTATTTCTATCTCTTATCTAGTACTTCACTTTACATTTTAAATAGTTTTCTTTGGTGTTTAGTTGTCACAGAAACTGCTGTTTCATATTCATCAAAAAAATTTTACCCTAAAATAGCTCATGAATCTCCGGTACTGAGTTAGTCACCAGGTCCCAAAGTATAGGCTGAATTTAATACGTTGTATCGTTTTTTAACGTTCGAGATGTGAACATATCAGCGTATCATGATTTAACATAATATTTTTATGTACATACGTTAAAATATTTAGTGTATATCTGCACGTAACTTTGGAAACAATTCGGACTGCCTTCTTTTGCAAAATAAAACCCTCAAAATCTATTTTATTTCATAATTTATATAAGGATTGTTAGACCAAAATAAGCTGTTCTCAAAATTTAAGTTTAATATTCGGTGGGTGTGCAAAGCAGTTGTCAAATTATTCACTTAGATAGACTGTTGTGCAATTAAGACGATCACAATATGAATATAGTTTGATTTAAATGACTGTTTCACTATTTCATCCGATAGATCACTTATTATAGTTTAATTTCGATGTTTAGTCGATTATTCTCTTACAGGCACTATGCACCGTCCGAACAGGGATGACAGGTGTGCGTGCCGGATAACTCCACGTACAGCATGCCGCTGTCTCAGAGCGCACGAACCTTCTAGTCGATTCTGTTTCTAACTGTCGCACTCTCTTAGACCTTTAATGAGTAGTCTATTTCCAAAACCTATTAATTCTATTTATCGTTTGTAACTTTACATGAATCACAAAAACGTATAGAAAAACTATTTTCAGTTGTCACTAATTACAACTTGTAAGTAAATGCTAAAAAAAATTCATTTAGTTGTTTGGTATAAGCCTGTTGAATTACAGAGTCGCTATTTTTTAAATATTAAATTTTAAAAGTTGAACGTAACGGGATATGGAACATAACAAGTTCCAGAAAGGTAAACACAATGTTTCACAAGTTTTAGAACGTTACAAAAAAAAAACGGCCTTTTTAAATAATTTTCCAAAACCTTAAAATATTCATTTATAAGTTACTTTGCTCACCACTCCGAATTCATTACGTTGATTTCGTTCTTTCATTATTAAACTTACTAAAGCGCTGAGAAACTTTAAAGCTGTTTTGGCTCTTGTTGAACTGGGAGAGAACACAATACGCTGGTTTATTCAACACAAAACATGAAAAAAAAACCAGATGTTGAACACAACGATAAGCAGAATAACTAACAAAAAAATAGTTTCTATTATTCCAAACTCTAGTTTGTTTGAGTAATATTGATATAGTTTATAAAATAACAAAAGTTGCTTAGGAAATGACTACGATGCACAGTAATTGATAAATAACAGGTATTTGAAAGTCTTCCATCAGTACGAGCATCATATTTTTGGCATGTTTTCACACGGGAACTACTCACCTAAAGATAACAGGTTTTTTTTGCAACTAAATAGCTTTTAACGGGGTTTGGGAAAATAAACTGTTTTAAATTCAGTTTTTAACTACTTCTAACGTGTTATAAAACTCATAATTGCTGGACAACGAGTCTAGAGATATCTTTTATCCCTAAAAAACCTCAAAAGTCAACTTCGAAAGAAAGTGAATTAAAAAGCTTTGTAAATGGACTACTCAAATGTTTTAACCCTAACTGTGGTAGCCAAGTAGCTAAGAGTAACGGAAATATGTATTATGAACTATGTGTTATGAGCTGCTACTCGTAATTTGAAACGTGATTTTGCAATGCTCACACAATCTAGCTTTACTATAAAACACCACTAAAACCTTTTTAGTGCATTACGAAGGTAGAATCACTTACTAAAACGTTTAAATCCTATTTGAAATCACCTAAAATGGACACTACCCTGTTTGGTCTGTGAAGGAGGTAAAAGAAAGAGCTCAATCACTTATCCCTCTCCGAACAACCATCCTGATAATCACTTTGGTGTAAAAACTCTCACGGAAACGATTTAACTCAGGCTTTTTTTTCACCGCTAAACTAAGAATCGTATTTGTTTGATCCGTAAGATATAAGTATTGTTAACTGAGGTTTGTTCAGCATGAAATGAGTTTGTGTGGTGAACTCAAAAATATCCACAAATATAAAGTAGTAGGCTACTGTATTTGGAGAAAAAGTAGAAATACATATACTATCTGACATAATTATTTACATGCAGGTTTTAGAAAAGGTATTTTTGGGACTTAATCTTTCATTAATTCTTTTATAATGTACATTCTTAAATATAGTTGTATTGCAAGTATGTTTCTTTTAGATGAGGTATTTTACTTACTTTCGACTACAATAGTTTGTGAGTTCAACAACAAATATAATATCAATCATCATCACAAGATACTAGTAGCTTGAAGAAAAAGGACTACAACACTTAGGGTCTATTGCAAAATGGCGGCCTACACAAAGTCAAGAGTGGAGCTACTTGGTTCAAACTTTGAATGATTCCCACACACGGACGTCACAGAGAAATGCATGTTATGGTGAACACCTTGTTATTTCAGTTGTTTTGCAAATTCCTCTACCACCGATAGACTTTCGATAGAAAATCCAAGACAAACTCTTACAAACGTACTTCAGCCTCACACAGTTTAAATTTGCCTAACCGAAGTTGTTTTAACCGTAAACAAATCACCACAATAAATCAGTGTGTGTTATTTATTACCTAAATAGCTAAATCACAGTAAAACGTTTTCAAGCAAAATGTTTACATTTAAACATCGAGGTTGACTTGTTAATTGAAATGGACTCTGAACAATCGACTTCTCCTCTACACAATTGCTCCATTACCCTGAGTGCATATTGAGTACTCCATGTTGGAGATTGTAGGGCCACTTAACTACAGGTAGTTGTGGTATTCAATACTATAATACCACTTCCTTGTTGTACACACTGTTCAGTTGTAAGGTATACTTTGGCTAAATACTGTAAATTTGTTGTGCCATCCAGAGACAGACAAATTGGTTTACATTTCATTTGTCAAATACAATTATTAATTGTGTAGATATAGTTGAGTTTAAATAAAGTGTGGTGGGCCACTAGAAACAAAATCTTACAGCCAAATGTGTCGTTTTAATCCATATCATACTTTTCTAATATAATACCTACTTCTAATACAGGGTCCGGCAGTCAAACCTGACGGTTTTTAAAATGGGATAAATCAAAAAGTTGTTGAGATATTTTAAAAAATTTTTTATTGTAAAGAGGAGAAATGGAAATTTAATATTCATTATAAAAAAAGCACAAAAATAACTTATATAGCAAAAGTTATGTCACTTAAATAATGACCACTATTTTCGCTGGACGAGTCTCTTGGAAAAGTTAGTCCTGACTCTCAATGCTTGGCACGGGATCTCACGAAGTTCTCGCCGAATTACGGTTTTTGAGTGGCGATATGTAGTGGTGGGGACGTCTGGTCAGTTGGGGATGGTCGCCATTATGTTCACCTTGAGGGTGTGATGAACGGCAGAACGACGAAAAAGCATGTCGAACAGCTTCAATATTAGCAGGTGCTCTAACCGTTCGAGGTGATCAGTGTTCTGAAAGTTTCGAACCCAAAGAAGAATTGTGTTTAGAGACGGGATCACACAACGAGGAACATTAAATCGTATACGAAAATTCTTTTGTGTTAGAATCGCAGAACCATTGTTTCAAAAAAAAGTCTCGACTACATACGCACGGTGTTCGCGGTCCAACGCTCCATCTCGGAACTTTCGCTCAAGGTGGACAGAACGGCGACCATCCCCAACTGACCAGACGTCCCAACCACTACCTCCCCACTCAAAAATCGTAATTCGGCGAGAACTTCGTGAGATCCCGTGCCAAACATTGGAGAGAGTCATAACTAACTTCTCCAAGAGACTCGTAAAGTGAAAATAGTGGTCATTATTTAAGTGACATAACTTTTGCTATATAAGTTATTTTTTTGCTTTTTTATTATGAATTTTAAATTTCCATTTCTCCTCTTTACAATAAAAAAATAATTTTTAAAATTTTCAACAACTTTTGATTTATCCCATTTTAAAAACCGTCAGGTTTGATTGCCGGACTCAGTATAATATGACACAAACCTACTTAATTTTAGTTCTAATTCTGTTGCACTGGAAACATAAAACTTTGGTGCATAAACCCATCAACAGTGTAGTACGCATGTTTTGTAAGAAAATCTTTTAGATGCGATTTTTTATTTGAACAGGTTCATGGGATGAATAGACTTGATCCCTGCAGGCAGTCTGTTGAATGAACTGGCACCTGCATGTAGAAGCATGGTCTCAAACCGTTTTATCCTGTGGATTTTAAAAACTAATGGGTATTACCTTTGTTACTATCCTCTTTTGTCGAAGGACGACACGTTTCAACCTAATTAGGACATAATCATGTCTTTATCCGCCAGTTGGCTTCGTCTTCACATTAAAACTTCCACATAAAGTACATGCCACACACGAACGACGACGAATAAACCAAATAAATTAAATTTTATGCCGTAGTTCTCGCATGCCGTGACGGGAGTTTGTTCGTGAGCCGGCTCGATGTTTTGTATTTATTGTGTTTGTTTTAATTTATTTCGTTCATTCGTCGTCGTTCGTGTGTGTCATGTACTTTATGTGGAAGTTTTATTGTGAAGACGAAGCCAACTGGCGGATGAAGACATGATTATGGCCTAATTAGGTTGAAACGCGTCGTCCTTCGACAAAAGAGGATAGTAACAAAGGTAATACCCATTAATTGTTGAATACTATCCTGGGGCTAATATGAATGATACGAGTATACTGGGGATTTTGTTTGCCAAAACTAATGTTTATGCCTTGTGTTGTAGCTATGTATATCCTTTAACAACTAGTAAGACCTAGAGATTATGGCTTCAAACGTACACAGGCTAGGTAGTGTCATGATCTCTACATTTTAAGTTGTATTTAGCTCAAAATCCCCGTATACTGATTCCGTAAGACAAGTAAGGGTACACAGGTCCGTAATATGCCCATTATAAGTATTTTCCCAGTTCAGTGGGTAGAGATGTTTCTTACCAAATATACCGCTGACGAAAGTTTCTTACCCATGTACTGAACATAACCATTCAAATCCAAATTAGTATCTAAATACAAACCTAAAACCTTTGTGCAGTTGACTTTCCCAGGAAGTATTGGTCAATAACAGCTTTTTTGACTACTTGGTTATGCCTGGACAAAGAGATTAACTAAAAACTTGTAATATTAGATTTTGTAAAATTTGTAAACAGGTTTTGATTTTGAGAGTATTGTATACATTACAAAGGTCGGGCGATAATTTATACAGCCCTTCTAATTGCAGACGTTTTCTTCATGATGACCTACTGAGAGGTAACACAAGTAAGTGAAAGAGTTGTCAGTCAAAAATCGAATCATGGATGATTGACGGTCGTCAAAATTTAAACACTTGCATTGACAGCTGTTTGATTAAGATTCTAAATGTAAACAGGGTTTGATTTTAACCGAAAAACATTCTTTGTAAATATTGTCAAGTGTAAAAAAGTAATACACTCCTGACCAAAACTAACGCACCACTTAGTTTGTTTCTCATAATTTTGAATCATCCGTATTTCAGTTCAAAATCGCAAAATTTCGGACTAATTCAAGGAAGTATTTAATTTAAGTTAACAGCAACAAATGAGTTATGAGCCAATGGGTTGTACAAGTCTTTGTTAATATGAATTGACATTTTACCAGTGGTGCTTTAATTTTGTCCATGAGTGTAGCATATATTTCCTCATATAAGGATTGAAAACACAGTCAGAGATTCAATATAGGAACCGTAAAATCCTCATGTTTTGCACTAAATCCCAAACTGCTTTCACATACCAGACTTTCTGATTTTTATGTTTCCTTGTGTAAACCTTTGGTAATGTACGCTAGTACTTCAGTTAAAGTGAAATATATACACATTTTACTTTAAATACATAACAAATATTATGTATAAATACATATTATACACAAATGTATATTAAAAGGCATAGGCATAACATGAATGGATCAACATTTTTAAGCTTCTGGGTTGTTTATTACATTGTATTTTAAACATTCCAAGGCAGTTTTAGTCTGTCGTTTGTTTAGGTTCCAACTTCAAGCTTTTATATTGAAATATACAACTTAAAACGTCACATAAACGTCATAAATTAAATTATATATGCATTTTTTTAAATACGTAGGTGGCAATTCTATACATTCCCGAGCCATTCAGTTGTTTGTACCCCACAATCTATGTTTTCTTTTGAAGAACTCGCTTTTCAAGGTAGCACTGAAAAATTACTATACGAGTACATATGATAAGAAGCTATGCACATCCACAGTAACTTGAGAGGTCAATTTTTCTCACTCCATGTAAAACTATTAGAGCTTTTCAACACTCTTTGTATATAAAAACTAACAACTATTTTAGGTTTGGATGTAACTAATTTTAAAAACAATATGCGTCAAGTATTCTACAGCATTAAATATCAAATAAACGTGGAGATTAAAACACAGCTGTTGCATAGTACGTGCTGATCTTGTATCGGTTTTGGCCCAGTATGATATTTATGTTCAAAAATCAAACCACATGCGGTTTATATTAATTTACATTAGGCATCCATTTTTATAATTTTTTAAACCTAAAAACTCGTTCGTAATTGTCAAGAAAGATATATTGTCGACAAAACAGAATTAAATAATTTTACTTAAGCTTTCTTTTGTTTCCCACAGAGTAAGAGCTGAAGGACAACATTTGTATAATTTATATCTTGTAACTCTTACACTATAAAATACGCCAGCAGTTTGTCAAACATAAAAGCTGCTTAAATAACAATTTTTGCGTGACACAATTGCATATTAAAGCAACAAAATATATCGTGTATTATGTAGAATGTATATATAACACAGGTGTCCATGTTAAATTCCACCATGACTGAATGCCATAAAAGGGGTTGATGTATAAGCTTCGAATTCGGTAAGCAATAATACTTTGTCACACTTTTATTACATACATTGTTTTTTTCTTAGGTTTTGAGCCATAACTAGCCTATAAGCACTACTTGAGGCAAAATGAGTCAAAATCTGATTTACGTGAATGTTTTTAATTAAAACAGATAAAACCATAAGATAATGTTCAAGATAATTATTTCTCTTGCGGTATATACATCAGCGGTTCCAATGATTTTGTTAAATCTTAAATACTGCCTATACTAGTAAATCAAGGTAACAGCTGAATTTTAGTTTGTAATAAAGTAGAATTAAAATATTGTTTTCAATATTACTATAGTAACCTTGATAAATAAGTAAATCATTCTATTTAAAAGCGCTTTTTAGTATCGTGCATTTAAAATCATGGTAATCAAGTTTTACTTAAGGATGTATCGTTAAAATCTCAAGAGTTTCTAAAAGTTTCTATACTTTTCATCGCGTCAACAAAACAGGACAGGAGTGTTGTTAGTGGGTTTCTCTCAATATCCTCTAGAAGTCAATTCCGAAACTTCAATCTTGCCCTTACTTTCTATCTTCTCCCTGTTCGTATTTTCGCTCTGAATATATCTTACCATTTCGTTTGTCAAATTTTAAAATGCACGAAACACACACAATTTTATGTAATATGTAGTGACAAAAGGATTTATTGTTTCAAATGTTTAGTAAGTTTTACTGTTTTTAGATTAACCTATTGGCTGTTTTTGATGTAGCTAAACATACTATGAAACCTTTAAATAGTTTGTATTTTCCTAAATTCGTCACTTTTGCCCAGGTACTGGTTTACGTTTTAATTATTACCGTTGTCGTATATTGCACTTTTTTATAGCTGTGTATACATCTTTAACCGATATTCAAAGTAGTGAGTATTGCACCATAGTTATTTTTATATAGTTTTTTTATTTGTTTGATATTTTCAAGTTAAAATTAAAACAAATGATGCAATGTTAGAGGTTTTAAGTCTTAATAATTTATTTGTGCATTCAAAACAGAGAGCTGTTCTTTAAAAGAAATGTAGGCTACTCCCTATAATTATGTTAGAATTAAACTGAAATATGTGAACGCAGTATGTTACATAATTTATTAGGTATACAGATTTAATTATACATAACCTCTCAGGTACTGTTATTCATTTAATTATAAGTGAGCATTATGTAAATTCCATTTATGATGCTCACTCAACAGTTAGACTACAGTCGTGAAGAAAGCTTTTATCCTTGAAAGATGAGTGGTGCATTGTATGTGATGAGTGTTTCAAGATATATTCTGTTAAAAATGAGCCTCTTTACTTCTTTCACTGAAAGCAACAAATGCACGCTAAGATGAAATACTTTCATCTTGAGTGTTCAACAATGATTCATACAAAACCTTCCTTCACACGTCCCATTGTAAGAGTATATTTTATTATTTAGTCTAAAAATAAGTTTGTTTAATTAGTATGGATCGACTGTAAGAAATTTTGTAAGTGCTTTTAATAAACCTAGCACCTTGCAAAAGTTTATTGTTTTAAATTACAAATGATAACTAATTTTTTATAGTTACAACCGTTATTTCTTAATTGCACCTATGACCTAGTTATAATCTTAATTCAACTGATAAACAAATAAAAAATACTTGAATGCGTATAACAGAAAGAGATGTAACTCGTTAATATTTACTGCGAAATAGGAAGACAGCTATAAAAAGTAAAGTTTATTTAGGATATAACAAACATACAAAACATTTTTTATTAGTATTTTTTGTACGATCCATCCTTTATGATATTGCAACAAAATACTGTTACAACTTACACAGAATCTTGACATGTGAGGGCAGTTTGAGTTTTACTGAACAACATGAAGACTTTACTGTTCTTATATTGAATCCCCGACTGGAATAAATAAGCCTTAGGAAAGTCTTTTCAAGTCAATGAAGCTGATGTGATGCAAGACACAAGCCAAGCATCTTCTTGCTAGATCAAAATCCTCTTCTCTTGCTATGTGAATATGTACTAGTGGTATTATAAACTGATTTGATGTTTTTATTAATGAAACTTGCAGAATAAACTTGTCCAAATAACAAGATAGCTTTTGAAATGTAATTAGAAACTGTTATAATAAATTACACAACGTTACCTATATAATAGACAAAATCACCTACTTGGAACATCTCTAAGATATTTTTTAATTAGATGAAAGAGATTTTAAATGCTGCTGGAAAAAGGTCTAAAATGTTAAACACATACTCTGGCATTGCTTATTTTTGTTTTATTTAAAGTTGTTTTGTTTTATTTTCGTTAGACCAGTTTTATGAAAGTTTCCATCCATATATTAGTTGGTGCTCATAAGCTATTGTTTGATCACAGTAAGATTCTGGCTACAGTTACTGCTATTCAGGCAGTTAGGGATCCAACAGATTGGCTGTTATTTCACAGTTTGGATTTTAATGGTATTAGGTCTCAACATAGTAGCAGAAATAACGATTTGTATAAAAACGTCAGCTCTTTATATATAACTAACTTAAGTTATTACACCAAAGATGCACAACCGCGCGGCACAACCAACCTTGAAATGTGGTATATAGCACTCAACATGCACTTTGGGTAATAGGGCAATTGTGTAGATGAAAAGTCAATTGTCTAAAGTCAAGTTTAGTTTTATAAACTGAGTGAACTAGTTATCATATCAATATCATAAAGTGAGAACTCGTTGGTAACTACATACCACAAGTTAAAGTTGTTCTACATTCTGTTTTTGATTTATAGATTTATTCAATCATGTTTTTTTTATTTGATAAAACAAATACAATTAAACTAATACTAATCATATTCAATTTTATATAGGGTTAATATACGACTACAAGACAGGGCTAAGAGGTATATTAAAACAACTGTGAACATCGAAATATTTACAAATGTGACGACTTACCTTTTCCATAAATATTCAGGTTTATGAATTTTTAGGTTCACTTTTAATTTGGTTCGTTGTTTATTAGTTCATCAAACTTGAACTTAATGATTGTCAAAACACTTCATCTAAGAACTTAGCGATGAATAGCGTAAAATAAACGTGTGGAGGAAGGTTTTACATGAATCATTGTTGAAACTCAAGATGAAAGTATTTCATCTCAGCGTGCATTTGTTGCTTTCAGTGAAAGAAGTAAAGAGGCTCATTTTTAACAGAATATCTCTTGAAACACTCATCACATACAATGCACCACTCATCTTTCAGGGATAAAAGCTTTCTACAGAAGCGTATCCAAGTTTCTGAGTGAGGATGATAACTGGAATTCACGTTATGCTTATTTATAATCGAATGCATAACAGTAACTGATAAATTAAACATTATTTGATTTGTACTTAAATACGAGTAATAATGTCGTATACAATCATTGTGTTCTTACATTAAACAAGTTTGAATTCTGACTCTTTTTATATGTACACTTCTTAAGGGGACATTTAAGTCATTTGGAAGCACAAATACATTATTATAACTTAAAACTCTGATTTTGTATGAATATTTTTTTAAAGTCTGTTGTTGACTAAAATGGGAAGAACTGTCTAAAAGGAAAATTTTATTGTGCAATACTCATTAACCTTAGGCTAAGGTTTAGTGATTTATTTATAGCAATCACAGTTAATGTCAATTCTTGAATACGACAATGGTAACTATAAAGAAAAATCATTACCTAAACATATGCTAGCTACTCTTTCCTAAAAGCACTCGAGTCAATATGTTGTATCATTGTGTTGTATCCTGATTAAATAATTGACGTATTTTAATAAAACTATCGGAACATCAAAACTGAAAATGTAAGGGCAAAAAGCTTTGTAATATGAAACAGGTAAAACTGAAACGAAAATATATATTTTCATAACCGTACATAAGTTAACATAGAATTTCCTCCGTCTTTTTATTTTACTAAATTTTTGTAATTGTTTTTCCCAAAAACTGATACAGATAAGACAGTAAGACATGTTCAGTGCAAAAAGACGAATTGTGAGAAGATACGGGCAAGATTGAAGTTTTGGAATTGACTTCTAGAGGATATTGAGAGAAACCCACTAACAACACTCCTGTCCAGTTTTGTTGACGTATGATAGGGCAAAAGGTATAGACAATCTTGACAGTCCCTTATATTTGACTGCTTAAAAAATCATTCGACGATAAATCATTGATAAACATAAGTACTATGATTTTTAATGAGCGAAAAGCAAAAGGTCGAACCGTGATAAACTATCTTTTTTTGTCACGGTTCCTAGTATTATATTGAGACACATAATTTTTAATATAATGAAACCTAAAACTATTATTGTTTTGATTCCAATCCGTAAAATATTGCTGGTACCCTCATTTACTAATATAGGCAGAATTAAGGTTTACAAAAAATGCAAACAGCTGATGTCTTATATTTTGAACATTATCTTTCTTCCCAAAAGATGTTTGCGATTTAGTATGCGTGATATTGCAAAACGAGATATATCAGGACAAAAGACAAAATAATTATTCCTACCATCATGTCGCATTAGTTTTTATAAAATTTAATTCTTTAACAATACTTATTTTCTAAACCTGAAAATCTTATACCTTGCATTACACTAGACCAAACAAACAAACTGTTAATACACAATGAAAACTAAACACAACGAACATGTACTTGAAACCACAATAACATCCTAATGAAAATGTAAAAGTACGTTAAGTCCTGCTGCGTGTGTAATAAACCAACCTTTCCTACGGATGAGTGGAAAAGCAGAACTTGTAATAAACCACTGTGTTAGCCGCGGGGCTCCGGAGTCTCTCTGGTTTTGTGCTTGATTTGTTTTATTACAGTAAAAAGGAGAGAATTGTTAGTTGTTTATAAAGTAATAATGTCGCTTAGTTGTGATGGATTCTGGAACTGTTTGCATGTTTAAAATGCTGTATAACTGTTGGCATATGGAATTGTGTGTATGTTATAATGTGATTAGCTGTTATGTATAATCATTCATATAATACGAGTACATTTTTTTTAAACTTCTGTGATGATATTTATTGAAAGGTGTAATAATTTTATTCTAGAACATTAAATGTAGTATATTGGCCTCGTGGTGTATCCAAGCATTTATGGGTTAAAATCATTGATAACTATCATTTATTCTTCTACGTATAAAAGAACAATTCATGTATTTCTTGGTTGATATATGGTTCTAGATAGCTTTAGGTCTTTTCTGATTGGGAAACAACATATAGATACATACCTTTTCATGCAAACGACATGTTATGGGTTAACGTAGATATTTCAAAGTTGGTAATGGTGATATTAGATTTTGGTAACCCGGTACAAAATAAATGCGTCCTATCAATGTTTTAAATTGTGTCCAACCTAAAATGTAGTTTTGCAGAAGTTACCATTTTTGGCAACCACTCTAAAACTGTCTTCCTGTTTGATATTTGCGGGTATCAATATCGAAAGAATCGTCGGGTTTTGAAATAGTCTGGTGTGGGATTAAATTTTCTCTGTTGGAATTAAATATGTTTTTCAGTGTTTTAGGATTTATATGATCTTACATTAAATTTAGAATATACCTTTTGATTCTTTTTAAATGAGCCGGAATGTAAAGGAGTATATAACCATTATATTTAAACGTTCTACGTTTCATTTATAAAATATTACATATAAATTTAGACTTAAGCTTTTTTGGTGTACATTGTATTTTGTTTCTTATATTTAACTTAACATAATTATACAGATGATTAGTCTTTTGATACTAACTACTACTCTTAGATGCCTTAGCCAACGTAAACATCTATTTGAATAAAAATACTGTGAACAGTTTAAAAATGTATAACTCATTCATACTATCTACTTTTCGACAAAAATATAATGAAGAAAACTATTTCCTTTGCTTTATGTCCATAAACACTGTATCATGCAAAAAATTATTATTCAAGCAGCCTTTATGTATGATAAACTGCTGGCATATTTCGTTGGGTAAGAGTTTAAAGACAATTTTTTGTACAAATAGCGTCTACTCTGAAAGCAACAAATAAATATTGAAATAAAATACTTAAATCTTTTGTTGTCGACAATATTTTTTTCCCGACGCAGAAAGAAATTTATCACGAGTTGCTTACACTGTACATATTGAATCATAAAAACATACGCTGAAAGTCAAATTAAAATGAAAATAGTGCGATATCTGATTTTTCATTTTTGAAGTTTAACTAAATAGAAGAAATATAGGAAAACAAATACTGTCCAAAAGTTGTCCTTTGTTATATTAGGCTAATTGATTCAGTACAACAACATTTTGTCTTTTAATTTTAAAATATATAAAACAAAATGCAACGATGGTCTGTTTTTTGTTTCTTTAGTGCTATTTTAATGATTTTGCCAGTTTATGTAAATTGTTTGTTTCTAACATTCATTTGGTTATTTGAGTTGATTATTATCTTTTTGTTATATTTAACGAACGTGTACTCATAATCTTTGATTGAATCTGATCTTTTAATATTTTGTATGTATATATTTTTACTCTAGTTCTCATTGATTTGTATATATTTTAATTTACTTATATTTTACTCTACTATTTGTATATATCTTGACGAAGCCTTTTGGGTTGTACAATCTGTTTTGGTGAATAAAGTTATTTATTTATTTATTTATGTTTACAAACACATTATCGATTCGTTTTACAACAAGCGTAGACACACCAAGATATTAAATTTAAGCATTGAGTCAAATAAGTCATTGATTGGTATATAATTTTTGAGGCACAGATAACTTCTTACTTCTGTAGTAAAATACCAATGATACCTTTGAGGGACCATTGTTCAAAATGTCTTTCATAATACATTGTTTCATGTGCAAATATGTTATAGTATAAGTTCTTTTAGCAAACCGTAAAAAGGGCTAAACGTTTGGAAAAAAACGTCACTATTTTACTTTCCGAAGATCAAAACGAAGTACGGTAACGAGAAGTTTATTGTTTCATGTGTTAAGTCTATGATGGTGGATGTAGTTGTTGGCTACTTTTGAGGCTAACAAAATAATCGGCCGAAAATGTTACAAGAAACAAAAAAGTTACGAGCCTGAGTTAAATATCAAATAAAGGTAACTGAAAATAAATTACTAAAAAATCACATTTCTATGTGAAAATAGAAAGATTATTGGCTGGAAATTATTACTACCGTGGTACTTTTAGTTCAGGTTAAGATTGGACCAAGTCGTTTAATTGAATAATAGCCATCTTTTACGTAGACTTGTGTTATTCAGTTTTCCAACTGTAACTGAAGAATATACGAGAAATCAGGTTTAAACTGCTACATTTCACATAACAAGATTTTTATGAGTAATTCTTCAAAATTTCTTACGGGACTATGTTCCTGGATTTTAATGTTTCCCTAAAATGGTTTTCAATGGTTTTTTGGATGATGCCAAGGCAAAACATGTCTTAAAAAATTATAAATTTATGTGGTTAAGTACAAAAATGCTTTCTTTGTATGTTTTTAAGAAAGCTTTGTGATTAAAAAAGTTGTATGTAAATTGTGGCATTTTAAAGCAGATTTCTTGTAGTCTAACAAAAAAAAGTCGAGTTAAAAGTTTTTTTTTGCTTCGTTGAATTTGTATTGACAATTTCATTCTTTTGAGGTGCCACAAAGGGGGTTGTATTTAAAGACCCTCCCGGGTTTTGGGGGTGGGGAGGGTGACGTAAAGTACGTCAAAACAAAACTTCAGAATCCCATAAAAACATTCCTTAAAGGGTTTAAAAATGTTTTAATTTTTTTAAAAGTTAAGGGGGGGATTCAAACTCATTGTATGTACAAACAATAACAAAATCTCAAATCTCAAAATGTGTGCTGGGTCAGGATCAGTGCTCATTTCATGGTCTCAGCTTATGATCTTACTATGCTGACGGCATAAACATCCCATTCCTTCCAAAATTGAGTTTAAAACGTTTACAACAAAGGAGATGGTATTATAGTTTTGAATACCACAACTACCTGTAGTCAAGTGGCCTTAAATACAACAACTACCTGTAGTTAAGTGGCCCTACAATCTCCAACACGGAGTACTCAATATGCACTCAGGGTAATGGAGCAATTGTGTAGAGGAGAAGTCGATTGTTCAGAGTCCATTTCAATTAACAACTCAGATGTCTGAATGTAAATATTGTGCTTGAAAACGTTTTACTGGGAATTAGCTGTGTAGCTAATAAATAACACACACTGATTCATTTTGGTGATTTGTTTCACGATTAATATTTCTTCGGCTTGGAAAAGCAAAACTGTGTAAATTTGGAAGTATAATATTTATAAATAATTGTCGTGGCTGTTTCTATCGAAGTGGAAAATCAATATTGCGTGGACCAATTTCGAACTAAACATGTTTAAAAGATATATTAGTTAAATTTTATTTTATATTTAAGTCCGCATTACTTTACCCCTACAAATTACAAATGTAGAAGTTTAACCTCGTTTAGCGGTAAAAATAACCACCTGAGTTAAATCGTTCAGTCGGGAGTTTTTACAACAAAATGATTACCAAAAGGGTTGTTCGGGAGAGGTATAAGTGATTGAGCTCTTTCTTTAACCTCCATTGCCGACCAAGAGCGGTGTTGTTCAGTTTTCTACCCAAGCTTCATTTCAAAGTGGACGTTCAAGTCACTTATGTTCGTGCTTCGTAAAAATCGTTACCTTTATAGCAACCTTAGTAAACCTTTACTGTAAATGAGTAAATATTGATTGTGTGAATTTGTTCGACGAAGAGAGCGATGCTTTCGTTGTGAGTCCCATAAGTACGATCGGTCACCAGCTCGCCTCACTTCATTTTCATGCTCCCGTAGTGACTCAATTGCTTATTAAGCAAGACAATCTCCTCCTCTGCCAGAATGCACATTTGAGTGGTTTTGAGGTCTTGAGTCTTCCCAATACCCGATAAAGCTAAGTTATGTCAAGTAGTTTAAGCATGCACATTCAAGAGCTTGCGGGTTCCTTAATACCTAATTTGATCTTGAACTGATCTTCAATCAGTTTCGGCCTGTACCTTTAAAAGCCTTTACAAACACATAACGCAGAAGATGCTTTTTATATTAGAAGTGTTATTAGAAAATGCATCGCATCTCGTCTGGGAATTGTTTGTAGTTTACATGGCTACACAAAGTCTTATATGCTACGTCACTGTCAGCATATTGAATCCCTGACTGGAATAAATCATGGAATCTAACACCAATGTAAAGCTCAAGTCTTTACTCCCAAAGCAGACGGACCTATTTCCGATCTGCGTTGTTCTATCAGTTTGAGTTTTTACAGTATGGTGAAAGAGCAGAGCGAAGGTCTTTGATTTGATTTCGCCATTTTTTATCAACGCTTCCATATAATGTATTTAAAACTTCATGGATCAAGTATATTTGTATTATTACTTATTTGGTATAGAAAAACATCAATTATTTTGTTCCACAATGTATTAATATTTATACGAGTATGTACTACCGTATTCAACCATTTATAAATGTATGTCAGTTTCATCAAAAATCATGCTAAGACCTTTAGCTAAAGAATATAATCAATTGTTTAAAATAAGTTAAAATAACTTAGGTAATAAATCAAGTCTTACTTTCGGGACATTAAAGGATTGCGAACTTTTACAAACTTTACAGCCCGACTTTATAAGTATAATCCATTCTCGTTTCTTCCAACCTAGCCAGGAACTAATGTTTTATTTTTTTATCAATTTTAAGAATTCATACACATATTTAATTATAATTACAGATTATTTAAATCACCTCATAGCCGTTCAGACTAAACCATTAAAATAGTCTTCAATTTGTTAGTATTTTCAAATTCAATTATTTGTTCAATACTTTTGTTTTTAAATTGCAAAAGTATTAAATATTTGTATTAATACAACTAGGCAAATGTAGGTTTGGGTTTCCTCCCGTAATTTGTTATTTTATTAAACTGTATAGACTTCAAGAAAATGAAGGTATGTACGTGATAAAAGTGCAATGATGAAAAGAAAAAGTCCCTAGAACAAGTGTCCTGATAACAGTAGATTTCGGGCAAAATTATTTAAGAAACGAACGTTCCACACTAAATAACCTAGATCATTGATTAAACTTAAACTCATGTCTACGTGTTCAGAATATTTAGGTCTAGAAATGTTTGAGTACTTTAAATGTAGCATCATAAATCGTTCCCTCTCAAGAGTAGAACATATTAACGCACGTTTTGAAATCATGTATTCCTACATTTTTTCAACACCCCTTCAGAGGATCCATAAATTTCTAATAAGGACTTGATAGATATATGACCCGGTTAAAGGAAGAAGAAGAATGCTGGAATTGCACACATTTATTTAAAGACGTTCCACAAACTCAACTTGATCTAAAGCTATTCAGAAAGAGCTCTTATGGAGCAACTGTTTTCGTTTTTCCAGCAGAGTCAAAATAGGATATTAATAAAAAGGCCATGTAACGATCATCTAAAGATTATAGATGTTTTAACTACGTAAAAATATCTATTTGACTGTTAAAATATTTTACAATTATTAATGTATGAAAACCTTGGGGGTGAGTTATCATTCCAAATAAAATATCTAGCCCATAGAATTTTGGATATTTGTTTGTTAAAATTTAAACAAACTTAATTCCACAAATGACTTTAACCTCACTTTGTCTTCATACGATTTTGAAATCTACCCTCTCCACTTATCGAACAGGCTAGTGTATATTTACTTCATACCTAAATCTTCATAACATACTCGTTTGTCATAGCAATACCAACAATGTATGTATACTGTGACATGTGCTCATGCAAATGTCAGCCATCTTGTATATGACTTGCAAATTGTTCTGCAAATGTGTCTCTGTCTTGAAGATTACCTAGTCAAACGTAAGCTATGCACAGACTGATCCTGAAATAGTTCTTTCCTTTCTCGTACAATCATCATCTGTAAAGACCCTACAGAAGGCAGAGAAAACATTTATTTTTCAAAAAACGTAAGTTGTAATTGCCTTAATTTTGGATGTAAGAATGCCTAAGTGTTGTAGGCCCTACGTAGTGTGGTGTATTTTAAGGAATAAATTTTAAAGGCATAAATAGATTACTTCTATGAATAGTTTAGTTAGCTTGGCATGTCTTTATATTAATTGGCTGTATGGGTCTATATCTACATAACTGTTAAATTTCTTTCATGTAGACAGCTTAGGTATAGAACAGTCAGTGATCAAACGTATATGAAATTACGGATTAATTTTATTATATACATTTCGGAACGTTTAAAATTAACATAATAAAATTTTACTAAAACAAAACTTTTCTGGTACGAGTTTTAGTAAGTATAAAAGGAAACCGTGAACCCAAATAAAGCTTCTAACCGTTTATTAAAACCTGGCAAAACGGTAAAAACGAAATAACCATCGATTTGGTATGTAACCAGTGAAAAGCAGCACAGTGTTGAAACAAAAAGTTAATACCTTGTAATTTTTCGGGTTTTAAATTAAATGTATGTACATGGATCGCTCTATTTAAATTTAAATTAAGCTACGCTCTTTTTCATAAGCAAATTGAAACTTATTCAGGAGGTTGTATGACCTTTATGATTTAAACCTTATAAGAGACAACAATCTAACAAAAGCACTGACAGTTAATCCTTATTTCACATAGAACAATCTCCATTTTGTCCTGCTACGTATATTTGTATATATATATATATTATTAATAAATTTAGTAAAAATATTTGGACCGAACCGGGATTTGAACCCGGTCTCCGTTGCCGGGCGGTTACAACCACTACACCATCCAGCCTAACTATTGCCTTCAAATAAGTACTTAAATCTGAATGTTCATCCTAAACATGTGACTGTCATATATATATAACTGTTTTCAAGAACATATCCGTTGTATATTGTTACAAAACCTCGATCCATAATAATTTCAGGTCATTAGCTTAGAACCACTAGTTTCAGAACAACTCAAAAATAACTTAGGTAATAAATCAAGACTTACGTTCGGGACATTAAAGGATTGCGAACTTTTACAAACTTTAGAGCCAGACTTTATAAGTGTAATCCTTTCTCGTTTCTTCCGGACAAGCTATGACCTATTATTCGCGTTTACTTTGTCATCCTTAAAACACACGCACGATCTATTTATTTTATTAATTTCATAGTTATGTGAACAAATATATTGGGTAAGAAGAAACATTTGGCTATAAGATTTTATTACCAGTGGCTTACCACACTTTATTAAACCCAATGTTCATCACAACTATTTATTGTACTTGAAAATAAAATAATTAAAAAGCCACTTTATATAATGTACTTGATCTGACGCTGTTCTTAAATATATCTAAAGATAGATATATATCTTAATAAAAGAAAAGACTGTTTTCATTTTTCATAAGAAAAAAGTTCTCAATAAATTATTAAGGCTTTACACTGCTTGGCTCTATGTTTCCATAGTCACAAAACTGTCAAACGTTTTTGAGGAAGAATTCTTTTAATTATTTGATACAATTTACAGCTAGTTTTCAAACCCATGGATAAACTCAAATTTTTAAATGTGTTAAACATACATTATTACTAAATACATTTAAAGACAAAAATATTTGGACTGAACCGGGATTTAGCTATTTAGCGTTTATACAATTCAGATCTTAAACATACATTAATAATAGATACATTTCCCTACTATAGGTTTTCATAAAATTCTAGCAAAGGAAATCATAAACACTAGGCATGCTTCAAAGCGTTTATTTGTTAAAGATACACTACACATTAAATGTTCAATTAAATGTTATACATTAAATGATAAAAACGAAAAACTGTCGTTTTCCGGTCAGCAGCCATATAACAGCAAGAGTATAATGCTTATGGATTGAACCTCCTATCGGTTAGGTAATTGGTGTATGAATTTTGATGAGTCTAGATATTGGTTTTAATCAACAAGTTTTAATGGATCTCCCTATAAGCTGTTTAATATTGGGTGTTAGTTTACCACACAGCCGCTGAACCAATATCCACACAGTGGGTGAATGAGGTTCGAACCTACCTTTAAATCGTTCATTGTTTCTTTAATGCACTTTAAAATACGAATTACATATACAATTAGTTACATGGAAGTAAGTACATGTAGTTTGATATTCACAATGGATATACATAACCCTAGCATTGTTATTTAATCAAAATACACTTTTAATTGATCCAAAATATCTCATAAGCGCAAAAGTTTAAAACAGTCGAAGAAAAATGAAGCATTTGATAAGTTTAACAGTACCGCACAACAATCTTTTCATATTTCCGAAAGCTAGTTTAAACCGGCAAAAGCTGACTTTTGAAAAATAAGAAAAAGGGAAATATTTAAATGTGTTAAGTAATTTAAAGCTGTCTTTTCACCCAGTAGGCTATTTACGGAAAGAAAACTTTTCTAGTTGTAGATACAAATTGATAAAAGTTGTAACTTGTTTAATTTTCTTTCCAGCTATCCTCCGTATTCGTAATTATTTACATTATATAATTGTAAAGATGAGGAAGGTGCCACTGTTGACTACTGTATTGTTATTTACTATGATTACTTGAATTTCTATCCATTGAACTTTGCCACTTGACTAGTGAAACAAACATTACAGAGCCGAGAAGAATGACAGGACATTAAGTGTTCTCACTGCGGTGAATGAATTGTGAGTTCAGAATACTTAGACTGGGTAAACACATGAATTATTTATTGCTTGCTCTCTTTTCTCAGAGGACCTTTTGGACAAATCCTTTATCAGTGGCGATCATTTCCGACATTAGCAAGTCATCCTAATATAATTACTGTGTATGCAATATTTTATGTTGATTTTAAACTGTATTTTCGCTGCATCATAAAATTCAAACTGCTTTGTACATTTTCAAAACAGTAATTTATTGATAATAAGATAAATATTACCTACTGTTATACATCAGGCAATTTGAAATAGCTGTGAATTTTATTTAAATTGAAATGTGCGTTGGAATATAGGGTGACTTGTAGTTTTAAAGAAGGCAATTGAGATTTTGTAGGTTTCACGCCTGATAAGCCATTTAAAACACTCTGTATGAGTGGCTGACAGTTAATTTATCAAAGTAGACACAAAGCTCATTTTAATGTATCGTCAACATCAACCACAACCTTCTCTTTGTGTTTACAACAGTCTTTGTGTACGTACTCGTTGTGTTTTCCAATCAAGAAAGAATTTCATAGTCAGAAATCTAAAATAAACGTCTTTTGAAATATCATTCCTCAAATTTCAGCATCTATGGTTTTAATTGCACTTCACTTTTAGTAGTAGTTGGGTTTAACTACTTGCCTGTTTTTTTTTATAGATTAGTTCACTTTAATACAACTAATGCAGTATGCAATAAGGTATGAACTACTTCGGTAAGAATGAATAACGTGAACTCATTTTATGATTAGGTGTGATGAGCTTTGAATCGCTTGTATAATAGCATAATAAACATACTTAAACTATTTAAACATTCTCCCCACTGCCAAAGCCTACGGCCAGAGACTTTTACAAACACTACGAAATCCAAAGCTGTGTTCATTGCGTTTATTTCCGTATATTTTTTGAGCATTTGTTGGCTGAACTTAATTAAGTACGTGAACATTTAAAGATTTTGATTTCTAATATTTCATTCATATACCCATTTATGACGATTAAAGTTTTGCGTCTATACTCAGGATTAGTTCGGTTAAGAATTTTTCAGGGATAAGACAACTTTTAGTTTTTGCTTCTACTAGCTTTGAACGACTCTTCCCAAAGTCTGGCCGTTGTAAGTTGGTATCGTAAGTCCTTTCTCTAAACCACTTAGCTTTGTCGTTCAATTCAAACTTTTCGTCAGTCCTATCTTACACCAGTATTCTTTATATTAAAAGAAATCCTGTAGCTGTTAATTGTAACACTCGTAACACTCTATGTAAAGCTGCAAAAGAGAGTATCACTCTAAATATGAAAGGTTGAAACCCACTCCCAAAAGAGTGAAAATCGAGCTACTCCTTAAGACGGTGGCTGAGTTTTAACACCCAAACAGCAAAATTTCACTTTTACTGAGTGGCCTTTACTCCTTTATTTTTAGAGTGATAGATGTTAGGAAACCACAGGTAAGTAAGAACACACAAGGAAGCTACCTGCATGGAAAACATAGCCTCCAGTGTTTTTCCACTTAGTTAAAAGCTCGCTAATTAAGTTCCTCTCAACATCAAAGATATCTTTGAAAACACTTTTGCACAGCAGCGTGTTCTTAGCATAACAAGATTACATAGCTGTGCGTTAATGGTTTTAAAACAGTGCGTTAATATCTTTAACACAGACATCTATAACCTAAGACGTCTTAGTCATTTTGATTACTTTTAGAAGAGCCATTTACATTGTGTTGTTAATGGTTGTCACAGTTTTGAGAATAAGTTACATTCGAGTAGGAAAATGTAATAAAAAAAAAAAATCATAATACAGTTACTATAATTATTTTTGCAATTTGGACAACGCATTTCTTAGAACTCTTGCTTTTAATATCATATCAATTTTATCAAAAGTAAAATTAATTCATTATCAAAACCTGAACTATGGTCAGTTGTCTTTGAGAAAGTTAGTTATTAACCAGTTCATAACGACGTAATAATATACAACGATTTATGATTAACTCCAACGTTCACAAATTGTTTCTTCATGTTACAAAACTGAACAAAGTGTTTAATATTGGTAGAGAACAAATACAGTTGAGGTAAAATCTGGGAAACAGTTGGAAACGTGAACTGAAAACGAGGCAATAAATAAAACAACTCGACATCAAACAGTAGTTAGAGTTGTCTGAGTAAAATACGCTCTCTAGAGAGGATTATCTAACTTTATTTATTTTGAACCGGAATCTAATACAATCTTAAAGATTAATGATTGAAGAAACGTGTTTATAACATACTCGTACATTGGTATATTATTGTTGGGTAATTTATAATAGAGTTGTAAACTTATTGAATCTTTTGATGTCCAGTGCCCACAGGTAAAGTGTATTCATAATCGAAAGTAATTTGAAAAGGGATAAAGTTATAAGGGATGTAAGTTTGTTCAAAAAGATGAATTAGGTGTTAGTTCCTTTTTGTAAAGGTGTTATAAACCTGAAATAAATCATCCCTTTGAAAACTTGAAAGCGGGTTGCAGCTTGTAAGAGATAGCGCTTCAAACAAAATGGAGTAATCTTTTGTAACAGATAAATGAAAGAGTAAACTAGGTGTTTACCTAGTTATTATAAACATATTATTATTATTTACAAGGCCCTATTCGCAAAATGGTCAATGTGTTTTTAAATATAGTTTTTATCTTCATTATGAATACCTACAGAAGTCTGAAGTTTTTTCAGAACCGATTTCTGCATATGAATGTTTGGATACCTCTCTCAGAATTTAAATAAATACTATAATTGGTCATAGTATTTTAAACATGTTGTTCATCATATTCAAGATTAATGGAATTTCATTAATCAACATTAATCACTAATCTCATCACTTCATAAGATTAGTGTGCCTAAAGAGAAATCATTGTCAAAGCATCACATACCGGGATTTCTCCAAATTTAATCATATTTGCAGTAGAACCACATCAAGCATCAATTTGAATATCGCTCTCGAGAAGAAGGATTGATGCAATTGAACAGTAATCATCACAACTAATATCAGGAAAGTGTTTGATGAGCATGCTCCAGTAGTGTGTAAACGAGTTTCTAAAAAGAAAAGTTCCTGAGAAGTGAGGCCATTAAAGAGCTAAACTGAAATGAAAATAGTCTTAGAAATCAATACTGGAGAACTAGGTTGAATGCGGATTGGTATAAATACAAAAGGTTAGAAATATGCTAAACAAACTAGTTTGGAAAGCAAAAGAGATTATTTTTCAGACAAAATCTGTCTACTAAGTCTCCAACAGATTTTGAGATCCTAGACAATGTGACATTGTACCTGATAACTCAAAAATCCTCTTCCAGATGGCTTGAAAGTAAATGAGATGAACACTTATTTTGTTGAGATGGGCTCCGGCCTGAAGTAGACAAGGACTTTCTTGCATTCTTTGAAAGCAATACAAAGTGTGGTAATAATAGTTTTGAATTCAAGGCTGTTTCTGAAGAGAATGTCATATATGCCATGAACGCAATAAAATCTAATGCAATGGAATTGACAACGTGTCTATCCAAATGATCAAAGCTGTCGTTCATATGCAATCGCTTACTATTCCACCTTATAAATGAAAGTTTAGGTCCGGTACATTCCCAACACTTGAAAATGAGAATTGTCCACCCCTTGCTAAAAAAAACTAACCCGACCAGTGTTCAACATCTAAGGCCGATATCAATTCTGCCTGCAATGTCATAAGTGTTGAGAAAATTGTTATAAGCCAAAATGAACGAGTACTAAGGAACAAAACTTACTCCCCAAACTGCAGTCGGGATTTGTTTTAGTACTTGTTCAGCACTGACTAACTTGTTCAGCGATTTGTTTCAGGCCAAAGACTGTGGGCTGTATAGCTCCCTTGTACTCCAGATTACTCCCAGGCATTTGATTCAATTAATCATGATATGTTGCTAGCCAAAATGAGCTATATGGGTTTTGATGAAACTTCCAATTGGGTCAAGTCATACCTGGAAAGTAGGCAACAGGTGACAAAGCTAGGAAATGAGACTTCATCACCGCTTCCTAAGCAGCGAGGTGTTCCTCAGGAACCTGTCTGTCCACTTCTATTCAATCTTACACCTCCGATGTAACAGACTGTATAAAAGCTGCAAAGCTCATCTATACGCAGACGACTGTCAACTGCACTTATTTACAAACCAATCTACATGAACTTAGCGATCAATGAATCAATGCTGATCTAAAAACATTTCGAATGGTCAATGAAAAATGGGCTGAAACTTAATGTAGCAAGTGCAATGTTCTGCACGTAGCTCTCTAAAATTCAGTTGACATTATATGGCCGTGGATTTAATGTTGAGCTCAACAACTGTTTATCTGTATGTAGCACGGTAAACCTTGGGTTTGTACTAGATAATGAGCTAACATTCACCCCTCATGTTACACACGCCATTCAACGACTTTGACGTTTAAGAGGCCTGTACAGGTTTAGAGATCTCCTTCCGAATCGACGAAGTTTCGCTCTCAGTCACTGGTGTTATCAGCATTTCAATACTGCTATCCTTCTTATGGTAACAGCATCTCAAAGGAAAATATTACACGTATCCAGAAAAATGCAAACACGGCAGTACGCTTCATTTTCCAGCTGAAGCGTTACGACCATGTTACTCCCTTCGTGAAGCTGTAAACTTGCTGACAATGGAGGACATTTGCAAATTACTCACTGGTTGTATGATGAAGAAGGTGTTGAAACTCAGAGAACAAGATACCTCTATGAGAAGTTGTCGGGGATACTCTCAACGAAATACTAGGCAAGACAAACTCTGCACCTGCCCGTTAGGTTAGCCAAAGTTGGACGAAGAGGTTCTGTACTTTGGTCCTAAGCTGTATAATGGCCTCCCCTGACAATGTCAAGAATGTAATTCTATCATTAAGTTTAAGAACACATTTAAGCATTCTTTGTTAAACAAGTAATTTCTTTGTTGAGCTGTGAACTTCTTTGTGATGTGTATTATTTCAATGTAAGATATATGTATTTATTGTATGGTTGTATCAGTTGTCTATTTTATTGTTTAAATATGTGAACTATTTGTACTTTAATATCTAATTTTGACATGAGTTATACTGAAAAACAGTTGTACTGAGAATCGCTTGAAAATAAAGGCATTTTTATTTATTTATTTATTTATTAATAACTACAGTGCAGAGTTTTAAAATAATACATAATTTGATAATTGATGATCATATTATGAAATACGAGTATCTTTAAAGATATTGTGCAATCTGCTCAAAGTATTTAAAATACATTACAAGCAGCTAAGAAACTGATGGACTGCCGTTATGATAATTACTGATAAGTTATAACTGGGCTTGTATTTACTAACTATTTGAGAGATTACTTCTTGTAATATGTGTAATTGCAATAATAGTAAAATGTCCAAAACCTACATTTAAGTAATGTTGTTTAGAAGCATTATTTGACAGACAACGTGCCTTGATTTCATCCATTTACTATCATTCAGTTCAAGTATTTTCAATGTTTAGTGTAATAGTCAATCATGATAAGTAACAAAATCCTTTAAAAAACAATAAATGTTCGTTGGTAAATACAAAAGTTATTTAAAACTAAATATTAATCACTATATTTTGATCAGGTTAAAGTGATTTTGAACAGTTCCATTATATTGAATTCATTAAATGTTTGTCTGAAATAGGGTTTTTCAGAAACTGCTTGAACCACGTTGTACAATAGAGTTGTTGTAAGCTAGAAATGCAATTACATGAAAAATTGTTGACATTAGTTGATAATGATTATACAAATACGAATTATAACTACTGGAAAATGCTGTATAGTAAAGCTTATCCTTAATAGTTCAAACTTCCTTTAAACATGCAATAACTAGATTACCGGTAGTAATTATTAACAATTGAAATTATCAACACTTAGTGTTCTTTACATTGTATTGCATAATATCACCCTTACGCTATTCCCTTTACTTAAATTGGTACCGAGGTAAAGCTGTAAAACCGAGATAAATACACGAAGAGATGAGCTAGTCTCTCATTGGTCAATGGCTTGGAAAGTTGCGGTGGATCTTGTTTGATAAACGTATCAATACATCTACCCACTTTACCATTAGTTTAAACCCCTCCCGTCAATACAGCATGGAAATATCGGGCAGTACAATATTGAAAAATACATCTTCTAAAAATGTTTAGGTATAGAATATTGTACAGGTACAAATTAACATATAGCAGAACACATACAACTCATTAGTTTACTACTGCACAAGTAAATTCATTTGGTTTATTTTGGAAAATAATTTCAAAACAAGATAACACATTTTAGTTATTTTTAAATGGCATATTTTGTAAAGTAGAAATAAATCTATAAGGCTTATAATAATCATTAAAAGCCAAAACGAAGTAGTCCTACAAATTTAGTACTTTGCTGTTTGCTTTTATGACAGCTTTGCACGGTACATAAAGTATGGAGGGAAATGGCTTAGAGCTTTGTCAAAGTTTTAACGGCTTGTTATGCATTAAAGCTATGGAAAAAGTAGCAGTTGATCTATTCGTTTCCAAATTATTGTTTAGTGAAACATAATGCAAAATTTATTTATTTTACTAATTTAGCCAGTTACAAAGACAGGCATGAACCTTGAACGTTCCTTAGTGCATTTTCTCTCAGTTAAATTTTTCTATAATATTGATGTGAACAGTTTTTTCTATTCCTTTTAGATATACACGGTAAAATGCTAACGCCAAACACGAGAAATAATGGGTAAAAGTTAAATTCATAAAGATCACAACCTCGTTGTTCATGTGCTGTTCGGCTATTGTCCAAAGTATGTAACAATAAACTAGGTACTAGATAAAACTATGAATTGGCATACATATTTAACTAAAAAATAAGTGTTTGCCATTCAATGTAAATTCCCGTTTATTGCAAACTGCCCGGATGAAACCGATGGACACTTCATTGGTTCAGTATAATAAATACTACACAAATAAATACACAAATAAATACTAAACAGACAAAAGGTAAAGGCGGGATGCCATATGACTGTAAAAAGAAAAATAATCAATCAACACCCCAACCTAGTTTAGTCAGTTTATAAACCAAACTAGACTCTAGACAATTGACTTCTCATCTACACAATTGCTCCATTACCCTGAGTGCATGTTGAGTGTTCTATACCACATTTCAAGTGTAGTTGAAGAGAACATTTGTGCACCTTTGGTATAGTAATTTACGTTGGCTATTGTTCTTAAGAACTTACTTTTTTAACAAAACCTGTTGTTTCTGCTACTCTGTTGAGACCTAAGACCATTATCATCCTAACTGTGAACAACAGACATTTACTTGCATGCCTAACTGCCTGAACTGGTAACAGCCGTTATTGGCTAGAATCTCACTGTGGCCAAATCAACAATGACCCATACACACCTTCATCCAAATCGTCTTACAACGAAAAACAAAACAATTTAAAAATAAACTTTTCCAGGTGATTTATTTTAACTTGCTGAATATTTTTCAAATTGCATCTTAAGGTTTTAAATTAGTTCATTTGGTTTCTTGTATGGGTAAAACTGTATTGTTTATGAAAAGTTCTTATTTGAATTCAAAGGAAATATTATGCTATGTGGGCAAGTATATATGACAGTAAGTTTTATGTTGACAAAAACATCTTGTTACTACTTAATAGTGTTAGTTTAAACGTTCATTATAGTGGCGGAGAGCAATTTGGTAAACCGAGGAAACGGACTTTTCCTGCCACTTTTCCTAGGTAGTAGTTTTTCTCCAAAAGTAGCAGGAAAAGCCCGTTTCCTCTTTTCATAATTGTAATTATAGTATATTGACATGGCAACTGAAAATTACTTATGACATAGCAAAAGGATTGTTGGCTTGTATTACATTTCACATAAGGTTTCTTGACTCGGAAATACTTTACTAAGGTTAAAAGTGTTATTATTCAAGGCATGGATTCAATATAAGAACAGTAAAATCTTCATGTTGTTCAGTAAAACTGAAACTGCCTCCACACGTGCCAAGTTGTGTATTTTGTAGCAATCTTTTGTTTGAATATCGTAAACGATCGATCGAACAAGAAAAGACTAATAACAAAGTTGCTGTCTTCATTCTACCTGTATTAGTCATCAATCTATTTCGTGTTTTTCCAGTTTCTGTTTATGGGTTGAATTTAGGTTATAACTAGGTCGTGGAGGAAATGTATAAATAATTGCTGCAATTGGAAAAAAATTGAACTTCGCGAAAAATACATGAAGAAGAGAAACTTTGTATTTGTCTGAATCGTCTTCACAATGTAACAGGGTGAAGAATGATGGCGGATCTGGTGTAGATCTTCCTCCAAACCAAAGTGATTTTAGATAGCATCTTCTGATTTAGTGATTCGTTTCTTTTCAAGAAAGCTTTTGTATCACGCACTTCTCAACCAGGTTAAGCCCTAAGCCTGACTTTATAATAAGCTTTTCATAGCAGAGCGACTGCGGAAAAGAATTGCAATATATTATTTCCCAAAACCAATTGTTTTAAATATTTAATATACTAGGAGTGGGGTAACAAATTATATTTTATAATTTACAAATTATGGTATCGAAGTATTCATTTTACAATATAAAATTGAAATTAAACTAAGCCTGGATTAAACTAATTAAAAGAACACAGTATTTATTCTTTTTGCATTAGTGCA
The DNA here is from genome assembly GCA_018831715.1 of Matsumurasca onukii. Lineage (NCBI taxonomy): Eukaryota > Metazoa > Arthropoda > Insecta > Hemiptera > Cicadellidae > Matsumurasca > Matsumurasca onukii. Next base: position 56,238,032 of record CM032058.1, on the reverse strand, counting down.
TCACCTCAATGTCTTTATAAAAGAGGATTTGGACAGCAGCGTTGGAATGATTTTAAGATCAATTATTGTCCATTTAGTGCAATTATGATTTAATTTAATTAAAATGTGTAACTAAATAATAATTTACACTTCGATGAGTTCATTTAATCGCAAACACTCTGTTTAATACACACATTTGTCCTTTTTAAAGCAGTACCAAACACAACATAACACATTCACGTTAAAAAAACACATAGAAAAACCTTCAACTCAAAAACAAGTTAACATTCAACTATTAATGGCAAACATTATTTAACATTAATCAATGGTAATATAAACACGCTTTAAATTGTACTTTCAAATAATTTACCACAGCAAGATCAAGTATTTAAAAACCTCAGAAACAAGATCGTAAAATAGCAGTATAACCCTCCAGCTACTTTATTTTTACAAAGCCTTTATTAAGCGTGCACTATGTTTATTTGTTAAGGTTCTGAGATCACGCTAAAGATAATTACTAGATAATTGCATAGTTTATGTTATCTTTTGTTTGTCGAAGGCTGAAAGCAGCTGGCCGGTGGGTTAGATCAGCTGTTTTTGTCACAAAGTAATTACCAAGATGGCCGCTCTGGGACGGGATTAAGTGATTGAACTGCTGCTCCCTTTACGCTGTTTAGTCTCACCAAAAGTGTTTAGTCTTTCTCACTTAAGTCACTGGGCCAACAACCAATTACGTAATATATAAACCATCAACAGGTGTTCTAAGTTTCCATTTTATTACTACCATGTATAACGAAACATCGAAGAACAAAACAGAAAGTAAATGGAGTCAAAAGGCAAAACCTTTAAAATGATATTTATTAAGTTGGTAAATAGATTTAATGAAAGTGATAATTGATTGAAATTAATAAGTTAATAAACTGTATTATATTTAATCTCATGTATAAATTTTATTATACAGAGTTCAATAATTTCTGAATAGGAAGACGTATAGATCAATGAAACCTTGCACCTTGTTCAAAATAAAATTGTGTTAAAAATTGTATGACATTTTTAATGTTTTTTGGCGTGTGGGTGACGTCCCCATATAAAAGCTCTATTTAAGTGAAATTTTATGCCACAAATTAGACTTCAAAAGGTTTGTCTAAGGTTATGGACGTTTGATCTTGAAGTAAAACATTTTAATAATCTTCTAAAAATAAATCAGATGTAATCAGATGACAATTAGTGAATTGTCAAATGTAATAAAGTATTATTTGAGTACAATTTTTAAATCTGGTAATAAGTTTTAATTCCTTTTTACTGGTTTGTAACTAATTTATACAAGTAGTAAAACAAGCAATAATACAATTCAGTTATTTAATAATTTAAAACGCCAATAACTTTACACAGGTTCAACCTTTTGAAGTCAAATTCGCAGCATTCAACACTTACATAGAGCTTTACTTTGATACCAAACTCGAAATAGGCTTACATTTCAGATTTCATACCAACCACTGGACAGGACACGCACTGAAAAACATTGAAAATGTCATAACATTGTTAGACAATTATATTTTGAACTAGGTCCAAGGTTTCATTGGTCTACGTCTTCCTGTTCATAACATATCGAAGCGTTTTCATAATTGTTTTCCACACAGTATAAATGAAAAAGGGAAACCAATAAACACTGCAAAATATATGTAGATTAGAAAAGATAGTTGTTTTTTACCACCACTTAGGTTTGGCTGATCGTGATTTGTTGATTTCCAGTAACGGTTACATAAACGTGTATATTCCATTTCCATGTACGAAAAACTTAAGCGGACTTTATTTATCTACTCTAATAGAAGAAGCAATCTAATTTCCTTTAGCCAATAGAAAATGGCTGATTGTAAATTGTTTTACTAAAAAAAGTATACTACTGACAGAACTTTACATAAGCGTTTAGACTAGACTTTAAACAAAACATTGACGTTAATACAAAAGTTATCTAGGCCAACTAAATTTATATCAATACTTTGGACTGGAAGGATGTATATAGCCAACCTGTGACTGCCTAGTTACGAGTATGTGTTGTTTTGTAATACAATAAGGCTGCCAAGTAACCAAGTAAATGTTTGTGAATTTAAGGTGGTCCTTTTTTCAGTAGAGGGGAATTTCAAGAGCACAACGGGTTTGTTCTGAAACAAACCTTTCCACTTGAATAAAATAGTATTATTGAACTAAATTTTCATTTGGTTAGTTTTATTAGTTTTTAAAAACCAAATCATTTTAAACTCACTGAAAAACTCATATAAGTACAACATAATATAAAATACATTTCGGAGACTCCCGACAGCTATTTTATAAGTTTGTAAAACGAGGAACAACATGCATAGCATTAACAAAACCAAACCTAACCTAAATTAAACGGGGCTTAGATTTAAAATTTAGAGACACCAACATCTTGACTAAACACGAGTTTCAATAATTTTTATTCCTAATAGTTTAGTATTAAACTGCGTTGAGGAAATCAGTACTTGAAATGAATGATCAAGTGATTGATCTAGCTTTCGTTTGAACGGACTAGAGTTAGTTTCCTATCTTATATCCTCGGGTTTCCTATTAAACACTTCAACTCCAGTTGTACAAGGAAGTTGCCACCAGAAACCTACACTGGCTATTTACAGTAGAACTTAATGAACGTTCCTGTAATAGCGATTATGAATATTGCTTCCGGTTCCCAAAGTAAGTTTTTCTGAAAAAATATGCGTAAAAACGACTGAAGGGAAAAGAAAAATGAAGCCATTGTGTCGTACAAAATGTATGTAAAATTCATATTCAATACGATACTTATGGTTGCCATTTAAAACGAACACTCTGTATATTATTTGTGAATCAGAACAGATGTTTTGTTTTATTTAAAACCTGATGACTATTTTTCAAACTCTTTGTACAAAACTACGTTGTCGGTTTGGTTTGCAAACGATATAAAGGAAAGTAATTTGCATTTCAGCTCTTGGGACCCAAACAAACAAACATAACGTGACTGAGAAAAATGACAGACCATTAAGTGTTCTCACTACAGTGAATTAATTTTGAGTTCAGAAGACTTAGACTGAGTAAACACATGAATTATTTATTGCTCGATGTCGAAATTATATCATGCGGAAACCAGTTTAAAATATTGTTAAATGGGTTTCATTTGGGTTTTATTTGACAGAATCATGTTTATATTTTTGACAATAAATTACATCTTCATTGACATGAACAAAAAGCTACCTCTTTTGTGTTCCCGTGTACATGAGGATTATATATTATAAATGTTGGGACAACATACAGAGTAATTATAGATTGTTAGAATATTATAAGTTCCTAATGTTTAAAAAAATAAATCTGCAACTATTATGAAATTTAGTTGTAAATGATTTCCACGCTTAACTATACCAAGTTCATATCGTTAGAGGCCTCTAATAATACATTTTCAAATAAAATATCTCGTTTACGTCTTATAATCGCATGCAAAACTGTTATAACAACTTAAACCTATTAAAAACTGAAACTAAACAAAAATTTAAACATAACAATTATACAGGGTGTCGGTGAACTCTCTGGACATACTTTGTAGACATGTTCCTTAACCAAGCAAGAATATTTTACCATATAAAAGGGGTCTCCAGCGCTTCGTTGTCCGTCTGTCTGTGTGATGTTTTTACTAAAATAATTATGACAGTAAAACTAATAAACTGATTTTCATTGAACTTTGATCAAAAATTTAAAATGCCATTGTAATAAGGAAAAATATTTATTTAAAAAATTAGGTTTAACCTTCAAATTTCAAAATGGCGGCCGTTTCAAAATTTCAAAGTTGAATAACTCTAAAACAACACCTTTAACAACACATTTATATGAACAATTACTTTTAGTGTATATATTTTCCTTTCTAAAATGTATAAACTTTGAAAATCAAATAGAAAATAAAGTTATTGTAATTTCTGTTTACCATGCGTTCCTCCTGTCAGCAAACGCAACAACAATGGAACTGGTTATATTATTTTGATTCAGGAGTTTGTTAAATTCGTTTGGACATCTCTAAAAAAATAATTAGTCTTTCCATGTATGCTACGTGTCGAAGATCGTCATTTTGAACAACTCTTGCAATAAATTACATTTTATGTCCTTTGTTCTGGACGATAAATGGACAATTTTAAATAAAAATATTGTTTTACTTATTCAAAACTATTTAACTTTCATAATACAGTAATAACTATGTGTTTCCGAGAAAACTATTGCTTCAAAATCCTTTTTTTTCAAAGTTTAGGTTAGGTTTGGTTTTTTAGAGATTAGAGATATTCATAGAAGAACTCCGACATTAATTAACTTAATTTACTAGGTTTTAACTAAGATTTTTTAGCTAACTGGTTAATAATTAACCTTTTAATAAATTCACGTTAGTTTAATTTGAATTTGTTGACATTCCCAATAACTAAAACAGTTTAAATAAAACATTTTTAACTTTTATTGAATTTTCTATTTAATCTACCAAAACAGAGGACATAAATTGTAATTTATTTGTTCGTGCAGAGCTGTATAAAGTCGTGCAAAATGACGACTTTGACACGATAGCATACATGGAAAGACTAATTATTTTTGTAGAGATGTCCAAACGATTTAACAAACTCCTGAATCAAAATAATGGTCAGTTCCATTGTTGTTGCGTTAGCTGACTGGAGGAACGCATAGCGGACATGGGCGTTAGTGAGAAGGCGTACAACTTTGTTATTTCTGATTCAATTTTCAAAGTTTATACATTTTTAAAAATTAAAATACATACACTAAAGTTATTGTTCTTATAAATTTGTTGTAAAAGTACTCGTTTTGAGTTATTCAACTTTGAAAACTTTAAACGGCCGCCATTTTGAATGTTGAAGGTTAAATGAAATATTTTTCATAATAAGACAATGGCATTTTAAATTTTGACCAATTTTAATGAAAATCAGTTTATTAGTTTTACTGTCATAATTATTTTAGTAAAAAACCATCCACAGACAGACGGACAACGAAGCGCCGGAACCCTGTTTATATATGGTAAAATATTCTTGTTTTGACCAAGGACATGTCTACAAAGTATGTCCAGAGAGTTCACCGACACCCTGTATACATATTGTTGTTTTGGTACTCATAAGTGGTTCATACCGGCTTTTTCTAACCATGTTCGAAAAATACTGTTCATCAAACAAAAATAGTACCTCAAAAATATTTGTACTTTTTTTGTCATAATTTACAAACACATTAAGTCGTTCAAAAACATTGTGCACCAAACTATAAAACACCAATAACATTTGCATAACGGTTGCTTTGAAATGCATTGCAGCTTGTAACTCTTGCCACTGCTCTACATATTTTCTTACAGTCCTTAACTGAGAACTCATTCCTCGAAACGTTCAGCTACCAACACTAAGTCTGCAAAAAACTATGAACACATCCATACAAAATTGTAAAATAATACCGGCAGGTTGTTATAGCCCCCGTAATTCATCTCTCCGGTAACGCGGATTCAGTCCTCGTGGGTAACGGTAGGTAAAGGTCAAATGTAAGTGGCAGAGAGAGCTTTGTAGTTCCAGCTTGGCATATTTAAAAAAAGAACAATCTTTATGTTTCTATTTAATTTAGATCAATATTGGAAAGTGAAAATGAAAGCAACTTCTTTGGTAACGTTTATCTGCATACAAGCTCCACATCCTCTGTTATATACATATTATCAAACATAATTTACTATTTTAAATGACTAGCACTGGTAGCAATGCATAAACCTATACGTCGGTAACGTTTATCTGCATACAAGCTCATTATCCTTCCATACAATTATCACTATAAGTACCTGGTAAATGGACACAGGACAGAGCTGGAAAATGAAAACAAAATGTGTCAGTACATGGCCACAATACGTTTGTGATTCCGCATGGCAGGGCAAACTGGTCGTGTCAAAACCGAGATTTTAAATACAAAGGCGGGTTATATTTAAAATACGAAGCCCACCAGAGGGCAATTCACTGGCGGCGAATCACCGTTTGATGCCGCGCCATTACATGGTTCCACAGCTGGCGAACAACTGCAGCGGACGTTCTGTCGTTGGGGCCAGTAAATTCGATTAAAAATTGAGTTTACGTATTATCAGAATTTCGACGAGTTTTAATGGTATACATAGCCAAACATTTCAACTCAAAACCGTACGAATTGTTATTATCATGAATGTCAAAAATATTAAATAAAAGACATTGAATAGCCGTATTATCATCGCAAAAGATAATTTTTATCATAAACATTTTTTGCAGTAAAACATGTTTACCAACAGAAGGAAAACCAACTTTAACCTGATTGCCTGTATTTTAGTGCTACGGTCAAAGGATTTTACAGGCTCTGACAATAATAATTTGTTAAAATAAAGTCCGATAAATGACATAAACAACATAACTAAGAATAGAACATTGATTGTTAGCTGTTAGGTAATTGGGATAAGAAATGTGAAAGTTGAAGACAGACTTTGCAATATTTTATTTTAGCAAGGTTATATCAACTGATAGATTTCTAGCTGTTGGCATTGTTTTGTATTTCAAAATAGTATTCATTTTATTTTGACACGCACAATGTAAAGAAATTTTAAATACAGCAATACAACAGCTTAGAAATCAATCAGCTGATATGCAATAAGCAGATAAAATATTCCACATTGTCGATTTGAGGGTAATGGTATAAAAAATTCCAGCACTAATGAAGCCCTTGTCAATGGTGTCATATAATCGTTTGTACACTAATACATTGATACGCCTATACCAGTAACAAAACACCAGTTTGTTCTCTGGCTTAATAATTATTATCAAACATAATTTACTATTTTAAATGTGACTAGCACTGGTAGAATGCATAAATTCACCGTCGGTGCAACGTTTATCCGCATACAAGCTCCACATCCTCTGTTAATACATATTATCAAACATAATTTACTATTTTAAATGTTGACCTGGTCCAGAATGTATAAACCTATACGTCAGTTGCAACGTTTATCCGCATACAAGCTCCACATCCTCTGTTAATACATATTATCAAACATAATTTACTATTTTAAATGTGACTAGCACTGGTAGCAATGCATAAACCTATACGTCAGTTGCAACGTTTATCCCCATACAAACTCCACATCCTCTGTTATATATTATCAAACATAATTTACTATTTTAAATGTGACTAGCACTGGTAGCCATGCATAAACCTATACGTCGGTGCAACGTTTATCCGCATACAAGCTCCACATCCTCTGTTAATACATATTATCAAACATAATTTACTATTTTAAATGTGACTAGCACTGGTAGCAATGCATAAACCTATACGTCAGTTGCAACGTTTATCCGCATACAACTCCACATCTCTGTTAATACATATTATCAAACATAATTTACTATTTTAAATGTGACTAGCACTGGTAGCAATGCATAAACCTATACGTCGGTGCAACGTTTATCCGCATACAAGCTCCACATCCTCTGTTAATACATATTATCAAACATAATTTACTATTTTAAATGTGACTAGCACTGGTAGCATGTAAACCTATACGTCGGTGCAACGTTTATCCGCATACAAGCTCCACATCCTCTGTTAATACATATTATCAAACATAATTTACTATTTTAAATGTGACTAGCACTGGTAGCAATGCATAAACCTATACGTCGGTGCAACGTTTATCCGCATACAAACTCCATCCTCTGTTAATACGTATTATCAAACATAATTTACTATTTTAAATGTGACTAGCACTGGTAGCAATGCATAAACCTATACGTCGGTGCAACGTTTATCCGCATAGAGGCTCCACATCGTCCCTTAATACGCATCATTATCAAAGAACCCAACGAGTGATGCAATTACGGCTTTGAGGGTGCTTTTGGAATTTCGTTTGAACAATTACAGCAGATCCGATACGGGCAAACTAAAAAAGACTGTTATGTACCAGTTGCAACTATTTTATAATGATTATTGACTAGGAAACGCTTTTTTAGTCTTTTTAAACTGAAAACGCCGACGGGATTTTCAATTATCGACTTAAACTTTGGTCCGAATACAAATATTTTTCGGAAATAGACCATTTCCTCAAGTGGTCACCTTTAGTTGTATTTGCAAACTGAGCTTTTAACATAATGAATAAATAAAAGAAATTTAACATACATAATGTAACAATACAACTTTAGTTTGAAGCTGTACTCATTAATATGAATGTGATTGACGGCTTTTGCAGTTGATTTGTCAAAGTTGACATCAATCTCATCCTGATGTATCATCAACATCAAACACAACATTCTCTTTGTGTTTACAACAGTCTTTGTGTGAGTTCTCATTGTGTGTTTCCAATAACCTAGAACCATAAGGTTCACAGCCAGTGCGCTCTATAAATTCTCAAGTACGAACTACAACACAAGTATAATTGTAACTTTGTATATTATAACATAATTATACCGGAGTTGCACCTTCCCGAAATATTAAAATTTACAATAGATCAGTGGAAGTGTATCGCAGTGGTTCACATCGGCATTGCTTGCCTCGTGCTGGCAGTGCTGATTGCTGACAGTGGACTCCAATACTTGTGCGTCAGCAGAGTTTACCTACGGGGTACAACCGTCTGGGAGCGGGCAGTCTGTCTTTAACCTCCAGCGTCTCTTCATCATCCCTGACTGAGACGTTCGCCCCGCTCCAGGACCGACTTAAGGAGGACGTCAGCTTCGAGCTTTCGTTGATCGCTTCTCCTAAGTTAGGTACTATAGGGTTTAGGGCCTAACTTAAATACCGTACCCTTCACAACTTATTTAAATTTCATTCATTTAATAGTATTAGTTTTATTTAAAGTTTAGTTTAATTCTAATAATTGATTTAATCTAATTAACGTTTCACTCAACTCCAGTTTTCTATTTTAAATTTACCTATTCGATTTAAAGTTTACTTTTAATTAATCTTTAGTCGTCATCAAAAAAGTTGTTAATGGTAGCCTGTTCTCAATATCAGTTCTCATCTCTTGTAATACATTCCTGTGTACCCTCACTGCGAGTCATTGTCAAATTAAATTTAATAATTTTCCTTTATCTCAAGGTATTTTTATTCAACCCTAAATTCAGATTAATTAAGCATAGTGTTGAGGTTAATTCTTGTGCTATCCTCAAAGGAAGCTACAACCCCCATGTTTTAAGTTCTACCTGCGGGTAGTTCAATAGTTGACCGACACATTAACTGGTAATATATATATATATACGGAGCGGCTTTTAGGATAATTTATATCTATGCAGATTCGATAAATAGTACATAAGTAGTAGTTTCACAAGTTACTTCAAAATACGATTCCATAAAACAAACGTAATATGCATTTCTTAAGAATGCCTACGTTCCTGGCTCTGTAAGTAGAATCACGGCTTGCAAAGTGTAAGGTTGCGGGTTCGATTTTTGGTGAAGGCACAAGGGTTTCGACCACGAGTAAAGAGAAGTTGAGTTTAAACGGGTATTGAAAAATGCTGTTCTAATTCACATAAATCATAAGGTTTTGACGATTTGTTAAATCGAGAACAACAGTCAAAATAAGCCAGATCTATACCTTCAGAATCATGACCAATCTGTGTAGAAAACGGGTCTTTTTGAAACGAAACGCAGCTTTTAAACTGTAGAAAGTTATTCTTTACGAGCACTATACGTATGGTCATAAATTATATTATTGATTTGTTCACTTCAATATCCATCGGATGGTATGTATATTTGCAGTAATATAGTTGTTTTAGTTTTATAATTTGATGTAATTGTGAAACAACGCTATCTCTTTCTAAAGAACCTGTTTCGATAAAACCTTTTAACAAATCTGTGAGTTTTGGATTTGTTAGGAATACTAACACCTCTTGACACAAAAAAATAATCTTGATCTGAAGTATTCTTCAACAATAAACACTCTTTGATCGTTGCTAAAAACTAGTAAACTAGTAAAAACTAGTTTTTAGCAACGATCAAAGAGTGTTTATTGTTAAAGAATACTTCAGATCAAGATTTTTTTGTGTCAAGAGGTGTTAGTATTCCTAACAAATCCAAACTCACAGATTTGTTAAAAGGTTTTATCGAAACAGGTTCTTTAGGAAAGAGATAGCATAACAGAAGGTGGATTGTAATGGAGGATGATAGGGTTAGTTTAGAACATTTTCCTAAAACACCTTTAAGAATTTAAATAACAAAAGCAAATAGTCAACTCACGCCTGCAAAACTGTTTTCAAACACCTCTTAAACAAAGAAAATTGTCTTGTTCTTAAGTATTCTTCAACAATTATCACTCTTTGATCTTTGCTAAAAACCATTATGGCGTTTATTTGACAACAAAATCTGATTATAAATTCAAAACTACTATATTAATACAAGAATACATACCATTTGATATCTTATGTTGAAGTGAACATATCAATTATACAATTTATGACCATATAGCGCTCTTAAAATATAACTTACTAAAGTTTGAAAATTGGGTTGCGTTAAAAAAACACCCTGTATGTATAACGTATATACTCAATGGTTATAGATTATTGGGGTGGGTTTCTCTGTGGTTCAGCTCCGCCACATCAGCGCACTCCCTTCATTATTCATGAAGCCACAACCTAAGCCGGAAAATAAACCACTGCCAGAGCTCAATAACTCTCGTAATCTGTCATTATACAGGGTGAGTTTTAAATGTCCCCTTTAACTTTTAAAAAAGGAAACATTTTTGAAACCCTTTAGGGAATGCTTTTATAGGATTCTGAAGTTTGTTCTAACGTACTCTGCCTTACCCACCCCCATCCGAAAACCGGGGGCTGATTTCTTGCAATCTTTAAGCAGGTATTAAAAAAACGAGTAGAGATTAAAAAGGCTTTCGTTGTGTATCCGAGTTTGTATTAAAATTCCCTTTCTTTTGAGGTGCCAGGAAGGGGGGTTTCTATTAAAAGACTTTGTGGTGGCCCGGTCCTCCCACCGGTTTTTGGGTAGGGGGTGGGTGACGCAAAATACGTCAAAACAAACTTCAGAATCCTATCTAAACATCCTACAAAGGGCATGAAAAAGTATTCCTTTTTCAAAAGTTAAGGTGGGAAAGGGGACATTTAAAACTTACTCTGTATAAAGTGAACGAATTCTGTTTTTGCCAGTTACGTGTTAATAATAGAGGAAATTGTATACATGTTTTTGTAAAGATTAGGCTAGGTTTCTGTTTAAACGGATAATGTACAAATATTAAGCTAAATACTTTGTCATGGTCAAAATAACTTCATTTGCGCTGCAGGTTTATCATAGTGCTTGAAAGGTTGATATCTTCCTTTAACATAATTATTTATGAATGTTTGAACAAAACAGAGTTTCCGTTAATCCTCGTTTAAAAGTTTTTGAAGTCATCGAATATACCAAAAACCTTAAGGTAAAGTTTTAACATATATATCGGATTTCACTTAGCAGTTATTTAAACACATTCAGTATAAACTTTGCTTTCTCACTAAACATAAATAACGTGAGTGTTCCTAAAAGCTTTCGGTAGGATAAAACCTTCACGTGTAAATATTTAACTCCTGCAAATTAGTGTTACTCGCACCTGGGTGAAGAGTTTGATTATTTAATCAAACAAAAAAAGGGTTACTGTCGGAAAGTAACGCATTTAGTATATACATTAGAACAAAACCCATGTTAGAGACCCAGAGTGGATCCGTGGCGGATTGGTATTGCGCGCGACTCCGGAGCTCATAACAACGGTGGCGCGGGTTCGATCCCAGCAGTCACCATTTACAATTTTTAATGTGACTATACGGTGACGCTAGGTAAAGGTCGAGGTTGAGTGGTAGAGAGGACTTTGTAATCCTAACTTCGCCTCGTTAAACAAGACAAACTTTTATAACAAAACCCATGTCAATTCTTACGTTTATCATGTACCGTATATTACTTAAAAAACTTTCAAACGTCGGTATTTTGAACATTGAAAATATACAAAAATCTTAAATAGAAATAAGTTTGAAGGTATATTATTTTAGCCTTGATGGCACTTTTGCCTACACCATATCTAGCTCGTGTTACATGTCATACACTGTCAAACGCGTCAAAAGAGATCGGAGCGTTTAGTCACAAAGGGCTATTCCACTGCAAAGCTAAAATATATGACGAGCCTTGAAAACTTTGCACAGTTCAGAACTATTTCTCCTTTACTTTATGTCTAGGGCGTACTTTTTTTACGATAACCTAACTAGAAATCACTTTTAAACTGTGCTCTGTAGTTATATATGCAACTTTTTTTATTATTTTAAAACTTTGGAACATTTATAATTTGTAATACATCTCAAAAGTTGATTATATTTGAAGGTTTTAGTTGTAAATTCATTGTAGCTAACAAGGAATATCTCCTTTAAATATAGGCTCATTGAAAGTGCTTTTAAATCTGTGGGTTTTTATATTGTGTATATTGCTATATCATAGTTTAAGGACAGTACTGAAGACATATTTAACTCACTAAAATACATGTATTTTAAACAAAATTACTACTTATATAGCCTTAAACCTTTGTTAAAAAAATAAATTTTAAAAATAAAATTTTCTATAATTTTTATTTAATGTTGTTTAAACTTTGTAAATTCAAATATGCCAATACCTTTAAATTCGTACGCATACCGATAGGCTTTTCAACTTAGCTTCAATCCACTAATGTAAAGATTTGTGTTTGTCATTAGAAGTATAATAAACATGTTATACTAAACATTGTTTTATATTAAACCTTACGGTTTTCGGACAATTTAACAAAACCATTAAACAGTGCTACACCCAATTCCTTTTTTTTGTCAGGCTTGGTGTTCAATATAAATCTTATAGGACCAAACAAATAAATTTGTATTCTGGTTGTAAAACAATTGCTAGCCAATAACGTAATGGTTATAATGTTATCTTAAGGGAAAATTCAGACTATATACAGCATTGAATTAAGATTTTCCTTGTCCTTTGTGGTTTCAATAGACTTAAGTATAGGCTAGTCAAGTTAGGAAACTTTAGGTACTGTCCTAACTCCTTTTATCCTGTATGTTTTCGAGGTCGCTGAACATTTTTTCTAGATTTGCGATCCTTAAGACCTAGCTAAATTAGCTATGTATAGTAAACAAATATAATCTTTCTATCCGTAAAACTGCTTATAAATAGTCAAAATTGTTGTAACGCGGCTTGTTTCCATGAAAGCTGGTTGAAAAAATTGGCGTATTTTCGATGGTTAAAACTTTGCAGATTTTTAATGTACTCTAGTGGTGTAGCTATTGGCCGTAGAAAGAAACGTTAAATATAAAACTTGTGGGGAATTTTATCTTCTTTCATTTAATATAGAGCGGGGCTTTCGTTACATTGCATACTTACCAAGATTTCGACAATCAACTAAAAAAGTGACAATATTTTCACAACTTTTGCTAAATAAAACAATGTTCCGGCCAATATATACTCGTATGTCGCCAAACCTCAAATTCGTGTTCAGCGAACTTGAAAACATCTAAAATACAAGGATTTAGCACTGTACCTAAACCTTTCGCTAACTGCCCTTTAATTGTCTTAGTTTACTAGCCTAGTACACTTAATACGTTCAAATTGCTTGAAGTTATGAGGAGGAACACAGTGATGACGTCATCGAAAGTCGGCAGGACAGTAATTGGCTCGTTACTGCAACTTTCTCACAAGAAACCGGACCAAACCGGAAATATCCAGATACTTTCGTTACTTAGACAGGTTACAGCAAGCAGCTTCTTTTGGCGTTTTTGTAACTCCTTTAAGTATATTAACTGCAAATTTGACCAAAACGTGTTGTGAAAAATCGTATTGTGGTGAATATAAGTGAACGTACTCATAATCATTATAGGCTACGTTTTGAAGGAATCTACACATAGAAGATATTATAAATAAGTGTTTTACACTCGTATTACAAAACCGAAACCATGAAATGTCTTTAGAAACGTTATACTTTAGTAGGTGGTTTCCTCAAAATAACTAACACTTTATTGAATGAAGTGCAGACAAACAAAATGACTTTACTTAAATGATTGAATTGTTTAAAAACAATGTCATCAAGCTATTTAGAAAGCACCCAGGTCATTAGTATGTTATTGAGTTATACTCGTTATACTTAGAGTGTGACCGAACGAAGATCTTTTAAATATAAATCTATCGATTCATTCAGGATGGGTCAACATTAGAAAAAATATTATGGACTTACGCGTAATAAACCTAACCTCTGACATTAAAATTTAGTTGACTGATACCTAACTTAACCTATTCATGGAAAATATTTACCCTAGTACGCATGGTCTAAACTTTAAACGTGCTAAAAGTGAACAAATACACTTGGCAAAGTGTAGGTTATTAATCTCTTTGAAAGAAAGATAACTTGAACGTGTCCAGTTTTCGTGGAAAAAATGGTGTCACATTTACGAGAAACATTATTATGCAGTAGTGTTTTTTCATTTTACTAAAAATTCACAGTTCGGTTCTAAATAAATACACAGTTATATTCTAAGAACCGACTTCATGTAGAGAATTCATGTAATAAAGACCCAAGACTGATTACTTTCTAAAATTATAGTACTTCAAATCTCACATGGTCGGGCACTCCTAGCTGATACCTTGGTAGGAGCGACACACATGCAAAGTTCTAACGAATGGCCTGTTAGTTTGGCAACTTACAAAATTCATACTTGTGTCGAAGTTTTGACTCAGTGAATTAAAACATCACACAATTTTTAACTGAGGACTTTTGGTAAAATTCATAAAACTTAGTTTTGATTTGAAACGTACATCAAACTCCATCAACTCTATAAATATGCTAGATTACAGTACGTCAATATTATTAAGGTTTAATTAATTCTCTTGTTTTCAAACTTAAACTTACTCAAGCATTTTTTATAATGTATATCCAATGACTATTATTCGTTTTGAAATGATAAGCATTACTGTTGTATATTATAGTTCACAATACGAAAACATTTAAAAAATTCGTTAGTGTTGTGACCGTTTCTTTTAAATTTAGAAGAATAGCTGAACTTTATTAATATCTCAACGAACTTCATTAAATAATACAAAACTTTAGTGACAACAATAGCATATATATATTGTTTTACGCTCGAGTACTTGCTATAACTATCAAGTTTTAAATGTTACAAAATTCGGCGTTTGCTTAGTTGTTTTTCTCATCGAATTAAAATCTGAGGCAATATAGAAACACATTGATTAGCAACAAAGAGAACAAAGACTATATTCCGCTCCGTTATGAGTAAGATAGCCAGCTTGGTGTGGGGTTATTGCAACATTAGGTGCATATTGCAAGGTTTATTTCAACTTACCTTTGAACAAAAATGGTAATTTGCTGGTTTTCAACTAATTAGTTTTATATTAGGTAAAATACTGTTATTTTCAGACACAATACAAAGAGGTAATGCTTAATAATTGAATGTTGTTATTGAATGGCCGTTTCGCTGGGATAACGACATGTCATGCATAACAAGACGTTGATGGGGTTTCCGTAGTTTTGTTCTTAACATGTTGATTACAGGTTTAGGGACAGCAGGTAGATCATTGATTTTTAGAAATAATAAATAAGAAGTTATACCAGCAGTTTGGCTTTATTTTTCTTGCCTTTGCGTTCGCCGGGTTTTGGCGAGTGGTGTAGCCGAGCTACACCTCTGGTGGTGTTTTTGAGTTTTGTGATTGTATGCTCAAATGAATTGCCACATGCTGTATCACACAAAACTAACCTTATTGATAAATCTTATCGGTTAATCTATTACGCAGGTTACTATACCATTGGGCTCAAACAGAGCTGGTGATGATACTGAAATTAGCCTCGGGATACATCCTATAATCTCAATACGTATAGTTTATAATAATTTTATTTGAAAATATACGTAATACGCATTAGCTTCTCACTGTCCGTAATGTAAATAGATTAAAACGAATAGAGTAGTTACCTTCTTTTTTAGGTTAAAATCCAACAAAACATCATATATCTACTCGTATCTTAATCGGTTTCTATATGGACGAAATTAAGTTTAAACTTTATGTGATAATGATATCAGAAGAAGTTATAACGAATATTTTTAAACTTACTAACGTATAGGCAGTTTTATCAATATAAGTCATGTAGAATCTCATTACTTTAGCAAGAGTAATAAATATAAGAAACAATTAAAAACACTAAATTAGAAATTACGGAAACATGATTATTATGATCGCTATTATTATCATCACATGATTATCGCCCAGGGAGGTGTGATTTAACCATGTTCATGGTTGACGATGTTTTACGACAATTTCTATGCTAGAACGGTTTTCTGTAGAGGCTTTTTCAGAAGCTGTTACATCATAGATTGCAGAATAAACTGCAATATGCATTCAGAACGGACATGTTGGAATGCAGTATTGAACGTTTTTGAACAAAACTGCAGCAAAGTTTTAATGGTCTGCCAAACATTTCAGTGTGAAGCGCTCTGCAGTGGAACCGTCCTTTATAAAACCACATCAGAACTAAAACACATAGTTTCGTTTGAGTTTGACGCGTATGTAAAACAAAGCTAAAACTTGCATGTGTAACAATTTTAGAATATTAGCTTTGGCATTCCTACTTTCTAAATAAAAAAACTATCCACACTAAGGAAATCAACACGTGTTTTGAATGGTGCGTTTAAGGTTATAATATATTTTTCATACAATAATGTATAATAATAGTAAAGAACAAAAACAATTAAGTACCCTTTTATCATTTTTATTAACTACACTACCGGTTTCAGGACTTAGCCAATCATCCTAGGTGTAAAGGTTAATAGCAATACTTAAACGTACAACAAACTAATAAACACAACATTTAAAAGCAAAAGTTAAAACCGTGGACTCTTGATCAAATTATTTTCACTTTTTCAAGTCGTTTATATATTCGAAAAAATCATTATTGGTACTGATATGTGTAGCATTAAACAATTTATCAGGGCTGGTTGTCTGGTTGACATATATATGAAAGTCTTATAAAGAAGACTTCTTTATAATTCATGATCTCATGATCTCTTCATGACCTTTTATTTCAGTTTCTAGAATAATTATGTTCTTTTCCATATTCGAATATGTATATTAGGTTTCCAGCAAGTGCTAGGCAAAAGACGACTACATAGACGTTGCGTTATTAGACCGTATAGCATGAATGTGATCTTTAAATCTGGATTTGAAGGACTGCCCTGTTTGTGCAATATAAAATCTTAAAAAGTCATTTTATTATTTCTTTGATTGTTCACTAGATTATTTATAAAATGAAACGCATCGTTTTTGGTCCGATAGCATAATTTGAACTCTGAATTGTTGAATGTTTTTCTAAAGGCTTTGTTTGATGATATATAGTAAGGGGCACAAAATAACTTTATTTCATCATTACAACCTTGAGGGCTTACCAATTATTTAATCTGAATGTTAGGTTTCCTCTCAATCGTATGATCTATTTATGGTTGATAAAATGTTAAGAGGGCACTTTACCGTCTTTTTTTCTGTACTAACAAGTAGGCCTGTGTGAACTAACCTTTTGAAATATCTATTAAGTATAAATATTAATGAGAGGAGGTTTGGTTGATAAAATCAGAGTGTAATGTTAAATATACAAAGCTAAAAGTTCTATAACATACTCGTAAACACGTTAAAACTATAACAATTGAAGCTTGAAAATGCCAACTGTAAATTTACATGCTGTTGTTTTATAACAGAAAACAGAGCAGCTAGTACATGAGTGATAAGGAGTGATAAGAGTGAATAAACTAAGAAGACACGCGGGATAGATCCAGACAAATGTCGACAATACAACAGGGACTCAGAGCCTGACAGTTGAGTAGATAAACCGTACCCTTTCAAACTCTGTTCCGATAAACTGCTAGTTCCGTGAACAGTATGCCTCGCGTTTTTCGGTGTCACTTTTAGGCATTTTAAACTAGCCAGATGGTAGTTTTTGAGTATATCTGCATTTTGCCATATTTATACTCTATTACCCAGTTTTTCAATTGTGCTCTATACGTTTTATTGCTCCCTTCCCCAAACATAAATATCGTAATATATGCAACCTAACGTTTTTATCATCTTTGTGCATACTTGACCTAGTATATCTCGCTTTTGTTTGATATAAGCTTTTAAGTAAAAACATTATTTTTTGAGTTCCTAATTCTGTTCCACTTTTTAATTCTACCTTAGTATTGTTAAAGCAAATACTGCTGAACAATAACTATATGAACATAACGTACACAATTATATTAATTTTCTAACAGATCATGTTGATACCAATTTATTATAAACTGGTATTTGTATTTTAGCTGTGTTAAATTCGTTGATTTTTGCCATACAATTCAAAAAAAGAAGCTAATAGTTTGACAGAAATGAAGTTAAAAAGAAAAGAGCCCATAGTCGTGTTGCATAACAGAGGCGACAGTGATTGGGTAGATTCCAAGCAACAGGTCTGCCACCCTCAAACAGGGACATATTTTGGACCCTAACATTGCCCCGTGAGACCTTTCTTAGCCTCACTTTCTTTCCTGTGAAACCTTATTTTGTGTTGCAATGCAAAATATGAATGTTCATCACTGATATTTGAAATGTTGTTAGGCTATATCGAACGAATGTCACGGTCTACTATTTATGAGTAATACGTTCTCAGGATATTAGCTATAATACCGGAAATGTTGTAAACAGTATATATCACCGGTAAATATTTTAATTGTGTATTCAGTAAATAGATCATATAGGACTTAAAGGTTTAAAAATAACCTTTTCGTTAAAGTCTACAAACTTAATGTATCCTAACGTGAACATTATGAACTAAGATTAGAGACACACTAATAAATAAGAAATGATAAATATTATCAGGCATAATTATTATTAGACTTGTCAAACACATTTTTGTTGTTTCAAACACAGTCCAAAATTTCACCCGTCAATGCACAGAACGGCTATCTACTCGAAACTTTAATCTTGTAAACAACATTTGGGAAACAACTTTGAGACTGCATGAACACTGTCTCAGCATTAAGAGTTGGAGTTTTCTATGTAACCAACTTCCTGTCACATGCAATGTTCTGTAGCATCAACAACAAAGTACTCTTTCTAGGTCAAACCACTTTCTTACTTTCAACGTACAAAAGTCAGCTCTACAAACTTCAGTAGTTCCTGAATGACAACTTTATTTTGTAAGCGCTGAAGATCACACACAAAGTCAGGTGCAATGGAGTTTAATGGTTAAACGTGCTAGTACTTATGCGAACTGAAAATATATTTTGTTATCAGCATGATTAAAAACATGGTTCTAGCAATACAATTGGGAAAGCTATACATTACATACTTTTAACACTAGAAAAACATTTACTTACTTGTTGAGATTTTGGTTCGGCTGTTAAGTTATTAAGTTATAAGGGCAATTAAAACGTTCCCTAAAATTATATTAAAACGAACGTTAAAAGTTTATCTCATGTATTAATTTGGGTAATCGTTACAATTTACGCGTATTTAGTAGACAGCTGTATTTTCAAATTTATCCTTAAAACCTGTGATGACTTTAGACAGAACCAAATTATTCAACGTTCAAATAAGAAGACGGTAAGTTGAACTATTATTGCGAACATTTTCCATCGTTAGTGAACAAAAAAGGATCACGACGTTTCGGGATCTGCAATATGATCCCGTCTTCAGGTGAAAATAACCTAAAACATAACACAGAACATTAGAAAATGAGCTAGCCTGAAGTAGTCAGAGTAGCTGACCAGCCAAACTGTACCAAACAACATGTAGTTGTTAAGTCAAACAAAAAATTAAATCTCAAAATTTAGTAATACCCTAGAGAAAGCAAAACTACAATATTACAAACACAAATACCAAAGAATACTGTAAGGTAATTTGAAACTCTAGTGCCCAATTACTTGGAAATATAACTAGGTATAAGTATGAATAAGAAAGTTTGATTCTCACATCTTGAACAAAACTAGGATAATTTAATTGAATTCTTATCAATCTATTAAAGTAATGTCATAGGATATTTTTATCATCAACTTTGAATATTACAAATAAAAATCTGACATTTAAGGATATTTAATAATTATCGCTGCTAAAATGTAAAAAAAACGGCATTTTTAATACTGAAAAAATTTAGTTTTGGAACATTACAAGTTAATGTAACGTTCTGTGTAGTGTGTTTTATCTAACAGAACTGCACAATACAACACAACAGTGTTGGAACTTTATTGGTTTCATTGATTCACCAGTTACTGAGCAGCACTCGGAGGACAGTTAAACTAGATTTACAGCGTAGAACACAACTCTTCTCAAAGCTTCAGTTGAAACAATGCCACACTGTACAATACTGTCAAAAATTTTACGTTAACATTGAAAAAAAAACTTTATACTCGTATAAACGTTACCCGATAGTATTAACACAACGTCGGAAAAACCTATTGATACGTTTCAAAATCACGGCTGAATTCTTGATTTTACTACAACAGTGGGACCAGCAGTCCGATTTGAATACCGTTTAAAGTGAATGGGTGAATGATAAGTACTCAACTTGCAGTAAAAGAGCGCGTAAGTATGAGGTTAAAAACCGAAGCATGGCTGTGAGCGTAGCGAATCAAAGTAACAAAATGGAAATGAATATTACTTCATTCTTGCCAGGAGTTCTTTTAGTGCTTAGCTGTTTGTTGGCCTGTTTTCTATTCAGCGTTATTGTGTTAAGGTACAGGGTGTTTTTTTTAAACGCAACCCAACTTTCAAACTTTAGTAAGTCATTTTTTACGAGCACTATACGGTCGTAAATTGTATCAATGGTTTGTTCACTTCAATATCTATCAGATAGTATGTACTTTTGAGGTAATATAGAGGTTTTGATTTGCTAATTTTATGTTATTGTAAAAAGAAACGCAATCATGGTTTTTAGCAAAAATCAAAGAGTGCTTATTGTTGAAGAATACTTAAGAGCAAGATAATATTGTTTTGTCTACATGCGTTTAAGATCAGGTATTCAGGCGTTAGTAGGCTGTGCTTTTCTTGTTTCAAAATTTTGATAGATGTTTTTTAGGAGAATTTTCTAAACCAACCCTAACATTGTCCGTCACTTCTTGATTCAGTACAGGCCGCCATCTGTTATGTTTTCCGTTCCCTATAGAGCCTATTTTGTTCAACCCTTTTACAAATTTGTGAATTTTAGATGTGTTTGGAATATTAACACCTGTAAACTTGACCCCGAATTCTTCTTGGAAAAAATAAATTTTCTTCTTCTTAAGTGTTCTTCAACAATAAGCACTCTTTGATCTTTGCTAAAAACCATTACTGCGTTTATTTTACAATAACATCAAATTAACAAATCAAAACCTCTATATTACTGCAACAATACATACCATCTGATAGATATTGAAATGAACAAACCAATGATACAATTTACGACCTTATAGCGCTCGTAAAAAGTGACTTACTAAAGTTTGAAAGTTGGGTTGCGTTTTAAAAAAACACCCTGTATATATACCATCGTTCTTTAAAATTCGTTGGTTTTCCAATATCCATAGGTGTTCTATTTTATAAATTAATAAAATACGATTCAAGTCAACTTGTAGTTGTATTCTTCTAGACTGAATAAAACACATAACACAACAATAGTTAAAATAAGCATATGTTTTCAAACAAATAATAAATTGTACAGTTGTTGTGTACACTATAATATGTAACAGTAGGTGTATAACTTTTTTGCCAAATTAAAAAGTATTGGAACTTTTAATAATAAAAAATATCAAGTTGATTTATGAAACTTTGTAGGAAGTCTGTTACAAAATAATAGTGTTAATAAATTCATCTAAAAATCATTATGAGGAAAATAATTGTTTCGGAAAGAGTATGAACTATTTTTATTGGGAGGTTAACAGTTTACTTTTAGTGTAACTGTTTATTGCTTGTTCGTTCTTTTTTACAATAATTGGTAGTACTAGTGGCTGTTGAAACAGTGGTACGTAATAGACCATATGATATTGAAAGTTAAATTTAGCAAGTAAAATCATTGGCTAGTTTAATTCGTTTTATTTAAATCCTTTACCTGCCTTTATTTAATACTTTTCTGGAATGATCTTTTATTAACAGTTGCAAACAATCCAGAAAGTCTCTCCACAAAAGAAGGAAATGTCACTAACGGTTATAAAGGAGTAAAACGAAAGTACTTAGGATAAGAGGTAGTTCTTCAGAATTTAAGATAAAAGAAAGAACCAATGGAAGAAAGTAGGCGTTACTTGTTACTTTTATGAGTAAACAAACTTGGATTTTATGAAAAGCGAGAATTTTGTGACGTCACAAGCAGTGCAAACTGTGACGCCACCGTTCCTATCCCGAACTGAAGAGTAAACAAAATGTATATTTTTACAAGACAATGAAAAACAACCCACGCTGATAACACCGTATTTGTTTTGAAACTCTTCTTTTGGTTAACCGTAATATACATTTACTACTTGATGTTGTCTTTATTGAAAATTGCTTAGAACAACCTTTGAATTCTACATTTAAAGGAATTCAACTTTGCCAAATAATGGTTTTACTATGTGTTAAACGTTATAATCAAACGGTTTACTTTCAAGATCGATCAGATAAAGAGAAATAATGCTACTATATTCTGCCCTAACCTAATAATATTAATATACTGTTTCTTAATGATTATCACATTTTAAATCTGATCATGACCTAAATTAATTTCATTATTTTCTATGATAACTGTAACAGTCTATTTCTCCTGATCAAAACAAATCTGCAAGTTTGTGTGATTAAACTGGTTTCATAATGAGAAATTAATTTAAGAAATGAGTTTAATTTTACTGGTTTACCTTTTACTCAATTGTAAATTTGTTTACGATTGATCAAACAGTTATAAAAATTTATTTTTATAACCTTTAAAATATGAACAGAATATAATGCAAAGTTTCACACTTCGTAGGACATAAACAGTGTACAGAGACATATTTGCATCATCTTATCAGGTACTGATAACAGTACACAATATAAATTCAATAACTCAATCAGCTTGGGTTATTTCCACACACCTGTTACCATCTTGATCCTGGGGCTTAGGCCTTCCACCTATCACTGTCTTTGTTGAGTATTTAGGATATTTACATTACAGTGCTTCATCAGTGTGAGTAGCGAAATCCTTTTTTTACCTTAAGAATGACCTTACATTTACAAGTGTTGTATCCAGAAGTTAAGTCATGAAGGATACTTTTCTTAATAGTTAAATCAACGTAACCTAAAATTAAAAACATAAATGTATTTTTGGGCCAAAACTCAGTCAAATTGTTGTTATGATTAAATGACTTCTGGATTAGCTTTAGTTTATAATTTGAGTACCTGAAACAACCAGAGTCCACTAAAGCAACCACTCTTTTTTAAAGGTTCTAAGGCAAGTCAATTGAGTTATAGGAATAATATTGTAGTTAAAACATTTGCTTTTGTACCTATGTTTTGCCATTTGGCTCTCTAAACAGATGCTTTAGATATATGCAATAACGTGCTAAAGAGTCACTTTTAAAGAAAGGTGAATAAAGTATAATGTTGATAATGTTTTTCTTCCTAGGGACATCAACATGTTTGTGGCATAGACATCAGCCGGTTCAACGAGTTTGTTTTGATTGTTTGGAATTTTAACACTGACTTATAGTAACTGCTGAGTTCAAAACAGTGTTTACCTAAATAATTCCAATTTGACCTAGTGACAAAAAATGTCCCTTTAGGACTTAGTAAAGAAGTATACTACTTTGTAACTTTTGGTTCACTCAGACCGTATTTTGAATTTTAAGACAACCCCCTTCCAAACAACTAACTCTTGAATTGGTCAAAAGCTGTACGTGTAATTATAATTGGTCATATTTTAGCAGCAATATGAACATTGTGATTGATGAAATAAAAGTATTTTTAAAACTAGCTGCTGGTTTTGTTTTCAAAGTTTAGTGGGTTTTATGAATGCCGTATGATGTTCGTTTTAAACATTTCGTGGATTTCCCTCTGGTGTTTTCTTGTTAAAATGCATTTACAGAATGTTTCGTTTCCAAAATGTTAATCAATACGTTATTTATACTTTTGGTAGAATAGAAACACAGATTGTGATTTCTGACCTTGAATATTAGTTCAACCTTTATGATTATACAGCTTCTCCCCCTCAAATGCATAATTACAATCATCTTTGAAAACGGTTGTTTTCTGTGCTTTGGCTATTGTATATAATTATAAATCAGCCTTGAAATAACTATTGTTTAAACGTTTGAGGTCTTATTATTATCTACACAAAGATAAGTATGTGTAAGCTTACACAAGTCATTTAAAAGTCGATCAAGCTAATAACAAGCTAATATTGTCCTTATAAAATCACCAAGAATCGTATTTGCCAGGTGATATGCTAGGTGAACAAAAATCCTCCTATTGTACGAGTAAATAGTTAAAAATAGAAATCAATGACAAATTAAATCATTTATCAACTGGTTTGATTGGAACTAATATAGCGAGGTTTTGGCCTCTCAGGTAACTAAACCTGTTTAGTAACGTACTGATTTATCACAACCCAATAAGAGTTAAAAATAGTCTTTCATTTGATCTCCAAGACATGTCCAAAAATGTCAACAACGCTAATTAGAAATTGGTGAACATAAAAAAACATCCGTTAACAGAAGCTTGTTTAATCAAACCCGGTAGACTTGATAAAATAAAAAGAGCAAGCTGACACAGTGACTTTGGATATACAATCAACGGGGAATTGTCGAGTTGAAAATAATTCAACTGTTCTCTTCTCTCAATGATTAAACTTGGTAACTAACCGTGCTTGTCTTGAAGAAGTGTTTGTTTCTTTATACATGAAAGTGAGCTTCTATTGAACTTGTTTTGAAACTGATAATAATAAAAATAATGTATAGTAAATTTCGCCAACGACTGGAGTTCTATAGCAACAAATCCTATGGTTTTCTTCTAGCCATTGAAGGATTTTGCTTTTTTTAGTTTGGGTTTAAGAAAGATTTATCTAACTTTACTTGGCCCAATAGCTTTTTACACTTAAAACACTTTAAAAAAATTCTCAAAGTATATACGTAGAACATTAATACAACGTCACCTCACATATTGCAATCGGCTCAATCATATTACATTAAAGCGAAGCATGTTCAGGTAAAGCTAATTCGATTATATTAGTACTCCCCTGGTACGAAATAGTGGTGGGAATTAAACCAGCATCATACTGTAAATAATTACCTTAATTTAAACCTGAACGCTAACAGGAGTCGACTACTTTCAACCAATAATGTCTTGCTTAACCTTTTTGGATACTACAAAGTTTGTTACAACTCACATCACGACTAAAATATTATGCCGATACGTTTTTACTTGTATTAATGCCTAACAACGGCTGTAAAATAATAAACCTCAATGCGAATATGTATTACGTTCATATCTAGTTAAAAGCTAATCCAAAAGTTTGGACCATTCGTGGGCTTGTTCATCATTTGTAAAATCATCAAGTACATACTTGATCATTAACTCTTTTAAAAGGTTGGCTTATAAATTATTCAAATGGCTGATATGAAGGTCACAAACGTGCCAGTCGTGTTTTGACATCTATCGATCATATTATTGAAGGGGAAAAATTATAATAATAACTTGTATTTTTGTAAATTATAACGTTACTCCTTTTCTCATGCGATAAAATGAAACTAAATATGTCTAATAAAAGGTTGAAACCTGAGTTATTTTCTGAAAATATACGGGCTTCACTGCCTCATAAATGACTAGCAAAAGTGAGTTATGTGTGTTTACTGCGTGCCCCTCTTTTCTCATGGGATTTGATATATACCACACTTCTCAGTAGTTTTATGTAATATTGTTTCATTTACAATTGTCCGTAAAATATCCAGTTTAAATAACCCAATTTAACTATAAATATCTGTAAAAATGAATTATCAATTATATAACCAACAAGAACAAACACAAACTACAGTAATACAATTAAGAATACGACAAAGATATTAAAGTGATATCTGTTATTGTAAGGAAACATCTGTGAATAACTATTTTGTCTCCATGCACGTAAGGATCGGTGCTTAAGCTTAGAGCGTACACAGAGCTTAAGCTTGTCAAGCTCAGGTGACAGATGCAAGCTTCTACATGTCAGCGTCTCTCATACGGGATAAAAAATTAGGCCTAGTTGGGTTTTGTTATGCCTAACTGGAATATGAAATCTGAAGTTATAAATAATAATTGTTTCCATTTAGCTAACAAATAAAATGCGTTCACGTCTATGTATTTTACTAACATGTTACGATTCTTTGATCAACCTTAAAACTAGTGTAACTGACTTAAATCTCTAGTTTTGATAACTGATACAACATAACTTGGTTCCCTGTATGCGTTATTTTGTACATTTCAAACAACCTGTGCAGAATACCACATAGTTTGCTAACAACTATATAACTAACTCAAATGTATAAACTGTGGTTACGACAGAGGCTCACCTACCACTAATGTTATCTTACTACACGGTGTATATGTTTCTATTACGTAAGTTGGCAAATACATGACTGACATGTAACGCTTGTCAAAGATACTGTCAATTGAATGATACTGTTAACACGCGTGTTCAACAGTGACGTCATTATCAAGGGGGAGGTTTTGCTGCTGCACACTAATGAAATTCCTTTCCCTTCCATCGATCTTTTTGACAATGGGCGTGTGACCTTGTTTTCACTCCACATCATTTCTCAATATTTGTACACTGGTGTTCTGATTTAAATTCCATATAAATTCCTGAACTGAGTTGTATATTATATTGTACAAGTTATCTTTACAAACTTTGTCTTGTAAAGGTCACCTTTTAAATATTTCTTAGCCTTTTAGATCTCAATATCTTTCAAAACCTAAAATATACTTGTCTGCTAATTTATTATTACTAAGGATAAATTATTAACACATTTTATTACTGGACAACTGTCAAATTTTCGTTTCAAAATGTCTAAATTTACATTCGTTAATTTTTAGCATCGATAGATGATATTTTAGAAATTAACCTGTTCAATTCATTTAACCATTCCATTAAAAAGTAATACAAAAATATTACTTTGTCATAAGATTTTAACAGAATACCAAGCAAACAGAGGCATGTGTTCATATTAATAAAACATAAGATTTCTCAGTACTTTGAAATTACTGAAGTACTGTACCAATCAATTTTTTTCAGTTACGACGAAAACTTTGTTTTGTTCCTAATACAAGCAATTACTCTTTTGATATTCTGATACAACTCTGAAACGAATTAGGAGAAAGCATTTTTGTAAACCGACAAAACCCGCAGTTTAACATCAGGAATATAGAACCCAAAAATATATACGAGTATATTGAATACATTTAAAGTAAAATGTACTCAATTAAATTCAGCAGCGGACCCGTGGCGGGTTGGAATCGTGCGTGACTCCGGAGCTGGCGCGGGTTCGATTCTCGCAGTCACCACTTTCATTTGTAATGTGGCTCTACGGTTACGCTAGATAAAGGTTGAGGGTGAGTGGTATAAGTTGTTAATTATTTCTTCAAATTGTTGCTCACAAGCATTAGTACACTACATTCTCTTTACTCTGTTCACTTTTATAACCACTAAACCTTTACAAAAATAGATGTTCCCGCCAGTGTCCATAAACTAGAAACAAACTGTTGATTTAGGAACGAAACGCCAACTTGATGGCAAAAGCTTTCACGAGATGAAAGTATAAACAGATAAGCCACAAACAATGTTCACATTGTAACATATCGCTTTTATTTATCTCTCATTTCACCTCACTGTAACAAAGTTATAAATAATTTGCAGACATGTCCGTCCTTTACTGTGAATTGGCACGTTGTTGACTAAGTTTCAAGCTCGTAAAAGAAATAAATTTCGTTAATAAATTCAGATGTAGTCTATTTATTGTTAAATTATTATTACCGTTATTTATTATGTAAAATGTAATATTTATGTTTAGTTTTTAACGATGCAAATCGTGTTTTTACCGCCAAATAGGTCTGACTGCAAGTTTTACCGAAATTGGACCTAATCAAGTTTTAATAGGCTATAATATATTTTTGGGGAGAAAGCCCCCTTCCCCCATCCAACAAAAGGATACTTCTGATTTACTGATTTTGCGAATCCACATACAAACAATCGCTGTTATGTAGAAACAATAAACATTTTAGGAGCATGGTTGTTTTCTGTGATTGAAATATAATATCATCTTTAAAAGGAAAGGCCAATAAGCTTATAATGAGTGTTTTTCTTTAAAAGTGTCCACCAATTTCAAAATTCAAATCGTGTTTCATTGACCCACATGGAAGTTGCCCATCAAAAAGTTTTAAGGACTAAATTGCCTGATGGCATTAACCTAAGATTCGGCTAGCTTACCTTTCAAATGTTAATGTTCTTCTAAATTTCTTTTCCAACTTATCATATGCATCAATAGTTTGTTTTATTTATTTGTCATGTTTTTAACTTATTACAAAGTTATTTAATTTTAAAATAGACACATGTTTTTTTAATTTATACATTAGTTGTTTTTGCTTTGTTCATAAGTTTACTTCCTCTTCTCTTCTCTTGACAAAGTTTGGGTTCAAACAAAATATAGAGTTTTTCTATACCTCCCTCTTTCCTTTCCTCTCCTGAAATTTATTATCTTTGCACAGTTGCTTTGATTGATATACAACGCTACCCAACTTCTATAGCGTTTTACACTTTATACTGTAAAATGGTTTTCAAACTTACTAGTCAAATTTCAATAACAGAAAGCACTACTTCATAATATCAACATATTTTTTCTAGAGTTTCTAGTATGACAAGTTATTGGGTAAACATTTAGGTTTTATATAAATCAATGGGTAAAATTAATGTATCTTTAACGCTTAAACACTCTGAACTCAATGGCCTTAACTAGGTTACTTTTATAACATGAGGAGTAAAAGTGCAGGTCTTGGATTCAGAGTGAAACTTTGCTTTCAAAGGCCTGAACCAAAGCTGCTCGGATCCAAGCTGGAGGAGAACACATCTTTGAACTAATTTATTGCTTAAATTTGTCTTCTTCTTTGAGCACTTTCCTTTGTGCTGCTGTACTTAAACTCTTTGCGTCTTAATCTTTGATAGTTATATGAAAATTGTATATATCCGGAATTGTAACAATAGTTACGTTGCATGATTGGGAGGGTGAAATATACCTTGGCTGGTATTTTGCGTTTGGAAATGCAATTTTAATAGTTACTCTATGATGAATGTACAAATCTTACTTGTAGAAAACTGTATTGTATTTTGAAAAGGCGGTATTCGCGTTGGTGTTGTATAATGTATAATAATAGTGATAGATAATTATTCAAACGACAAAACTGCAAAGTGTTCCTGCACAAGGCATCTTCGCCTTATGTATCGAAACACGTCACTGGCATTTGTCATGCTTATAAAACACAAACATATGTAATAGGTACAGAAGTTTTAAATTATAATCCTTCAAAATGACTAATACCTTAAAACATAAAGTCGTTTACCTTAAAATCTTGTTCAATTATTGACCTACACAAATGTTTTAATAAGTTAAATACATTTTCAAAACCTAATAACATTGATAGATGTGTGTATTTTATACGGTAAACTTTGACTTTTTGATTTTTGTGATTTGCAGCCTAATAACTCAAAATTAAAGTGTTATTAGTCTAATTTCAAAATAAATCTATAGTATATAAGAAGATGTTTTTTTGTTTTGGTTGTCAGTGGTGATTATTTTTGCCTTTTGAAAGAAACAAACTGCACACTTCATTGACAAATTATAACAGTTATAAATTAATTAGAATTGTTTTCTTTGTACTTAAACTCCATTTCGTTTATTTTGGAAAAGGCACTTCAGAAAGGTCGTATTAAGGTTCACAACAGTACTATAAAATAGCGTAACAAGAGTATTGTTTTTTTGTATAAATGTCAGTTTTATAACGATGTAAAAACAGCCATTTTAAACTAAAAGCGCCTAGTTCAAGCAAGCTCTCAACAATGGGATAGTTTACTCGACATTTTGAACAGCTAATGCAATATTGTATAGAATCAATGTACGCATAATTGGTTTCAGACAATATCCTCTCATACAAAAGCATGTCTCATGCAATGTAAACCAGAGTCCATGTAGACATGTGTTAGCAGTGACAATACCACAGGCTAATTTGTCAACCACTAATGTTATCAATATATGGAAGGGGATGTGTACAATATTGTCCAACAGAGAGCACCTCGGCAACTGGTTACGTAAAGCCGTTGATTTCTTGCATGTTTAATAGTTTAAATTTCGCAAAAAATATATTTTACAATTGTTGTCTAAATGTATTATAACATTTAGAAAAGTCCATTTAATCTGCATTAGAAATAGAAAATAGCTATAAATACGAATCCATAAACAACTCAATTCGAACAGAGTTTAATCGTTATCCGAGTTGTGTATGTTGCTTGAGAGTGGGTGTCAATGTACACAGGAAGCTTCAGGCTTCTCTATGACAAACTCAACGCTTATATTGTTTCCTTGATGATATATTAGCAAACCATGTTAGTTTCAGTTGGAATTTTCTGTTGTTTTGACAGAAAAAACATACAGGTAAGGAACACATCACAGTGTTTTAGTTGCAATTCTTAGAATGTACAAAAATAACGTCATAAGTTCACATCCTTAGGTTGATTCGATCGATGTCCAGTAAAAATTTTATGAATTCTAGCAAATCTGTAATTATGTTTCCATATTTATTAAATAACGTTTGGTTATCAATATAGAAGACTTCAGTTCAGTTACACCACAACCGATATATTTTGGAAAAGTATTTGCAATAATACTCTACAATCAATATTGTAGATGGATTGGATCATATTGTTTGTCTAATAACCATTGAACAATACTCACAGCTCCAGTAGACAACCTCTTAGACACTACTCGAGCAATACCTAACTAAACACCTATCAACCATACTGGGTTAATTTCCCCTGGAGGTTCTTGATCACTAAAGCGTAGGGTTTACAACATATCTGTCCCCGACGTTACTTTTAATTCCTCGAAGATTGTTAGTTGAATTTTAAAGTTAAACATGTGCATGCCTTCAATGAGTCTCCGAGTTAACTAAATCATTTAGGTTTTTAAACAAAAGCATATTTTAATTGGGTGTTTATAAAGCACTAACATCACCAACTGAGTTTTTATTTTCTGGTTAAATTCGTTGTTGGGGTTTTCTAAGTATTTTACTAGTTAAGGTTTACACGGTTAAAGTATTACTCATACTTCGTAAATTGGTCATATTTAGCTGAAATTTGTGACAAACAGAAGCTGTAAATGTTATATAACGGAATAGACATAAATAGCGCTCTACCGGGATAAAAAGCTAGTTTTAGCATTTAGCGTTTTAGACATACTCCCACAAACCAAATATCTGAAAAAACCGGAATTCCACTAATAACACATTTAAACTGGGCTAATATATACTTTTGTGAACTAAGTACAGTCAAAAGAGGTACAATTTGTGCATACATTATATTTCGAAGTATGAACATTTGGGTATTAATTAGCTCTTGATACCAGTGTATATATAGACTTTCATCAAGGGCTTTACCCAAAATTACTTAATTAACAACTGTCTCATTTATTTAGTTGATTTCAGGCTATTTGACTAATAGACTAAACCTTTCTATCCTTAATCATTCATACGGCTATACGCCATCTCTGATTAGTCAAAGTGTTTTTCGTTTGTATTGCCTCTAATAAAAATGTACCTAGTAAGGTTGCGCTGGAAAACTGATTGAAAAGTTATAAAGGTGTTTTCACACTTTCGCATAATACAAATATGTGTAACTTAAAATGGACGCCATTTCTTTTTGGGTTAAGATAGAGACGTCTAGTTTTCAGCATTCATCAACATTTTCTAAGACCTTCAAAATGAGGTGTCACTCGATGGGCTTCCCTATAAAAATTATGGGGCTTTCCTTCAAATCCCCCATTTTGAAAACTGGGGCCAAGTGCCAGAATGCATTAAAAGGTACTTTGGTTTCCTCTAATAATGTGTACCGAGTTTGTTGTTTTCAACACTGGTTAAATAGTTATAAAGGCGTGTCCACACTTTTGCCTAACCCTGTACATGTGGTATTAAGTGTCAGTATCAAAAAGCGTACAGTTTTGAATCGCTTTATCCTTTTAATTTGTAATACTACAAAATGTAATAGTCCACTCTTGCCCTTATTAATGCTATGAATAAGAGCGGTTTTATTAAAGCTAAGACACAGTATTAAAAAAACAAAGTTTGTATTCAGATCTTTCTTTATGTAAGTTTGTAATTTTGGAAACACTTTAAAAGTAGTAAAAAAAGAGAGTACTCTGTAATTTTTATTTTATATATGGTTTTTCCTATGTTTTTATTTTAAATAACCCCTTTAAGGTAGTTTAGAAAATAGTAAACATGGTAGTGTCCTTAAAACTTTGTTTCATGTAAAGTGGTACCAGTTTGAGTTCTTGCACTTTATTTAAAAGTTGAACTAATTTAGTTAAGAGTCAGAATTTTTATTTTCATCAAATAACGTATTTGATTTAGTAGTGTCAAAACAAATGTCATTTTTTTCTCTTTCCAAAGAAATGAGATTTTCCGCCTCCATCTTAGTCTGGCTGAGCGGATTCCAGATTTTGGATTGGACCTGAGAAGTTGTAAGGGCTGTAGACGTGCATGGACATAGCAGACTATAATACTCTTGCTCTAAATCTAGATGGAGATAGAGGATAAAATATCTGCTTGTCAATATTAAATTTTAACTCTTACTTTTTAAGCACCCTAATAGGTTTATAATCACAAGCTACTCATTTTGAAAATCAAACAATCTTACAATATTACAAACAATACTGTTGGTCAAGAGCTCATCAAGGGGTTTGTGTTAAGCGCTTGGATAAACATCTTAGGGTTTAAGCTTATTGTTGTTAGTCAAGCCTTTCATCTCTCATTTCACCCCATGTATTACCTACTTTAACCGTAAGATTTACCTTAACAGATCACATATTTTAAACGCCAATCTTACCGAATATAATTTATTTCCAATAAAGGCCTGTATGCGTGGATGTTTAAGAAGTTTTTAGCCACATTCTAACCAATCTATCATGGTAAAGGAAGAGTAATTGTTACCAACAGTTGACGAGTACCATTTTATTATGTAGAACCATAACTTGAGATTAATACATGTATAGTTTCAGTGTATATAAAGAACCTGTCTTTTAAAAGTCCTGTGGTATTGAATATCGTAAATTTTTTCTATTATTTCCTATTTAATAATACTTGTGTTATTAATTGTGGTATTAATTAGCCAATCGGCTAATATATTTGTCTATGGCCGAACGAAATGAAAAAAACAAATCTACATAAATAAAGAAAATATGGCTCAATTTTTCAGTGAGTTTTAAACAAACAAAATCACCTATTTCATAATTTAAATGTGTCTTTCACCTTAATATGTTCAGTCCATCCAAATGTCTTGATTTCATAACTAACTGATGAACTGCCTCTATATTAAGTAACATTTAATCGGATAGCTTCGAATCTGGGTCTGGATGCTGTTATAAATAGATGGCTTTCAAAGTGAACCCTTTTCGAGCGATTTCACATTGTGAATTTAAAACATAAAGATTTAAAAACAAAATTATGAAACAGGTGATTTCTGTTTGTTTAAGATTCACTGAAAAGTGTTGTTTTAGTTAGGCTATGAACCGTCATGCAATAAAGCCATCCGGCTTCACCACTATTTAAAGATGATGATGAACGTCTGGCCCATTTTGGCTGGTACTGACCGATAATTTTTTACATGTTTACATATACTGATTGATGGCAGACCCCATTTACCAGAGATAACTGTTGACAACTTTGGGTTGTCGATGAAGCTAATGACGTCCACCAAATGAACGTTTTGTTTGAAACAATGACCATTCGCCAGCATAGTCTATATTCCGGACACCCTGCTGGATTACAGATCTCGTATTTTCAAATCAGTTGAGGGAAAATGAGTTATCGAATCAGTTGTATTTACTCTTAAGGATCTTTCTTTAGATTTTAAACGATAAAACACTCAAAGGTAAATAATAAAATGTAATGTTTATATTTACATTGAATGGTATTGTTTTATTTATTTCAAATCCTCCTTTATTTTGATTAAACTATTTAAGATGTTTCACTATTTAACATCGAAGTTTTTTTTCTGTCGGTGATCTTGCTGCGGACGGTCGTCCTCAGTAGCTAACTGACTGATATTGGATGGTACCCTACGTATATGACTTGAAGGGGATGGAAGAGGGGTTACAAACAATACATAAAGTAGTATTTGACAAACTAAAACGTTCTGGAAAAACGTTCTTATTATTGACATAGATAAGCTTAAGAAGCCATCAAGGTTATAAAGCATGATAACAACTTCAACAAGGAAGACAATAATATTGTATATATTATACAATAATCTAAAAACTGGCAGCCAGTACATAAGGAGTCTCTTTGAAGCCGTTAAGTCCAGTTTCTACAAGTTCATTAACTCACTAGCCTATCAGGTAATATAACCCCCCTCAAACAACGTTTCTTTATATATATGCTATGTAAAAATACCTAACTAACTAGGATGAATAACCTGGATGAACATCCACAGCAAAGTCAACATGTTTAGCAGTAAAAATCATTTGACTGGGACTCAGCAAACCAGAAGCCTTAAATATTAGCTTCTATCATGTCTGCACACTGTAAGTAAACACAAGAAGAAGATACGGCTGCAGCATACTCGGGCATAACATTAGTAAATGTTTCTACTCAATTGCATTGAATAAGCTTACAGTTGTAACTAACACACAAGTATGTTACTAATATTTCAAATATGTACTATGAACGATACAAATAGCAAAATATAACAATAAGTAAGTGGAGAGATGGTCTTTACTAAACCTAGTCAGGAACCAAGATCGTAAACAACATCCACTACAATACATTACTGATAATGGACTGAGGATAATACATCCGCACTGTCCATTGTGAGGAGTTCTATGGAGCTTATTACCGAGACCTCAAACATTACTTAAGTTTGGTCTGCTCTGTTGCGAGTTATATTCCTTAACATTCACGTCCTTAAACTCCCGATTGCCCTAAAAGGTTTTTCTTTAAGATCTAAGCGTCCCGGTTTACACCGCGTCACAGTTGAAATAAAGTTACTGCTAGACGTTTCGACCTCGCTGTAGGGAGTCATCCTCAGTAGTTGGTTGAGTGGCTGATACTGACAACCAGTCAGCCAGCTACTGAGGATGTCTCTCCAAAACGAGGTCGAAACTTTTAGCAGTAAATTTATTTGACACCAGGCGCGAAAGCTTAAGAGTTTAAGATTTTCTTTCTCCCCTTAAAATCAAGAAACTGGTACTTGACTTGCCTTAAGTAGAACAGAACCCACAGGAACACACGAGCGATTTTTTCGTCAAAGCCTTTTAGAAAGTGATGATTAACAGTAATAACTTATTCGAGTTAAACGTTTTATTTCTAAGAAGGATTGTTTTCTACAATAATTAGTACATGTGCATAAAAAAACTGATCTTTTTGGTAATTGGTAATATACATTTCATTAAGTTACACTTTTATATGTAGCCACAATGTAGTGTTATAACCAGTGACAATAGTACATTTAAGGCCACTTTATACAAGCCCAGCTAGCTAAAGTAAAACTATTTTTGTACATGGTCAACCAATGCACAAATCCTTTGAAAATAAGGGGCTACTCAATCTTTCTTTTAAATCTTACTTAACCACCACTCCTTCCCTCACAAAGGTGTCTAAAAGAGCATTTTGGTCTTTGAAAATAGTTTTCCAGGATATTACAGATGAATATAAAGGGAACCACAGATGAATACCTTTTAAACCACTTAATTATCGTTTTCTTTTTACCATTATAAAAACTGCACGGATGGTCTGGAATGTTAAAGATATATTTGCCAATGCTAACTAAATCAGTAAGTTTATGCCTGACAATAGCGAACACATAGATAATAACTAAATTATTAAATTTAGTATTGAATAAATTAGGATAGGGTCAGTTAAACAGTTTCAGTTGACATTTATTGACTTGAACACATTTTCTACAATCAAATATACATAACACTTTTTCTTTAAAAAAAAGTCAACTGATGGTTGTTTTTCTTTACCAGCCCTGGGTAATGTTAGGATCAAGGCATTTTAAATGTTATGATTGTGCCGTACCGTCCCTCTTTCTAAATACACTCGTAAGTTATTCACCTTGGGTCGATTCCTCCTCTTTCTTCTTAAAGAATGAACGTAATAATGCAAATACTTCAACGAGACAAATAAAAAGAAAACCCACGGGTAATGTATTTGGCATTTTGTAGCTAACTTGTTTGAAAATACTGATCAAAAAAGCATGCCATTTCAATTTAACCCTTTTGAAGCAATATCTTCAATTTATAAAATTAGGTTTTCTTGATTACGCTTGGTTTGCATCACTGTTTAAAGGAAAACTAAATTTTGCTTTAGGTTTAGAGTAGGTTTTTTATGTTTAGGTAAGTTAATTGTACTGTCTTACGTTACTAGTATAGTAATGGTATAAATACAGTTAAACACACCTTAAGCACATGAATCAGATTAGGGAACTATTGATCTAATCAGGAGAACTCTGTATCTAGGTAGTGCTGTTGAGTTGTGTTAATCACCAATTAATCAAGATAATGCTTGTTTATTTATACTGAATAATCTTTATTCATAAAGTTACAAAAAATAAAATGATTACAGTGCATTTTTGTCGTGTAATCTTACGAAACTATACAAACTTAAATGTTGGACGAAAAATTGACATATTTTGTATTTTGTTTACATGTCTACATATTCATTAGTAGACATCTGCTTTACGTTAGCCTCAGTTGTCTGTTACGTTAACTAATTACAGTTGGCACAAAGTTAACTAACATCTGTTTCTCCTATTGTTAACAGCTACCTTCACTTACAACAATGCAGCTTTTGCTGCCTGCCTCTGCTAGGCTTGTTTAACAATAGAAGGAACAAGTGAAACATTTAGAGAACAATAGAACACAATTACCCTTGTCCCTGATTATTCTTCCTCTGCTACAACTGGCAGTTCTGAATTAAAACTGGTTCACCTACAAGATTTTAATTCAACTGGTTTAATATAATGGTCTACATTACAGCATTTCTAAAAAAAAACAACTATACATAAATTTGAAATAACAAAAGAGAAACTTTTACTACTACAGGACTGGTATGTTTCTTAGGGTGCAACATCTAAATAAGTGCTAAGAATCGTTGATCGGGCATGAAGAACACATTTTCTTTTAAACATGTCTCAGTGTTCTAAATGTTTGTCAAAAGATACATAAGTCGATAAGTGTAATTATTTTCTACAGATAAAACCTAGATAGATTTTTGTATTCGTACGTAAAACGAAGGATTACAAAATTATTGTATTTGAAAAAAGACTACATTTATACAGCAAACTCTGAGTTGGAATCGTTATTTGAATTGACTGTGAATGTAGCATCGCTCTGTTAACGTCACACTCTTCACTGAAATGTCTGCTATCAGACTTTGTGACAGCTGACGGATTGTGACTGTGACATTTGTATCATCAGCTGATTCCACGAACCACGTGAAGCTATTATCTGTGTGTTTGGATTGGCTGTGAATGTAGCAGCGCTCTGTTAACGTCACACTCTTCACTGAAATGTCTGCTATCAGACTTTGTGACAGCTGACGGATTGTGACTCTGACATTTGTATCATCAGCTGATTCCGACAACACCGTGAAGCTATTATCTGTGTTTTGTTGTTTTTGTGTGTGTTTTTTCTGTAAATAATATTTTACTAACTGTTTACTGCACTATAATTTAAATTATCGTTGAATAGCTTAATCATCATTGACTCCTCAAATTACAGTTTCATGACAATGAAATTTATATACATGTTTGTATACTTATTTTGAAAATTTGGATACGTTCCTAGCAAAGCTTTGACTAGAACATGATTTACTCCATCATTCATTGTGAAATTTAAATCATATATCAGTTTCTACTAAAATGTATTTATATAAAACTTGTATCTATATAAAAGGGAAATAATAGCGTGGAAGCTGCATGTCGAATAAGTCATGACAACTATGATGGTCATAATTAATAAACGTGCATGGATATTTTTCTTATACTCAGATACGTGAAAACATGTTATCTGCAAATATCAACTGAAAACAGCGGATGAAATACCTGGAGCTAACAGACAATGAACAAGATGTCTGCCGTGTCTCGTCCCATTACATGCATTGTTCCCTGACTAACTTGTCCCCTCCTCACCACTGCAAACCTGAATACACAATACACACAATTTGTTGATTTATTCCAACTGTGACGATTGTAACTGTGATGTAGTGAAATATTCTGATTATATTGTATTACTGTTGTATTCTGTAGTATAATAGCTTATTTGGTGGCGTGGAAGCTGAGTAGATAGTGCGCGTGACTGCGGACCCGAAGCAGGTTCGAACCCCGCCCGTTTAGTAGTTAGCTCGTAGATGACGGCACCACACAGACAGTCCATAGTGACTGAGCAAAGTTAAGTTAAGTTTTATTGTTCAATAAAATACATTAATAACCTTCTAAGTAAATATAAGACATTGTGGATTCTTAAAAGTTATAAACATAGATAAAATCAAGCACCGTACTTGATTAACTTTGCAAATATCTTCTATTAATTCTTCAAAGTAATATTAGCATGTACTCGCGTTGATACTGTCCAACTCACATGTCTGCACTCTTTTCAGGGGAATAATGTCATATAACTTTAAACTGGCAACCAATGTAAAGTTCTTTATCTTAAAGATAAGTCGTTATAGATAAATTTTACAACACGATTAAACTAATCAACTCACTACTTAGTTTAACAGTTAAAAAAATAAAAACAATATTAAAAGTTCCCAGTAAAAGACGCTGGACAAAGGAATTAGCTATTTATAGCTGTGTAAGAAGAAGATTAGTGGTCTTCAATCAGCCAATCACTGAGGAACGGTTGATCAGCTAATCTTCTTAATCGTGCCTGAGACTTCTTAACTTCTGCCATTAGGATATGTGCTTTAATTCCCCATATTATTCATTGGCTAGGACATTACTTACGAGTTTGTACAAAGCTGAAACAATAATTTAATTGAAAATATATTATAATTATATTGGGTAATTATATTGCAGCGCGAAAAGTAAAATAGCACTTAGTACATGTGATAGTAAATATTATGCGTACGTATCACAAATATTTAATTGCGATACATGCGTTGTATAAGAATAATTTAAAGAAAGGTTAGTAAATATATGCCGTGAGAGAGACACAACATACTTAAAATGTCAAAAACTGAGTTTATTATATGACTGACCTGTACATAAAAAATAATATTTTAACATTGTTTTTTACACAAGCAGACGTTTACTAGACATATGTTTCTACAAAACTAAAATCGTCTTATATAGCTTGCCCTTTCAGTATCTTCTTAAAATGGTTGTTGTATTTATATAATACTAATTTTAATATTGTTCAAAGTTTATCCGATACCGAAAACACCTCCGGTTCCAGAACTGTACGACCTCTAGAGGTTTTAACTCCGAGTCCGGAAAAGCCAATTCTAGTTCCAGAATTACCACCAGCAGCGTCATGAGCACCCCTTCAGTAAATTGTATGAAACCCATTTCAACGTAACTCAGCTTCAAATAAGCAAAGTTTGGCAAACGAAACTCGGATTTGTAATTTGACCTTTCAACGCAAGGTTATGAGATGAAAGGGAGGAGATGGTTGTCGTAGAGTGGAACCTTGAAGGAAGTAGACTGTTAGTCCTGATCCAGACTTTATCTCATTAGCTGGCATCGATTAGTTCTCTAAATAATGGAGGCAGGCACTTGATGTTTCATTATCTTTACTGTATACAGTGGTTTGGTTTCGTTTTTTACAAGTCTTTCATAAACTATCTATGTAGTTTGTATAGAGAACATAAAAGTTTAATCACACAAGTACAACAATAATACTTCATTTAAAGTCTTAACACTGCTTACTTTCTTAACTCTTAAGCTTTCGCAGCCAGTGTCATCACTAAGATCTAAGGCTTCCGGTTTACACCGCGTCACAGTTGAAACACTAGTACTGCTAAACGTGGAGAGTCATCCTCAGTAGCTGGATGAGTCTCAGGCAGTCAACCAGCTACTGAGGATGACTCTCAATTGTGACGTAGTGTAAGCCGAACGCCTTAGATCTTAGTCTCTTTTTTAGATATTAAAAACCTTTCATTATTTCTATAACTAGTCATTCTACAGTAATTTAATTAATATACTATTTCAGCCGATAGGTCGAAAATGATCCCTTGTAACTGTGGATGCAGCATTTTCAAATTTTCTCTTAAATAGGCCAAGTTTAGAATTCTTCCTTTGAACTCTAATGAGCTTTGTATAAAAAGATCTAATATAGATCTCAAGGATAATCACATTGGGCTGTTGAGGTACAATACAAGGCCATCCTTGCCAATCCTCATCTATCTACGAAAAGAACTTTTCATCTAAGGCGTCTCAAACACAATCGTTTTAAATGGCAGGGGGTCTTGTCAGTACTTGGAAAGAAAACGTTTTAGCTTTCGGATGTAGTTTTGCCTCTGTAAACCTTAAACATAACAGTAATTTAAACAGTTGAATTATAGGTCAAATTAAATATTTAAATTAACTCGGTTTTAAATTACAGTTATAATATTAAAACATACAATTTCTTTATCAATTAATAGGTTTTATACTGTTGAAAGAAAGGTGTACGTTTTGTCAGCTAGGCCATGATTTTACTGAAGCAATCAAATATATTTTTGAAGAATCATTTCATGTTCAACATAGATGATGAGAAGATTGCTAAGGAGTATTTTAATAATTATTGTATCTAAAAGTAGTTTATGTATCGTTTATTTCTAATACATGGGATTTTAATATAGTACGTGGGTATTTTATAATTTGTACACCTTCTATTTCTAATTAATATGAAAGAAATAATATTCTCCTTTTACTTTTAAGTTGACGTTGTTAAAGTTTAAATTTGCTTTTTTATTTGATAATTTATGTCAATTTTTAAATTAAATGTTATCATCAAAAAACTTTTGTGTACTATAAGACTAATTCCACTTTTAATTTACATATCGTGTAATTGAATATTTTATAGTGTAATAGGATACTTCAGGAATATTGGCTTGTAGAGTTCTAAATGGAACCTCTAGCGACAGCGTACAAGTGTACATCTGTGTTAATTGAACCTCAACAAGGTGTCAACACAATAACACAGATTACATTAAATGACAATAACAGGAAGGTTATTGTTTACTGAATATGGTTACTGTTTCCGGTTGATTGGAGTATTGTAGTAAAAACAAGCAAAGCCGATATCCAGAGTTACTGTTCACCAATTCAATTATTTTAATCCAGCGAGCAATCCAAACAAATTAGTTTTCCGTTTCTATTATAACTGGGATTTTTTTCAATTCACTAAAGGTACTCAATTATAGATTTTAAACACTATGAAATTTTATCATTCAGGTTTAAAATATACATGTTTTAATTTTAACACTCTAAGTGGAATGTTTGGAACGTGTAAATCGTACAAATGGTTTTGTTTTACCATACATCGCGTTTGTAACGCCTTATGAGTTGAATCGACCTAGCAATAACTTCTCTTAAGTGAAAACTACTTAACATAAAAGGGTATCTTAGGCTGAAAATATGTATTTAACAGTATCTTGAAACCGAATAGACATATAATCATTTTGTTAGTGAACAAATATTTTTACTTAACAATTAAGAACAATTATTCACTAAACTAGTTACGATTCAAATATATTTTACCATATTCAATTAGTACTATTTTAAATTTAGGAATAACCAACTCCATTTTGTGTACATCAACCTTAATTTACATTCTTTTTTTGTACAAACAAAATAAAAAAAACAAGTCTACATTTAAAGAAAATATGGCTTATATTTCGCCATATTACATGGCTTAGTCATAGCCTAACCTTAATTTACATATACAAACCATTGTAAAATAGTTAAAACCGGACTGTCTGTCAAGTTCTTTTTGGACAGGTAACGCATGTAGTAATGTGAAATAAATCAATATTTCCAGTTAAGGACCACCTCCAGTTAAAGAAAAACTTAGCGTTATAAAATACCTTATATACTCCTACTAGCCAACGTCGGTTGAGGAAAGTGTGAACACTGTTGTTGGAAGTATCATTGCGGCGATGAATTTGTAACTCGGCCTTTGAGTGTAAGGTTAGCAGAGGCTAGGGATGATGTGGCCTTGTAGCGTAGAACCTTGGTGGAAGTGGACTGTTTGTCCTGGTTCAGACTTGAGCTCATTAGCTGGCATCGATTAGTTCCCTGATTAATGGAGGCATCCACTTGAGGATATGTTTCAATATCTTCTGTAATATACAGAGATTTTGTACAAAGCGGTGCCTTATAACAACAGCGCGGTTTGTGAATAAACTAGCGAAATAAAAACAAAAAACGTATAGCGACGAAAACATTTGATCGAAGTCTTTTTATTGTAAAAAACTTCTGTATTTGTGCATATAGCATTTTCTTCTCATTCTTTCAAAAGAGCTAAGCTTTACATGCTTTCAAGGTCAGTTTTGTGTATGTACAAACGAATCACAGTTTGTCAAATCCGGGCCCTTTTTCAGGCCATGTTACAAGACCAATTAAACCGTCTAAAACTTATCAAACAAGGTATCTCAAACCGTCTTGTGGAGGAGCTGGTTAAAACTATATGTATACAAAAAAAACATGTTTGTGCTACCTGATGTAGTACTGCAACTAAAAGGTTTAATTTAGTTGAAAACATTACAGTTTTAAGAACAAGGAAACTGCGCCATGTTTTATGGTAAAGTGTTGGAAAAGTTTGGTTTATTGTACATGAGGGAAAACATTAGTTACCTGTAGAAACACGTTTTGGGATCGAATCTAAGAAAGGGAGTAAACTATTTAGGCAAATCTTAGGCCCAATCAGCACTTTGTAATAATATTGATACAGAGGAGTAAATGGCCTCATAAAAAGGAAGAGCCCTAGGCACTGTAATACTCACAATTTGAAGAATAAAACGAAACTCCAATTAAGGTGAAAGTGGGAACATTTCATTAGATTGCGACAGTTACTAGATCCTATTAATACTAACAGGTAACACTCAATCGAATATAATTATATTTGATTGAGAAATATTTAGACGACTAGTATTTGATTGGTTGGAGGAAAGTTACTAAAAGAAAAGGCAGAGTATAAACTGATGAAAGATACATAGATCACTCCAAAAGGATGAGTTAATTCTTGGCTCAAAATGTCACTTTTTAAATACAATTTTTAAGCCTTCAACTGAAATGTAATTATGGTTGGGGACCTACCAAATTGAATTTGATCAATAAACCAAACAGTCCCCAAATTTTAGTACTGATTGTTCATATGGAGGCTGTATAAGAATTCTTAGTGAAATAATTAACAATGAATGAGAGTTGAGGGTGATTGTGTGACTTGTATATTTCAATAGGACTTAGATGTAATGAAAACGTCAAAGTGATTTTAATAAACTAGCCATTCTGACGTTTGACGTGCATGTAGCATATGCTCTGCAAACAATATTATCATATTCTGGTTTATTCAAAAATTCACTTTGATCATTTTAAAAGGTCTGTACAGCCTAAATATTCAAACCATGTTATTACTCTTTGTTTAGTTTTAAATTGTTCTCATGAAACTCTAATTCTTTGAACTGATCTTGAGATATTATATATAGTTAGGTGGTCTAGTACACAGATTATTGAATGTGTACCATTTATTTTTTCACACGCTATCTAAACTAAAAAACTGAGGATGTACATCTAGGTAACTTGTGACAGTTGGTCAACATTGCACGAACCAACTAACTACTAGCTACTTTAGCAGGCAAGCTGGAAATTGCAGTTGAAGAGAACACATAAATAAATCAGCTGGATATCAAACGGTAGTTAGAGTTGTCCGGGTAAAATATTCTCTCTGCTGTAAGTGACAAAGTAACTCACTGGGTTTTACGATCTTTCAGCCTTTCCTCCGGAAAGTGGTTAATCTTCTTTTATTGTATAGAACTATATATTTCAAACAATTTATTTATTTTATTTATATAAACAAAAATATCATTTTAAAGAAACTGCTTCTCATAAACTCAATGACTTAAATCAATTAATTCAAATTACGTGAATTATAGCTTTTGACAGAACCCACACAGTAACCTATCAGCTTTAGTGATTTTCAATTATGCTGGAAGAACGTTTAACTGCAGTTGTTATAAGTTTTACCAAAAAAATTTTTGTAGTAGATCTATGAAGCTTGGAAACAAAATTGTGTTGAACGAACTATGAATTTTGATAGTCAGTTACTA
This sequence comes from Matsumurasca onukii, assembly GCA_018831715.1. Lineage (NCBI taxonomy): Eukaryota > Metazoa > Arthropoda > Insecta > Hemiptera > Cicadellidae > Matsumurasca > Matsumurasca onukii. The sequence goes on along the minus strand of CM032058.1, from coordinate 56,193,509 downwards.
AATTGTATTTGTTAACATTTCTGAACGTTTTACTGTTTAAACTATTTTTAGAAAGTTTGTTCGAATATGTATTTAATAATTTTCAAAATATTACCTCAAATTAGTCAGAAAACACGAAAGCATAAAATATTAATTGAAAGAAGGCTATCCTTATTTTGTACCAACAAAATGTTAAAATTCAAGAATAAATGTTTGTTGGATTGTAAGAGCAGTTTAACACCAAAAGGTTAACACTTTCTCGGAACTAAATTATTGTAGTTGATTTTCATTACTGAAAATCACTGGGTCACATTTTACAAAAGAATCGACAAAATCGCCGCTCCATCACAAATATGAGGCTAATTTTATCAAAACTAAATGAGAGTCGATGAGGGTTGACGTAACCTGATTGCCTTTGATACCAGTTTGATGCGGCAACTTTTAACGAGTTTACTCTACTGCTGGGTCAATTTTGTTGTTAACCTTTGTGTCACATTGCTGACTGGTTTTAATGATCATTTACACAGAATTTAACTATGTGCATAACTTAGCCTTGTTCAAAGAATGCTGGTAGTTAATTAGTAATTTTCGACCTATAGAATGTTGTACAGTTTTTTAGTGTTTGTTTCTTGTTAAGGTTAATAGATTTTAAAAAGGTTTACCTATTGAACCATATTTATTTATCATGCTCCTGTATTAAGTAAAAAAAACTGATTTTCCGTTTAGTATAAAATTAACGAATTTTGTACTTATTACTAAATTTTAACTTGTAAATAGACAGGTTTTGCCTCAGCATTATAAGTATAAATAATACTGATGACTAATAAATAAAAAGATATTTTTGTATGAAAAACCACTAAAAATGTTTTAATTATTTAAAACACAAAACGTTACGTATTAGTTAACTAATTTTTTAACTCTGAATTTCTTATTAGTCTCATACATGTTTATGTTTTAAATTTTTATATATTTTTATACTCTTCTTTGTCTATAACTGATATCGTCTTAGACAGTTTAGACGAAACGTTTTGCGTTTCAAATAATTAAAACATTTCAAGTGGTTTTCAAAAAAAAAAAATATTATTGACCACTTTAGTTTTAAGTCGAATGATTATTTCTTTATATCCATACTGATGAAGCTGAGACCAAACATAACTAATTAAAAATCACAAATGTGGTAAAGAGTACACAACGTTTTCATTCCATAGTAATGAATAACACAAAGTTAATAGAGACAAAATTAAGAATTTGTTTTCATTATTTTTATTTTGAACTAGAGAAACAATATTCCATTGAATATTTGATCAAAAATGTATTCTAATTCTGGGTGACAAAAGGCGATAAGGGTGAATAAACAAAGACACGCAACACTGAGACAGACAAATGTCATCGATAAAGCAGTGAGATCAGCCGTAGTCCGGAGATTGACAGTGCTGCAGATACTTCTCTAGGGAACTTGGGTTGAAACTCAGAGAGAGTAAAACTTCAGGCAAATGTATGAAACAAATAATGTCGTTATATAAATAAATCGCATATTTTGTACTTTATGTGATGAGTTGGAAACCTTCTTTAACGCAGATTGTTTCATGGTGACATATTATGTAACGTAAGTTTCCAGTGTGTTAAATAAACTTATTCACCTCAAAGTTTTTCAGAAATTAGATCTATATGTATAGTTGTTAGTTCTTTATGTTTCAGAAACTTCAAACGTAATGACCATAATCTAACACATAATATTAGTATGTATTATGACCACTCACCGGATGATGGGCTAGACCCGAAATCGTGACCATTAAACTTTACAATACTTTTACATATAATTAATCTATATATAGTATTGCAAGTGAATCCAAACTTAAAACTAGTATGTATTAATATATATTATTATAAACCATAAACATATAATCGTGTAACATACAATAAATAAAGTAAAACAATAATTATAGTATTTGTGCAACTTAAAACCTATGGAATCGTAATTTGAATTATGATCTACTGCGCATCACTATCTAAACCTAGAGATAGCCTTTAATACCGAAAGTATTAAGTCAAAGGACTAATATACTTGGGTTAATTTTATGATGTGTAAATGTGTTTCTCAATTTCGTATAAAATATTTTTGATTTTGCCTTAATGTTCACGAATTTGTTGTTCTGACAGACAACAGTTTTGCAGATGTGTAGCGGTCAGTTTCAATTTGTCCGAGTTCTTTTGTAGCAAACCTTGTGTCGTATGCAATGTCGGCCAACAAAACAACAACAACTGACTCCTTTCTGGGTCAAACCACTCTACTTCATTTACAGTCAGACAACTGTGTGAGATAGACTGCTCAATGTACCTTCCACCTCAGAGGTTGTAGTTATCAGTTGGTCTAACTACACGCGGTACGAAAGTTAAAAATTACGACAAAGATAAACCAACCAATTTAGCGCACGAATGTTTAGAAATTGAATGTTGTTGGCATCACCTAAAAAACCGGGCGTCAACTGATTATACGTTTCCTTTAAAAGCTGTGTAAGGGGTTTCGATTAAAACCCACTGCTTTTTGTATATACAAGGTCATAAGTCATAAGTTTATTTGTCTATATACAATAATATTTAATTGTGTTGACAACAAATAACTATTTAGTATATACAAAAATAAACAAAATCTACTACCACTGGTACGAAAAGATAGCTAAAACATCCTTAGCTATATGGTCACAAATATTAGTATACAAATAAAATAATACCGTATAAGTAAATTTAAATACCATTTTTCATGAATCCTCCCATTGTATAAAAGGTTGTTTCTCACCTCATTTAAGAGTTTGAAACTACGTGAACGTTACATAGTGATAGGTCCTGGCCGTACGAAACACAGAGATACTGAGCTAGTGCAAAGATCAGTAAATGGGTTAGTGACCGGGGTAGTATCAACATTTAGAACAAATAATTTGCTCTACAAATATGAGTAAGTAACATAATGGTGTCAAGAAAATTATAATATTTAGCTATGTAAGGCTACTGAAACGAGAATTACACTCGGATTTCGAATAAGTAAGTGTAATACAATCATCACTACGGTTTAAAAAGTCTATAAGCGTAGACAAATAAAGGGAGGAAGACAAAGCGCTGCTTTAGATATATAAACAAATATGAATACGAAGCCAAATAACGATTAGTTGCATGACAAGATGCCTAACCTGCTAAAAAGGAGAACGCAATGTTAAAGGGATGGGAACTGACAGTAGATTGAACTAACGTCAGCACATTACTGGTGATACGTCAATAAGTCAACATCACTCAGTGTCAACACTAATAACAACTTATTTATGGCATGATGACGTCATTGAATGGACCGTTGTAGTAAACAGTTTTCGCTTGTAGTTGACGCACATTGGTTCAAGGATCATGATAAAGAGAAATCTTTAGTCAGAAGAAAGCCTTGTTTTTACTTGTTTCGAATTATCCTCAAAACGCTTTACCTTTTATGACGATATATAAAACTTGATCATAGATAACAATAAAATTTTACTGTACATATAAAGTAGTCCTCCGTCTTTTTTTAAACTAATTTTTGTCAAATACATTATTTTTATACTGGACTTGCTCAGTAGTAAGAAAGTCAGGATTGGTGCTTTCTTTAACATATATTTGTTTACTAGTGCACAGGGAATATGTGGGGGGAAAGCCAAGTAAGAGTCACTTAAAACGTACAACATCTAAAGCAAAGATAAATATAGAAATGACACTCTTTGGAATATACTTACTAAGCTATTATGGTTAGTTTAGGAGCTCACAGTTGTATGGAATTTCGTATTCAGTCCAAGTTATTCCTGTCTTACCATAACCTTAAAAAAGCTGAAAACAGTCCAATACTCTTAGCCAATAGGCAAAGCTGTTTTGACGTAGTACAACAAACTACTGTTATCCTACAAAACCAATTTGTAAATTGGTTATAAATAAATATCTAATCCAAGTTTTGTGTTATGGAGAGTAAATTATTAATTATATCAGATAACTCAAAAACACAACTGTAAAGTTAACACAAGCTCAACATCAAGGTACTACCTAGAAGTTTTTAGAAACATAAAATTGGCCTTTACCCTCCCGGAAACTGTTACCAGATACATTTACGTATGTATCATGCTATGATGACAATTTCTTACGTAGTTGGTTTCCAAACCTTACGTGAGGTATATTTTGCTTACTTTCAGTCACATATCTCGTATGGCATTATGTTTTGGGGAAACTCATCTGATGCTTTTAATGTCTTTCGAATGCAAAAGAACATCATAATACTCATGACAAAATCACCATTCAGGGAACCCTGTAGGGCTCTTTTCAAGCATTTAAAATACTCCCCCTTCCTTGTCTGTATATTTTCAAATGCCTTCTCTTTGTTTACTCACACCCAGAAAAGTTCTACGGTAGAAACCACATACATCATCATTTTACTTGAAACTCCGCTCTTCTGCACTATCCTGGTCATCGCACAACTTTTTTTCAGAAAACACCGTGGTACTCTTGCACCACGTAAAGACTTTAATAAACTACCAAACCATCTGAAGAACGAGGCCTCTCCTAAATCCTTCAAGCAAAGTATCTTCAAATTTCTTCTTAACAACTGCTTTTATAGCGTTCCGGAGTACCTCGCTTGGTCATCGGGACAGTCCACATAACAAGAGCTCAGGGTTTGCGAAACTGATTTTTTCTTTCTTTCTTGCCTACACACTGTGCATTTTAACTAATATTTCACTTTAGTTGTTTTGTTAAGACCCTACACACTTGTATGTTTTTATCGTTTAATGTCATTTTAATGCAAAATATTAAAGTAATTATTGTACTTTGACTTAATCACAATCAATGTAAATTGATGTAAATGATCAAAATAAATGACTATGTTTATCAAAGCTCTCGAAACTCATCGATTGACATCTTGCTTTAATCTCTTGCCTATTGTTTTAGGTATTCCTAGCAGCCAATCATATTCTAAAATACCAATTCACGTTTTGGGCACACGGTTAGAAACACAACGCTAAAAATGCTTTGAATTGTACTATTGATTTGATCTTCCCATAACCATCATTGAAAGTTAGGACTTTCTGAGGTCTCTGAAAACGTAAGTACAGTATCTGCTTCTCTTTACCCCAGCTTTATTGAACAAAAGTTACTAATTTTCAGTATTCCCATGCTTCTTCTTCATAACAAGTTCTAGAGATCCTATGGACGAGTATTAAGAACTAATATAAATGGAGACGTGTGTGTGTGTGTGGGAGATGTTGACTTAGACAAATGACACCAACAAGTCTGCTTTATCAGGCTCAGGAAGCACATTTGTCACTTGCAGTGAGCTCTGTACACTTTATATACTGTATAATGTATACAGGGTGTTCCGAAAATTTCTCCTCCTCACCTCTATTTACTTTGGGTAAGCTTTAGACGCACTGTTTAATGTAACCGGAGGTTTACTTCTTACCCTAAACATTAGGTGAAAAACCCCTAAATATTTTGTTTTATCCCCTAACGCGTAACTGTTTTATAAATAAAGGTCATAAAATTACAAAACTAACGATTCTCTCAAACATATTTCTGACGCTCGGTTCAAATTTAGTGGCTGATATCTAATACGCATTTTGTCTAGACTAGTAGCTGTCAGTAGCTACCATTGTATCATATTATTAAATATTTTAAAACAATAAACCATCATTATATTGAAAAAAGGCATCTACACGTTGCTCTCTGGGGCGAAAAGGTCTCGAACTTCTTGTTGGTTTGTTGAAGGGGTCAAGGAAAGCGGAAGGGGAAGGGGCTGCTGTTGACAGAATTCCATTACAGAGACGCTTTCTCCCTAAAGCCTACCAACTGTGTCAACACCTCGCCATATATTTCTTGATATAAGATATATAAGCCTTGGCGTAAATATCAACCAAAAGTTTTTGTGTGTGAAAAACTAAAGTCATTGTTGGTGCTTCCCTGAAATACCAAACCAAAATATTTACAGTATAACTAGATTTGAACAACTCATTTTGAAACCCTCTTTACTAGTTTTCTTTTTAACTTACAAAAATTAAAGCAACATACTTTCAAGGTTATTTATTTTCTTGGAATTTCTCCATGAACAAATGTATGATTACTCTATTATATGCCTATTTTTATAGCTCAAAGTATGTTTAATTACCAGTTTACATAATGTTAATTTCTGTACACAATAGTTAAGGCTATACAAACTGTAATAAATTACGTCGAAGACTGGAAATGACACCAGTTCCCCACTTGGTTCAAATAACATTTCCGTTTCTATGTGATTCGACCACATATAAACCTCAAAGGTAAAGAATGAAAGAATATACTTTGTTCTCACAAACAGTACCATTCTACATGTAGATTGACCTGCCTCTCTCACGCCTGCCTTATTCAGAGACATTTCCAAGTCTGACCTTCTACTTTCAATTCAAACTCACATTTCAGCAACATTGTGCCACTCATCTGAATTGGGCTACAATATATGATTTGTAAGAGGAGGTTATACAGTCCAGTGAAGTGTTTTATAATAAAGACGGCTTAGTTATTACAGGGAGTAGTTGCTCATAACGATCACATCAGTTTGTTACGTTTGTAAAATGGATAACGAAGCAAACACTTTTTTAAATTTAACTAAAACTTTTGGTTACAAAGTAAATTTTCACCTATACAAGAATAAGTTCGACAAGTAAATCCTTTATAGATAATGCATTTAGCAATTTAACTACTTCCACCGGAGAAACCATTTAATAATTAGAAATATCATATCATGAAGGGATTATTGCAAAATTAAAAACGAAATACTCACACATTCCAATCAAATATTGAAACCCTTTAAAAGTATAAATAGTAAAAACCAATAACCAGTTTAATAAAAGATCAAGAAAAAGACAAATGGTTAAAAATATTTCAGGATAAAGACCCCAATAAAAAGTATGAGTTATTTAAGACTTTATACTTTAAAAGGCGAAGTTTTTGTTTTCGTTTCATGTTCCATCACAAATAATATCGTATTTCAAACGTGGCAGTTAATATACAATTTAGGCAGTTTTTGGAGACTGATGTTTTTACAACGGGGTGTAGGTGCACAACTGACCCGATCCGCACAGTTCCAACTCCCTCACCCCTACAATCATCTCCATGACTACAGTGCATTTAGTAGCCACCAGCCATGCTTAACCTAATGTACTGTACCTAAACCCTGGAATAGTACTAGCCAAATAGTACCTAGCCAATAGTAGGTGAGCTGTATGTTGCTAAAAATGTATTTAGGCGATCCAAACCTTTTCTAAGGGCAGGAACGCTTTTCGCAGTGTAATTATTTACCTGGAGACGGGAATTGCTAACAGATTTCGTAACGTCACAATCGATGGTGAACATCCGAAATAATATTTCAAACTAAAAGCACATAAGGTCTCAACAACATTGGTTAAACTTAAGGTTGTATAGAATGTTTAGATCATGTAGCTAGGGTTACATATCAAACACTATCAAATGGGCACAAAAGAGGTCAAAGTGTTAGTGGCAAATGGCAATTCCACTGCAAAGCTCAAATATATGACGCGCCATTAAAACTTTGCGTGGTTCAGAACTATATCTCCCCACACTTTATGCGCAGGAAGTAAATTGTATCCGACAAAACAACTAGAAATCACTTTAAAACTGTACACTGTGATTTTATTTAACACTTTTTACCTTCTTTTGAAACTCTATTTTAGATTATGGACTTTTCAAAGGCTTTGATATTTTAAAACGTATTTATATAAATATAAAGTTTTATTTTTATTTCACTAACACAAGGATTAAGTCACTAGTACAAAGTAAACGGCAGTTATAAATCTTTGCAAATCTACTTTTACAAATGAACTATTTTTAATGTTGTGCTTTAGATCTTAATTTGTATATACGCTAAATGCTAATGTTTTTACCATAATAATGTTGTGTTCTGCTATTATAGTTTTAGAGTGGGAAACTAAATAGTTACGATTAATCACTAGGGTACGTGAAATAACTCCTGTATAAATGTTTGCGGTTGATAAATCAGTTCCAACAACGTAATAGGTCTATCTAACTGAAAACAATTTCATATAAGTTTAAGTTTCCTTTTGATAGTGCAATAATATGTTTAAACTTTTTTTAAGGAGGAACACTGTGATGACGTCAGGATGACGAAAGTTAGCATGAAGATTATAGGCTCGTTACTGAAACGCACTTAGAAGATACTGGACCAAACCGAAAATATCCTGATGGCTTAGAAACTGAGGAAGGCTGCAAGCTTCTTTTGATGTAGTACCTCGCTTATACGTAGTGTCTCCAAAAATGTATACAATTAAATACATATAAATCAGGTGATTATTTAATAATATAACTAAATATTACTATGTATCAGATCTATTCTTACTGAAAATACTATGCTGGATGTTCCGTTGTCTTTTGATTGCCAATTCCTTCAACGTCATCAATTTGACTTTTTGTACCAGACCGACGTGTTAAATGTATGAATGTTCATGTCAATCATTTAGAACCCAAAGAATAAATTCCGGTCATAATAGGGTTGTATAAAATAAAACGTCCACCAATAATATGTGAGTGATTTTCTCTTGTTTAGCTTGATTCCTTCAAACGTCAAGAACTTCCAATATTGAGAGTGAAATATGAATTTTGTGACAAAATTCAACTGATACATCTTTAGATGTTCACCGTCTTCTAGCGTTGTTTTTTCGTTTAATTGCAGCCATTTGAGAGCTGATATATCGAAAACTACAGATTATATTGAAACCACTTAAATTCATGACTTGTAGTAAATTGTACCAGCTTTCATTTTGTACACATATTTACGTTGTTACAACGCATAGTTTTGGAGATGTAAGCAAAACCCAAAAAATGGTACCTCCCTCTCCTCCACCGGTTCAAAGGCTATCATGGGTGAGTACTTTTGATATGTTCACTCCTAACTAGTCCAAACAAAGTTCTGAAGTCCATAATTGTCTTCCATACATTTCCTTTCTTCTTTTCGTTGCCTTGACTAATATTAAAATGCAGATAATGATTTTTTTTTAATTTTTTTATGTACTTAATAAGCAATGCAATTTTGATAGGGTGGTTAAGTTTACATCTATCTTTAGTTAAGACTGGTTACTTTATAAAATGACAGGAGTTTTTCAAATAAGCCACAGTTACAACCCATGTACAGAACTCCTATCTGATACTTTGGTAGACTGTGACATACATGCAAAGTTCTGACGAATGGTTTGTTTGTTTGGCAACTTACAAAATTCATACTTGGGTCCAAGTTTTGACTCGATAAATTATGACCTTACCCAAACTTAAATCGAGTAAATTTTCGTGACTCGTATTTTTGATTTAAATAATAAAGTATTAATATATCAGCTCCTACAAATAGGCTTGATTTTACGAGTATGTTGTATTCGAATGTCAATAAATATTTCTTATTTTCAAACTTAACCTTATTTTATATTTCTTTGACTATTGGATGTTTGAATGATTCAGTATTATTTCTGAGCGGGGTAGTTGAAAATACCCCAACATTTCATAAGTACGATGGTGGCATAACCGTTAGATCAGTAAAAGTTAGAACTGTAGCACGTAATCTTTAATATGCTCCAAACTATATCTAGGAATTGTTTTAATACATTTCTTCTTAATGTCCCAATATTAGAGCTCACTTTTCAAGATATATCTAGAAAATTATAAAAACTGTAGAGATAAAATTGAGATTTAGTTATTGTTATGCATATTCCTCACTAGGTTGTAATGTTACTAGATAAAATGTTTAATTAACTATGATTCTTGCCGAGTTGAAATCTGGGACAATTAGTAACACATTGATTAGCAACAAAGAGAACAAAGACTATATTCCCCTCCGTTATGAGAAAGATAGCCAGCTTGGTGTGGGGTTATGGCAACATTACGTGCATATTGCAAGGTTTATTTTCAACTTAACTTTTAATACTTAAAGTGATCTTAACGTTTACATTACATACAAGAACACGAATTTATATGCCTTTATTGGTTTTACAAATGCTTTAAGTGATGTTGATGTGTTATTTTATAGTACAATTATTTTAACTAACATTAAATGATATTTATGAAATAAATAGACCGTATGGTTCAATTTATATACGTCGTATGAACTTATATTCTTTAAGCAAAAGAAAATGAGTACAAAGATGTAAAAAAAGTAATTGAATGATAAAAAACCAATTTTTAATACAACATACTTTTTATGCTATTGATCATTGACGTTTTATTAATATCTCCATTCAACGAAATTGTAATCAATATGTGTTGTATAAGCTGGTGTAGAAAATTGTAGAATATACTGCAGTAAATTCAGAACAGATAGGCAGGAATGCAGGGTTGAACGGTTTACATCAAAACTGCAGCAAACTTTTAATGGCTTGCCAAACATTTCAGTGGGAAGCGTTTTGCAGCGAGACCAACACAGTTCTTTTTTCAAACCACGCCAGAACTCAAATGCATAGTTTCGTATGAGTTCGTCTACGCGTATGCGAAACCAAGCGTAAGTTTTGACGTCCATTGCGGCTTTTGGCAAGTCTAGCTGCGAAATCAAAATTCCATCAACACTAAACACCTTTCTGGTAATAACTTAGCCTCCTGGTGCAAACAGCATTAAGTCACTTCTTTCAGCTTACTACGTATTGTTTATATTTTTTATTTAAAATATACTCAAAAAGAATCATCTACTTTCTGTCCTTCATGTGGTTGTTAGTTAAGGTGTTTAGAGATGTTAGCTTCCAATTTTGTATGAATACATTGGTTTTAATAAAGGAAAAGTATATCTTTCCAGTGTGTTTTGAAAAATACAAAATAAAGCTGATCTGTTATTTTATAATGAAATGACGTTGAATTATGATTAATATTTTCAAAACTAAGCAAATAAAATGTATATACTGAATTATACAGACAAGCTAATATTGTACACTTTCAGCATATAACAGCAGTGTGTATGAGCTTTGCGACAATTTAATTGAAGTATAACGTTACGTCACTCTTTTCGGAAGCTGTTACACCATCAATATTTAGAATATACTGCGTTATAAATTCATGTTGGACATCAAGGGATGCAATATTGAACGGCTTACAACAAAACTGGTGCAAAGTTTTAATGGTCTGCCAAACATTTCAGTGTAAAGCGTTCTGCAGTGAAACCGTCCTTTATAAAACCACATCAGAACTAAAACACACAGTTTCGTTTGAGTTTGACTTTGCGTATGAAAAACAGAGCTAAAACTTTCATGTTTAACAATTTTAGAATATTAGCTTTAGCATTATCTAACTAGGTAGGCTACTAAATTATATAATACATGTATAAAACATAGAACAAGAAAATGTGGAGATACAATTAGCAAAATTAGTAAACGTTATGAACACGTTTTTTAGCTAAAGAAAAAGACACGGTTAGGGACAAAGAGTTAGTAAAAATGAAAAAAAAAACAATATTTTAAAAGTAAACAACATTTAAAAAGATATTTGAAAAACGTCAAAATTAAATACAATATATACTAAGGACTTACTCGTTTAAACTTTGTGAAATTTGCTTTAACTATAACAACAGATGATATACGTACATCGTATTTTCAATATAATTGTATACAGAATGTACAGTAGTTACGGGATGAAACGTTACCAAATACTTTGTCGGTTCAAAATTAACGAAAGATATAGGGTTTTCGTACATAACCTAATCGTCTTCGATACAAATCTTTTAGTAAAAGCACAGTCAGAGTTGGTAAAACCAGAATATTAGTATATTAGAACGTACAAGTCTCAAAATTTGTCTCTATATTTTGGGAAAGTTCTGTCTCGTATGAGGAAGTGACATTCATTCTTAGAAATTTGAGGCAGGGAGAGCTACCGAACTGGGAGACACAGAACGGCAGTTCATGATCGGTTTACTTTCTCAGGTAGGAGTTCAACGAGTCAATAGGTTGCCTGACTCCATTCAAAGATTTTCAGAGCTTAAAGTTTTCAAAACTCATTTAAACAAGGTTTTAGCCACCGACGCATTTTACAGTACAAACGAGTTTATGGCAAATACCTAGGAACACACTGGTAGACCACGGGAGTAATACAGTTCAAATTAATGAGAAAGAGTTATGTCAAAAATGTATGTCGGTTTGGGATTTCAATGTTAGAACTATTCGAGGTTGAGTGGTAGAGAGAACTTTGTAGTCCTAACTTCACCTCGTTAAACAAGACAAACTTTACCTTTACCTTTTTTACCTGAGTGATAAGGAGTGATAAGAGTGAATAAACTGAGAAGACACGCGGGACAGATCCAGACAAATGTCGACAATACAACAGGGACTCAGAGCCTGACAGTTGAGTAGATAAACCGTACCCTTTCAAACTCTGTTCCGATAAACTGCTAGTTCCGTGAACAGTATGCCTCGCGTTTTAAGTTTATACGTTTAGACACTTATAATTTAAATTACCCAGATATAAACCTTTCAGACCACTTGCGCTTTCATTGCTTAGACACAAATATTGTAACACATGCATTGAAATCTCTTTATAGTTTTCATTATTTTTTAACTAAAAGACATCACCTCATATATACAACTAGTTAAACCTTAAATAAATGTTAATTGACAATTGTTTTGTTTGATATAGGCCATGAGATTGGATATAATAAAATTTCTGTATACTGTAATCTATATACTTTACCAATTATGTATGGGTTTTTTTTGCTCGAAACCATATTAGGAACCATTGTGTGCTAACCCTTTGAACATACCTGTTATTTCAAATACAAAATTAAGTGTGTAGATCATTCTACATTTTGGTTTCTTGACCAATATGAACGAAAAAGTATGTACAATGTATGTTGATATTAGCTTCGGTAGTACTCGTACTATTTAAGAAGAAAGTTGGAAAGATGCAATCCATGTCATTCAGGATGCATAAAAATACAAACAAAATTATATAAACAAGAACAAATCAACAAATAAACAACCAAAATACTCAAGATAACAACGCTAATATTCACATATTTCTTCCATCATGTATTCGTGTACGGAGTAGAACCCCCTTCTTCAAGAGATACATTTTAATTTTGATCCGGAAATGGACGACACTTCTTGCTTCAAGGTATCTGAAGTTTATAATACAATAAATTTAGACGACGCATAAATTGTATTTTTAGTAACTTTATAAAGTCGGAATTGTGAATTGGTATTTTGATATTGTTTTTAGTTCTTAAATTATAAATATTTGTAATTTTCTTGTTTGATGAAATATCTAAAACTTGGTTTTTTAAATGGATTAGACATTCGAAAATGTACAAAAATCATAATAATGTTCAATAAACATAAACTTACAACTAGATTAAATTTATTACACTTGTCATTAAAAAATACACTTCTTATAGCTTGTTTTTGTTTTACGAACAACGTTCTAATATATGAACTTTCTTTTCCGTAAACAAATATTCTACTTCTGAGTTGTGGGAATATATGAGCATTAGAAACAATATGAACCACATTTCTTTTCATTGTAGAGTGGGCAAGTTCCAAAATTAAACTAAAGTGCCGCTGGCACGAGTGAGCCGAATTCCCTTTGCAATTTATACCCTAATTCACGCCAATCATAGCCTCGCTTCGGCCTTAGTCCTCAGCTTGGCCTCCTGTATGATCACGAGCGTTACGAGGCTGTTCAATACCGCACTTACATGCGGCCTTAGACTTACGGTGGTTTTCCTTTTTTACTAGACGTTATACTACATATCGTGAAAGGAGCACACATTTTAAATGTCAATTAAACAGGACTATTTATTCCGCTGTTATAGCAAAAATTAATTTTTTAGCCGCCATTTTGAAACAGCTGAGGATATTCCCATTATTTGTTATGCTAATTAAAGCATTTTTGTCCTTCTTGAATTAATTTTAAGCAAATGACAGTTGCTCATTTTGGGTTTCTTACAGTTGTATTATTGTTTATGTTTATTTTGTAAGAGAAGTGTTATGCTAATTAAAGCAAGTTTTGTCCTAAAATGTTACTTAATTACATTATTTTCATACATAGATGTATAATTATAAAATACATATTGATTCAAAGTTTCATCAATATCAGACGAAATTTACCGTTTTTATAACATTCAACCCCTTTTATGAAAAATTCCCTCCCCCCAAAAGGGGTTTTGCTAGTTCGATTTTGCTGGTTAACAAACTTGACCAAGCTATTTACAAAATGAACATAGGGTAAAGACTACAGTCATTGGCACCTTAACGTCTTAATTTAGGGGGATTTCAGATGTGTTTATTTTTTGGATACAAAAAAAGCATAAGGACTGAGTTTGATATTCAGAACCCCTTATACAACTATTGGATAAGTAGTTGGTAATAAGTTTTCTCAATACATTATAATGGTTACTGTGAAAATAATTTTCTTTTTAAATACACCAAAAACTACAGTTATTGGCACCCTTTTTATAGTTATTGGCATGGGTTGACTACAGTCATTGGCAGTCAATTCAAACAACCTTATCCTGTACCAAAAACTGATTAAGAAGGAAAATAGGCCTAGTCATAAGTTGTACTTGGCTGTCAAAAACAATTGTAAAATAAAAGAGTTGATTTAATCTAAAATTTAAATTCATTATATCAAATGGAATAACCCATACTGATTATAATGATATGAATCAAAAATATATGTAGGCGCAGGTAAATATTAAAGTGTCAATGTTTAAAATATAGTAAGTGAACAAAATCTGCACACAAAAAAGTTTAATTTGCCAAGAATATGAACATTTTAAATATTTTGCAATATAAGTTGTATCTAATAATAAAATCTCTTTTGACAAACAGGCCTGTTTTCAAAGTATAGTTTAAAAGCCCTCAAAATAATATACAGTACTTAATTCTGTTAAAATATCATTTGATATTGGGTGCTACTTTTACTTTTACACACATCATCTTCTCCTCCCGTACCGTATTCCTTTTGGACACATTTACGAGTAAAATGAAATCATTTATCACAAATGTCACATTCGATTGCTTGGCTGACAGTATTTTTGAAATTGTTTCCCCGAAATGTAAAACACAATCCTTCGGGGATTTTTAGCTGCAGCGCTCTTTGCCATTCCATTCTTCACGTCTGCTACGGCATCTGCCAAGCTCATGCACCGGTACTTACATTTAGGCATTTTGGTAGTAATCATGGGATATCTTTCATTGTTTTACCCTGAAACGAAAGAAAGTTGGCGTTGGCATGTCAATATCTAATGGTTGGCAGGCTGCCAATGACTGTTATGATACATTGATTGGCATGCCAATAGGAAACAAAAGTAAGTGCCAATGACTGTTATACATACTCTTAAAAGTAAAATATCAACTTTTCTATCATTCTTGCCATATAAATAGGCTATTTGCAATAATTTAATTACTGAAACAGCTACTTAATATTTCCATAGTCATTGGCATCCCCTGCCAATGACTGTTATCCTACGTGTTTCACGATAAAGTCACTAGCACCCCTTCAATTCGTGTTAAATTGAAGTTTTGAATTCCAACTTAAGCTCTAAACAGCCAAAGGCACATTCAAGAATATGCTAGTGAAAACGTCACTTTGAAAAGATAACTCAAAACTAAATGAAAAACATATAACGAAACCTTCGCGCTTAAGAATTTGCTAAGGAATTATAGGTGAAACGTACTGAGTTCACTGAAAAAATCCTAGACAACTACCGTGCGTGAATATCTGTCACACGTCACTTAACCACATGGTCCATAGTCCAATCTGTGGATTGACGGGTTTTCCGGCTCATTAATGCCAACCTAATCCTTGTTTTCGTGAAGTTTCCCACGTACTGCCAATAACTGTATCCCTGCCAATGGCTGTATACTTTACCCTATGTGTACTTGGAAATCGTACAAGAAATGCTACGGTACCTGTCGATATGACCACATATTTACTATACATAGGTATATAAAGTTTAGAAAAAATGCTTAAACCGTGTGCTGGGGGTCAGGATTGGTGCTCATTTCATGGTCCCGGGCCTGGGAATTATCCTGCTGACGGCATTTTTCCAAAGGAAATTCGATAAAAAGACGATAGGGATTTCTTAGATTGCAACAGGTTCGTCACACTCCGCCGGGGACGTATTTTGGATTCACTCAGTGTCCCGTGAGACTTTCTACGGTGTTCGAGCCTCACTCACTTTCTTGTGTAACCTTCGTTTAGTTGTAGGGCATTAATATAAACACTTCGCAATTAATTTTATAATCACAAACTTATACATTTTACATAGCTTCAAGATTTGAAATCGTTCATAGCTTTTGCAATGTATTTTTTATTGCTAACTTTAAAAAGCAAAATTATAAAATTATAAATTTATGCTAGATTTAAAATTTATAATAGTGGCGGAGGTCAATTTATTCAGAAACACGGATTTATACTGTAGTAGTGGTAGTAGTAAAGTGTTGAGGTGTTTGAGCTGATCCACCGTAGAGTGCCGTCCTGATGAGATCAAACCTTCCTTCCTTTTTTCTATTTTTAGCCTTTCTTTGAGTAAATATTTCCCTCCTGTCAATATTTGTTCAACAATGCAGCTGTTAATTTTTCAATTTGTCTAGTTTTGGTTAATTTTTAGTGTTTTGGTTAAGGTTAGGCTAAGTATCATCTATAATGTAGCGTAAGTTTAGGTTAGGCCCTTGAGAACGAGTGGAGTTTCCCAACTACCCGAAACGTAGGGAGTAGTTTTCTTCCTAAAGTGACCAGACAAAATAAAAATGTATGAATTGAATGTGTATTGTTCCAGACTCAAACAAAAACCCACACTCAACAATGAAATAAGTATCCAACATAAAGAAACATCAACTTAGAAAAAATCAGGGAATAAAACTTTGAGACTGTATGAACAAGAGGACAACTGTCTCTACATTGAGAGTTGGAGTTTTCTGTGTAACCAACTTCATGTCACATGCAATGTTCTGTAGCATCAACAACAAAGTACTCTTTCTAGGTCAAACACTTAATTTCTTTCAACGTACAAAAGTCAGCTCTACAAACTAGTAACTTTAGTAGTTTGCACATCAATAAACCTTTGTTTTACGTACTAAAGATCATACACTGTTTGGTTTGGAACCAGCTTATATTGTCTCTAAATGCTTTCTAACGCTTATCTAAATTTGTTGGTCAAAGCTTTCATTTAAATACAGAGTTATTACAAATGATGTTCACGATTTCAAGAATGTATTAAATGTAGTTATATATATTATACAAAGAAATCAAATGGACACATTTTAAGAAACACTCAAAAAGTTTCGTCACAAGTACTCAAACTATAAATATCGGTACCTTTTGTGCTACAACAGATCTCAATCCTATAATCATGCTCTTGTTATAAATTGATTAGAGTATCTTGATGGATTGTTTCGATGGCATTGGTGATAAGTTGCTGGATCTTTAGTTTGCTAACGGAATGGCTAATTGGAATGAAATGGTGGTGTGTACACCTTATTTTTGATATAGCTCTACAAATAAGATTTCAGATAGTGCTATCCGAAGAAATTGGAGGCTAGTATGACAGGAGTATGACATCATTCAGACCTTCGCGCCCGATCCATGTCCCAAGCACAAATGGTGAGCATTAGTAACATATTTTTACAAACGCAACCGTTGATTCAGTTTAATTGATACTTGTGACTAGAGTGGTTACTAGGAGGACCTTCATTTATCCTGCTTTTAAAAAGTGGTTGCACACTAATACAAAATTCAATAGTGTGAAAATCTAACACACAACAGCTTTCCTGACTTCAAATTCATCTATTACACAACACGTACAGCAATTGACTTACGAAACGGCAGATACGCGCCCAAACCAGTGTAAATAAAACTTTATGAGTTTTTCTTTCCAATGGTACCAATTATAATCGTCTAAACACAAATTAACCCAGTAATATTTATAATTAAAATCAGGAACATCATTTGTAATAACCCTGTACTTATAAATTTACGTTTTAAAATCATTATCGGTTAATCGGGTTTCACAAAGTTTTAAAAGCCAAGAAATGGTTCAATCTAAAAGATTGTATCCAAGCTCACGTAAAAAGTATCCACCTTTTGTTTAAAAACTTTAAACTCACAGTTACAATGTTTAAAACGGTAGGATTATTTCAATTGCAACCGTTTGCATTGTCACCTTTTCCGCTCGTACCGCTGCGAAACCTCAATTAGTATATTGTTCAAGATACACAGCACATAGTTATACTCGTTATAATAGTGTAGAAAGTATCGATGGTTATTTTGAACCTCAACATTGCAGGAAATGATCAAACACCGATATATGACGTCAAACTCTGTCAACGGTGCATATAGCTCAGTCATGACGTGATGACGTTAGTACACAACTACAACTTGGTAATGCGATTTTAAGAGTTTTTGATCGTCACATAGAAATGGTAAATGCAATTGGTAAACTGTGCAGAATGATATTATCCTAAGTAAACGTCGGTACTGTGGTGAGTGAGGGGGGCGTCATTACATCAACGTCACATGCTTTGAACAGTAATTGAAACTATGCTATGTTATTATGACGTTCAATCAAGCTCCGTGCACGAGTCAGAAAACTCCTATTGTTTCTAAAATCAGGTCGCGTAGATTCTTGAAAGCACTAGGTTTGACAATTAGGCCACATCAGTTCAAAGAAGGCCCGTTGTTTAGCTAATGGTTACGTGCGCGATGTTATGTGCTCCCTGGGCCTACGAATTCAGCCTTCTCTTCGTCTCAGGCATTAACTGAGGCAGACTCTTAATGTTTGAGTCTGCATACATATTTTTTGTACAATGAATTGATTTAAGATCCTTCCATTTTAAGCGGCCCAATGTTGCTGGGATCTCAGTTTGAATTGAAAGTAGAAGGTCAGACTTGGAAATGTCTCTGAATAAGGCAGGCGTGAGAGAGGCAGGTCAATCTACATGTAGAATGGTACTGTTTGTGAGAACAATGTATATTCTTTCATTCTTTACCTTTGAGGTTTCTGCGAGGTAAATCATATTTATACTCACTGAAGTGTTCGTTTTATATACCGAGAGAGCTAGGCAACACTGCTGTTTTGTTATTGCTGTTTGTAGTAATTTTTTATGGTTTACAAAGGGGAAAATTGAAAACTGATAAAGCAAGTTAAGTGCGATTCTTTTGGATATAGTTTCTAGACAATTTGTTAAAGTTATCCAGTTCAAACTATAAAACAGTTATTCAACAAATTAAATATCCAACTTGCAGGATAGGAAATTCCAACCCTGCACATAGTGCCGAAAACTGTAACAGTTGTATGTTTACGATTAGTAGTTTAAGTTAGTTACATTATAAGTCTGGTTTCCGGTATAATCTTATACAATAATGGTCTAGTGAGGAAATACAAGACTATTTGATAAGAAAATAAACTCATAGTAAAATATAGAATATACTGTGGGCATACGTTTTTCACGCTGGTTTTTTATACTGTATATCAACATTATGTGGCGAGGTGTTGAGACAGTGGGTAGGCTTTAGGAGAAAGTGTCTCTGTTATTGAATTCTGTAAACAGCAGCCCCTTTCCCCCTCATCATACCTTGCACCTTCCACGACGGTCCCTTACTTCTTCTCACTTGCAAAATCATCCTTTAGAGACCTTTCCAACCCCAGAGAGTCAACCTCCAAATTCTTGTTCGTAAATCTTACGATAGCTTTTATAATACTAATTATACTATGCTATAATGGTGGATAATAATAATTATATATATATATAATAGGGGTAGACATCGGTTGTATAGGCTACCTCATACTGCATGCTTACAATGTATAGTGACGTATACAACTGTTCTAATATCTCTGTAACGGAATTGTGTAAAGAGAAATTCCTCCACACCCGATCACTTATGCGTACCCGTCGTGAGTTGTAATCGTGCGAGGCTCCGAAGCCCACAGCCGACTCGCAGCTACTACGAACAAATTGTAACAGGGCGACATAGTTAACCGATGCATCATGACTCAAGATTTGAGTAGTTTTATATTAAAATATTTTCATTAAACTTGTAGAACCGAAATTATACGTAAATTTTATATAAGGTAGGGGTCACGTTTAAATCTTCGGACTTATCTCTCAAGCATCCAATTTTGAAATGAGAAATGGACCTCCAATCACGGCAAAAGCTACCCTAAAAGATGTCAAAATTCGCGCGTGAAGCGGATCAAAATCAAAAGTAGAAGGGAAACACATTAGAAGTACCCTGTATAAAATAGCATTATAAGAAGTAAACAGAGCTCAGTGCATCAAGTAACAAATGTGCTTCTTGAGCCTGATAAAGCAGACTTGTTGGTGTCATTTGTCTAAGTCAACGTCTCCCGTACAAACAAGTCTCCCTTATAGATAAGATATACGTGCATAGACTAACTTGCATTTCTGTGGGTGTTCACTCTTCTTCATCTAATATAGACATGCAGCTACTAAGAATCATACATGTTTAATGTTTTGCCTGTTTTACTTTTTTTATACATCGTGAACTTTCACCAACACTATGCCTTTTTCATATATTTTGTACACTCAGGAAGTAGACTAATATTTTTCAGAGTGAACTGTATCAAATACGTTGTTTTCAGGATGGCTTCGTTATCAGAATGTACTTGCATAACATTGTAACTCTAATTACTAGATGAATGCCTGATGGTAAATTCACTGAAAAGAAAGAGCTAAAGAGAATTCAGGTCATTGGCATGATAGCATCCAGACACGGTAGCTAAAAAAGCTTTGATCCTGATCCCCAGTCATGAATTATATTGATCACACTTAGTGTAGCATCACAAAGCGTAATGTATTGGTCAAATGAAAAACAAAGTTTTCTTTCATTCTCTATAATCAGCATACCAAGGTTGCTAACTACAAAAGACATTTATATCTTATAACGATCCATTTGGTATTTGGTAACGTTTTTACTTCATTGCCTGGTTGTTCTCAATGTTGACACCAAGTGATGGTGACGTATTGACGTGATTGTTTTGTTGTTAGTTCACATCTATTTATTATAATACTCGATGTTACATTGGGTTATGCCTCTTTACATAGATTTTATTATTAGTTAGGATCTTCTTGTTGCTAACTAGTTATATCTCTTGCGATGCAGCGCTATTTTTCTGCAGCCTCGTTCTGTATTCTGCGTGCTTAAATCATCTTATTTTGGATTGCCAACATAATTAAGCTCCAATGACAAAGTAGTCCTTTGCTGGAAATTATATATTTTTTACGCTCGTGAATGACATTAGCTGGTTACGTCGTGATGTTTAACGCACGTACTGCGCATTATTTAAAGTAATTGGTCATTACGTCTAGCTGCCACTTTTAGAGATTGTACAAGGTTATGTTGAGCAGTCTATCTCACACAGTTGTCTGGCTGTAAATGAAGTAGAGTGGTTTGACCCAGAAAGGAGTCAGTTGTTGTTGTTTTGTTGGCGGACATTGCATACGACACAAGGTTTGCTACACAAGAACTCGGACAAATTGAACCTGACCACTACAAATCTGCAAAACTGTTGTCTGTCAGAACAACTTGTTTGTAACTGGTTGAGGCATTATCACAATATATTAGTCTTATACTAAACTAAGAACCAAACAATTCGGTATGCCTGGATGAGTTCCATTAATCCCCAAGTGTTAGTCTGAACTCTGATTTTTTAGCTTGAAATCAGTTAATACGGCTTTGTTATAGCGGGTATCTAATATAAATTTGTGCTTCACCGACTGTAACGCTGCAAAAAAGTGGGTTGGTTGGGAAAAACTGTTTATGAATACATTTTTTTTATTTATAAATGAAAACTAATCAAAAACCTAACGCTGTAGGTATATATTTTACGCTGTTTTAATAAATTATAACTTTTATATAAAAACTATGGCGAGGTGTTGAGGAAGTTGGTAGGCTTTAGGGAGAAAGCGTCTCTGTAATGGAATTCTGTCAACAGCAGCCCCCTCCCCTTCATCATACCTTGCCAAACTGCCACCACCCACTACCAACAACGTTCCCTTACTTCCTCCGTCCTCGCACAATAATCCCTTAGAGACCTTTCCAACCCCAGAGAGTCAACCTGCTAAGAGGAAAAACTTATAAAGATTTGTTCACACAGGGCTACTTGTGTAACCTTAGTAAAGAAAAAAAACTATTAAGTACCTTTTATGATGATGGGCCTGAAACCGGTGGTGTGACAACGAAATATGATAAAAAGGTACTTATTTGTGTTTTGCAAAGTAGCCTTTTAACATTATATTGCAATATCGCTACAGATTTATTCAATATTCTAAGGGTATATGTGCATACACCGGCACATGTGGTGAAATATTCTACTTTGGGGGAAAAATGTATTTGTAATATAGTTCTGTAAACAGCAGTCTCTCTCCATTCACGCACTACCCCCTTTTAAAGAAAAATCATCCCTCCAACACAATTTCGACTCTAGAACTCCAGTAAATTAATATTTTATTTCAACTTTATCAGTTTGACAAACGAAAGTTAGAATAAAACTCTCTTAGTTTGACAAAACACAAACCCACCGAAAATATGAGTTTGAATACAGTACGAAAACATTCTTAAAGAAAAGCTCAGTTGTTTCACTGGTTTTGTTGAATGTTAAGAAGAAAACTTGAAGAATGCAAAGTGAGCATTATGCAAGGCAATAACATTTTCTTTTATTCACATCGAGTTCAACTTCAAACCACTTCAAGTGGAAACCTAGAGAGGTTATTTGAATAAACCATACCGGAAGGAAACCTTAACTTGTGCTTTTGTCAAGAAACATTTACTTTCATATATTTAAGTAAATGTTAGATATATCTTTAGTTTTTTACTAAACCCATTCCGATTTGTTTAGTCTCAAGTTAATAATAAATGATTAATAATAATAAATTGTTTTTACGTCAACATTGAACATGTTATGCAATCGTCAAATTACTGCAATTTAAA
This sequence comes from Matsumurasca onukii, assembly GCA_018831715.1. NCBI lineage: Eukaryota > Metazoa > Arthropoda > Insecta > Hemiptera > Cicadellidae > Matsumurasca > Matsumurasca onukii. The sequence goes on along the minus strand of CM032058.1, from coordinate 56,170,553 downwards.
GAGCTAAAATTTCCACACATTCTACCATCGAAATCCCATCCAGACATACCTTTTCGGCATTCACTCTCTCTCATTCATTCGAATTGTACCACTCTAACCCTTAGTGTGTTCCACGTTTTCCCAGTATGTGCTATGAACTCGTCTGTATTATAAAATGCTTCTGCGGCCAAAACCTTTCTTATACGAGTTTTAAAAGTCTTAGGCTCTGGGGCACTTTTTATCGAATTTGACAACCTGTTGACGAGTTAAACTCCTACCTGAGAAGGTAAACGTTCATAAATTGCCGTTTTGTATCTCCCAGTTCGGTAGTTTTCCCTGCCTCTAGTTTCATAAGAGTGAATGTAACTTCCTCTTACGAGACCGCATTTTGATTTGAAAAATATTTAACGTTGATTCAAATTAAGTTAGTAAGTCGATTGACACAGAATACGAATTCTGTTTGCAATATTTCCAGCTTGTTAAAATAAAGTTGCAATTGCGTGTAGTACGTTTTGAAAAAAACCTTCCGATTCAAGTATTTCTAAATTTGAAGACTTTGATGATACTTGAAGAATAAATAGGGGGGTCGAAATTGTGCATTCTCGCCCGTCAAAGAAAATACCCGGGTTCGAGTTCTGGCTCTGTTTTCAAACGTTGTCTTCAAGTGTCTCTAGTGATACATTAGTTATTTATTGTTTATACCAATTATGATCCTAAGATAATCAGATGGATCTTTGTCATAGAAACTGAGGTGTTCGAGTATGGTATTTGAGGGAGTTTCGTCTATTCTCGAACACTATTTCATTACAAAACCTAATAACCGAAAATAAGAAAGTGGCTGTATCCATTATTTTTGTTGTAAATACAACTCGGGTATTATTTACACCTAATAGTTAAACTGCGAAGATTTGGCTCAGCTACTAATCTGGATAAAGGTTTTTAAGTGGATAACTTAGAGCAAAGCGTCATAAATGTGTTTGTAAGTTCCATTACTACTGTCGTATATTGCCTTTAATTTAAATGTTTCACAGTTAAACTTTTCACTGACGATTTTTATGAATATAAAAGACAACTTACAATGAAATGGGAGTAAACTCTCGATAACAATGAACGCAATTTAAGCCAATCCAAGGTTAGTGTGATGAAAGAAAGGGGGAGGCATGTTTGGAACACCCTGTATACATTATACAGTATATAAAGTGTACAGAGCTCACTGCAAGTGACAAATGCTTCCTGAGCCTGATAAAGCAGACTTGTTGGTGTCATTTGTCTAAGTCAACATCTCCCACACACACACACACACGTCTCCATTCAGATAAGTTCTTCATGTACGTGCATAGGATCACTCGCACTTAAGTGCGAGATGATCTCAGAGTCAGTGCAAGATTAAGTTCTCAGAGTCTGTGGGAGAATATATTTCTCATCACGTATCAAATATATCTGAAGTTAAGAAAATCAGCTGACTAGGTTTTCATACTGTTCACAAAGTTCTAGTTTGTATACTCTAAAATACAATTTCTATCACACCTATCTTTGGACGAGACTGAAAAGTTATAATATTTTAGCATATTACTTGCTGCTGAGTTTGTGTTAAATAAGGGATCAATAAACAACATTTTTAACGTTTCAAAACATTTTAGTTTAAAGCGCTTACTTTCGCCGGCTAAGGCATCTTCAGTTTAATAACAAAAGACTAATCCTCTGTATGGCTATGTTAAGTTGAATATCAAAAAAGGTACGTACACAAAAAATACTTGTCTAAATTTAGATTAAATATTGTATAAAATAAACTTACATAAGACAATTTTCTTTGTGTCTAATGTTCTCTTTGATTTGATCTTTCACTAATGGTATAAATATGTAACTAAGTTTTCACTTATGAAATACGAATCAAATCGAAGAAAAAATAAGAAACTCAAAGCAAATTTTCGTCTGAAATTACTTTCTATAATGTTATATCTAAATTAAGAAATGTATTTTTGTGTGTGTACATTTGTTGTTTTTATATGCAATTTAAGATAGCTGTTGTACAGATGATTAGTCTTTTGTTATTTAACTGAAGATGTTTTAGCCAGTGAATGCTAGCTCTTTAAATTAGCAATTAAGTGCACATTGCTATGGAAAGAACTGAAAACAAGGTGCTTCTTACAATTAAAAAGGTCCTTGTACTTTATAATGAGCCATGAACCCCAGAGGTTCCCAGAGTACAAGCAAAATGAGTACTATCGTGGTCCATTCAATGACGTCATCATGTCATAACTAAGTTGTTATTAGTGTTGACACTGAGTGACGTTGACTTATTGACGTATCCTCATTCAGTAATGTGCTGACGTTAGTTCAATCTACTGTCAGTCCTCATCCATTCATTATCCTCGTTATTATGACGGGTTAACCCTCTTTACATTGAACCGATCGTTGGTTATGTTCTCCTTGTTGTCAATTAGTTCCTACTCTTGCAAAGCAGTGTTTCCTCTTTTTCGATTAATTCTGTCCATTTTTTTAATAACTCCTTAATAGCTCCATTGAATTTCGTCACTCAGAAACATTGAATATCACTCATCATGTGTAAGCACCTTAAGTGTAAGAGAAGACTTGTTAGTCCTAACTTCGCCTAATAAAGCCATTTTTCATTTCATTTTTCATTTCGTTTCATTTCAACATGGCATTTTGCTGCCTATGCATACATTAAACCCACTGTCATTACTATTAAAGCAGAGTATTTACTATTTTCTAAATCAAACTTTCTCCTATTTGTTTACTTTTCCACTGACCTACTCTATTTTCGCTCTGTATTTGTGCTTTCTTCTACTACCGACAAATGTATAACTAACTAGGGCTATGGACTGAACTCTACCTAACTTTCACTTTCTTACCGAAGTATCATTTCGTCCTGACCATTTAACAGGAAACTTAAGGTTAACAGTAGTTTTGCCAAACTTGGCATTTTACCCAAGTTAAGAAGTCTAAACTGGGGCCTCAATGCAACATGCTAGATATTAATAAAAAATTTGAATTTACATGCTTCCGCAGTAAATGATGTATTTATTTATTTGTTTTAGTGTAATATAATTTAGTTCGAATTTTCTCTGCCACATTAAATAGCTGACTAATGAAAATAATCATTTATGGTACAAATAAATACATTGTATAAAATTCAGAATAAAAAATAAACTTGTGTGTTAACGTTGATTAAAATTACACATCGTTGTGTGACACAAAGGTTAACAACAAATTGATCCGGCAGTAGAGTAAACTTGTTAAAAGTTGCCGCATCAAACTGGTATCAAAGCCAATCAGTGTACGTCATCCCTCATCGATTATCATTTAGTTTTTATAGCATTACCCTGTATAGTGTTTGTGATGATGCGGCGATTTTGTTGATTCATCCGTAAAACACTACAATGGTTTTAACTAAAGAAAATTAACTACAAATAAAATTGTTAGGCAAAATTTAATTTAATAGATGAAATACCTGTTGGATGCCTGTAGACCTTGGGAAGAAATTGTCCCGATGTACATTTCGAGAGGTTTGTCGCATCTTATGGCGTAGGGGTTACTGTATACATAAAGAACACTTTCACAACGGCACCCATTCAAGTTCACAAGGTAAAAGTACCTGTAACATAAATCCTCCTCCATATGCTAAAAAAAACACATTCCTTATATATATTTCTGTATATTTCTAGCCTTACAAGTTGTAAACCTTATAAGTTGAATTGTACAGAAACCGACACTCTTAAACAGGAAAATTTGTCGTTTAACACGGCCTACTTCTTGAACATGTTTGACCAAAATGCCTTTGATCTGTGGCACAAAAGATCCAATCACGCTTTCCCTTTGACCTGTGCCCAAGATCAAAATTATAGTAATACAAATAATAATAGTAGTTTTTAATACTAACTGGCTATAGTAAAGCTGTACGTCAACTCAAGATGTTACGTTAACTAGTCTAGAATATATTTTTGTAATAACTCTTTTGATTTTCTTTGGGAATTCTCTAACATCACGTGGTGTAATTCTGTTGTGTTAGAAAAAGTATTACATGTATACCTTTTGGGCAATGTATATATAATGGTGGCCACGTTAAGTAACCTAAACGGATTATAGAATACTATTAGAGCTAGAAAGATGAAACAAACTTTTCTCTCTAAATGTACACGGAGATTTCAATATTTTAAGATTCTCAGTATAGGTGTGTCAACACTGAAACTCACGGGGCCAAACTGAGATTTTTAAATTAAAAGGTGGGTCATATTGTACATCATTTTAGAAAGACAACTCTCGACGTATTGACGAGACAATTTCTTTTGATATGTTGCCCCGTTACAAAACCAGAGCTATAAACATAAATCGTAAGCGTTTATGGACACCCTGTAGTCAAATTATCAATTCGATTAGAAATATAGTTTACGTATAGTTTTCAGATTTTGACGAGCTTTTCAACGGTATGTTTTAAAAACAATGTATTAAGTTTTTTACCAAAGTCGATGTAAACAAAGAATTTGTTTACTAATGAATAGGTTAAAACATCAAATAGTATGGTATACCATGTTGCATATCATAGTAAAGTTAATTTGAATATTAATTTGTGTTGTATTTAACATTATTTTGTATCCTTATTTGTTAAAGAGCTATAAAAAAACGAGTTTTAACCTAGATTTTGCCTGTCGTTTGACCTGCTTGGTATCTAAATTAAGAGCAAAATTCTAACAAAGTTGTTTCCCTAATAAAAGGTTCAAAAACTGACAAAAAAAACATAAATAAGAATGTAAGAATTGTTAGTAGCTTTTACAAAAGACACAGGAAAGAAAACCGAGTTGTCATGGTTATGTTTGCGCAATTTATCTGTTGTGTTATATCAGCTGATTAATTTCTCCAGCTGTTGTATTGTTGCATTCTAATTTTTTACATTGTTACGTGACAATTGTAGTGAATACTCATGGTCACATAGATAAATAATGATTGTTTCACATCGCTAAAATCATGAGTATTCATTGCAATTGTCACGTAAAAATGTAAACAATTGTAAACAAAAGCTATTAACAATTGCTATATTCTTATTTCTGTTTGTTGTTTTGTCATTTTTTGAGTTTTTACTTATGAAAACAACTTTATTAGAATTTTGCTCTTAATTTAGATACCGCTGACCAAACGACCGTATAAACCATGGTGTAACTAAAATACAGGCAAAATCTAGGTTAATTTTTGTTATAGCTCTTAAACAAATAAAGCTAAAAAATAAATGTTAAATACAAAAGATTTTAATATTCAAGTTATCTTTACAATGATATGCAACATGGTATACCATACTATTTGATGTTTTTAACCAATTCATTACTAAACAAATTCTATGTTTACATCGACTTTGAGGTAAAAATGTTTCCAATACATGGTTTTAAAACATACCGTTGAAAAGCTCGTCAAAATCTGAAAAACTATACGTAAACGCCATATTTGTAATCGAATTGATAATTTGACTGGCGTCCCATAAACGCTTACGATTTATGTTTATCGCTCTAGTTTTGTAACGGGGCAATATATCAAAGAAATTGTTTCGTCAATATGTCGAGAATTGTCGTCTTTTTGAAATGATGTACAATATGACCCACCTTTTAATTAAAAAATCTCGAGTTTTGGCCCTGTATTTGTGTTGACACACCCTATATACTGAGAATCTTAAAATATTTTTCAGAAATTCCATGTACGATTTCCAGAGAGAAAAAGTTTGTTTCATCTTTCTAGCTCTAATAGTACTCCTGTAATCCGTTTAGAACACTTTATCGTGGCCACCCGGTATATAGTGACAATATAACATCATAGTGACAATTAACAATTTGCAATATGTATTTTATTTTAGTTGGAAAATAAGTTTGTTTGTTGTCAAATATTCCCTTTGACTGTCTTTGTTTTAAATATATTCGTACGCTTTTTACACGAAAAAAAATCAACCACTTTCCGGAGGAAAAGCTGAAAGATCGTAAAACCCAGTGAGTTACTTTGTCACTTACAGCAGAGAGAATATTTTACCCGGACAACTCTAACTACCGTTTGATATCCAGCTGATTTATTTATGTGTTCTCTTCAACAACTGTTCCAGCTTTCCTGCTAAAGTAGCTACTAGTTAGTTTCTCCGATTTTGACTAGCCTTCGTCCGTCGCTCAGTGGGTAGAGTCACGGCTATCTTTATCTCTAATTTAAAATACATAGCCTTCACAATTTTTACCAGATAAATACAATAGTATAGCTTTTAAAGTTTAACATGAATTACCTTGAGTAATTAAAACTAAACCGATGACTGCTACTGATTTATATTCGATACGGAAAACTAATTTGTTTTGGTTGTTCGCGAAGATTAAAATAATTGAATTGGTGGAACAGTAACTGTTGATATGGCTTTGGTTGTTTTACTGCAACAACCCAATCAACGAGAAAAAGTAAAAATATTCAGTAAAAAATAACTTTCCTTTTATTGTCATTCGGTATAATCTGTGTTATCGTGTTGAGGTTCAATTAACACAACTGACCAGTTGTATGCTAACACTATCAGGTTCCCTTTTAGAACAGTGCGAATCAATATCCCTGTTATATTATATATAATCTCACTCTAACATGAGGAAATGTGCCGTTAAACTGGGTGAAGTAAGTCTTACAGAACCTATAAGTTGTTGTACAATTTCCTTTGGAAAAATTAAATATTCATGCCGTAAGACCTAGACCCGGGATCATGAAATGAGCACCAATCCTAACCCCCAGAATACGTTTTGAGAATTTTTCATACCTTATATGTACATGTATGAATGTATCTATACTCGTATATGTGTGTACTCTCTACAGGTCACATTTTTTTCCTTGTTGCATAATAATTCTTTGTGTTTATTAATGTTTCAGCTCTGTATACGTTTGTAATGTAATAAATTAGCCGTTAGAAGGGATGGAGAAATAAATCGCGTATCTCAATAGCAGTTAAGAAGAGTCTGAGGCACGATCAAGAAGATTAACAGATCAACTGTTCCTCAGTGATTGGCTGATTGAAGACCACTAAGTTCCTTCTTACGTTGCTATTTTAAACTTGTAACTAGCCTTGTATGAACATGTTTAAATTGTTATACTAATTATATTCGTCTTTCATAGAGTTAGAGAACTTGTTGGTAATTTGATTATATTGTGATCTACAATTGTTGAAATAGCCTAAATATAGGATTAAGGATTTTATTTTTAAGGTGCTCTAATCACAGTAAATTTGAAAATATTGCATATTAAAACATAAAAGACGTAGGCATTTTCAAAACGAAACGACCATCAATTTCACAGTTAATATTTCAATCTTGGTATTCCTAGCATTAAAAGTAAAATCCAAACTCCACTTTAATTTAAACCAAACTAAATGTTTGGACAAACCATACTATAGTCACAGTTACGATTTTTCAATGAAACAAATAATAAAACAAACGGATTAAAAACGCTCATAACTTTCCTATATGACGAGTTATTTAAAGTTATTTGTTCAGTATAATCTTTACGTATTGCTTTTATGTGTTATTTATGTTTGTAATGAAATAAAATAAACGTTTCTTTATAACAAACTTGGGATCCGCAGTCTCGTGTGCTTCTGACTCAGCTATCACGCTTAAAAAATACTGTTCCATAGTACTATAACTACACTGACTATCAACACAAACTTAATAGTTCAAATAAAAACGCGTAATGTGTATTCAGGTTTGCAGTGGAGAGGAGGGGACAAGTTAGTCAGGGAACAATGCATGTAATGGGACGAGACACGGCAGACATCTTGTTCATTGTCTGTTAGCTGCAGGTATTTCATCCGCTGTTTTCAGTTGATATTTGCAGATAACATGTTTTCACGTACCTGAATAAGAAGAAAAGCCATGCTATGTTTCAGGTTTTTAGTTTATTTTAAGATAGCGTTCTATTTTTAAATTAAAAATACATAGAACCATCCTTTAAAGAATATTGAAAAATTATGATGTAAATATAGATTGGTTGTATTTTCTGTATTCAAGTAATAACTGACTATTTCCAAGGTTATTTTTGAATACATGTTTTTATTTTTCGATTTGACTTTAGTTTTGGATTTTTGTGTCCACCCTAATTTTTTCGAGCTCATTTTTTTAAGGAAACAAAGCTGTCATCAGTTTCAGGAGGTAACATATTTTTAGAGCTTAATCTCAACCATATTGGGACAATCTCACCAATAGTAATAATATAACCTACATAATTAAATTAGAACGTCATAACTCGTACGTAACCCTAAAATACTTGTAGTACCTTACATGATTTATGATTTTCAATGAAGAACTGAAAATGAAGTGGAATGACTCAAACAAAGACTAATTTCCATATACGCTTTTTCTACGAAACTAGTCTCCCTTATTTACTTAAAGAACGTTTTGGTAGTTTTATGTTTTAAATTGCCAAACTAAATGATAGAATAAAATATGTTGTAGTTCTATGATCAAATATTTCAGTGAAGAGTAAGATGGTAACAGAGTAATGCTACATTCACAGGCAATCCAAACACACAGATACTAGCTTCACGTGGTTCGTGGAATCAGCTGATGATACAAATGTCACAGTCACAATCCGTCAGCTATCACAAGTTCTGATATCAGACATATCAGTGAATAGTATGACGTTAACAGAGCGCTGCTACATTCACAGCCAATCCAAACACACAGATAATAGCTTCACGTGGTTCGTGGAATCAGCTGATGATACAAATGTCACAGTCACAATCCGTCAGCTGTCACAAAGTCTGATAGCAGACATTTCAGTGAAGAGTGTGACGTTAACAGAGCGCTGCTACACTCACAGCCAATTCAAATAACGATTCCAACTCAGAGGTTTCTATGTAAATGTACGTTTGAAAAAAATACAATTGTTATCTTTCGTTTATGTACGAAGACGAAATTGTATCTAGGATTTATCCATGGAAAACATTTTTACTTATCGTACACAATGGTCTTGTATGTACTATGTACCTTTTGACAACAAATAACTAGGACACAGAGACAAGTTTTATAACAAGATGTGTTCTTTATACCCCGTTTAAAGATTCTTTACAGCTATTTGACTATTAGTTCCGTATCACTAAAAGTTCCTTTTTTGTTATTTCACATTTACGAACGTATGTATAGGCTTAGTTGCCTTTTTCTAGTAGTGCTATCATGAAGACCATTAAATAAAAAAGTTAAATTATAATCTTGTCAGTGAACTAGTTTCAATGCAGAACTGCCGGTTGTTACAGGGGAGGAAAAATCAGAGACACGGGTAATTGTGTTCCATTGTTCTCTAAATGTTTCACTTGTTCCTTTCATTGTTAAACAAGGCTAACAGAAAGCAGGTAGCAACAGCAGCATTGTTGTAAGTGAAGGTAGCTGTTAACAATAGGAGAAACAGATGTTAGTTAACTTTGTGCCAACTGTAATTAGTTAATGTAACAGACAACTGAGACTGACGTAAAGCAGATGCCTACTAATGAATATGTCAACATGTGGTCATATTCGACGCGTTGTTGGTAGCAAATCAAAAATTGTTTTACAAAAGGATAATTTTACCCCAATAGTGGTTTAAAATATGTACAAAAAACCTTACGTTTTCATTTCAATGGAATTAGGTTTACAGATTAACTTTGTTATAGCTATTAAAATTGGCATGGTGACTAACAGCATTTTTGAGCTTGATATGGCTGAATATTTTGTATTTATTTTGTAGTTTGTCATCTCAACAGGAGAGTATTTTATCCAAGATTAAAAGGTTTTCGAAGGATCTTGGGTTTGACGGTGAGTAGTCTCCTGTAAATGAGGGTGCACAATAAGCCAATGGCTGCGAGGCAATTACTAGGAGGCACGTAGTGTACAAACCTAGCCCTCAAAAAAAGGTTGTCTCATATATGTTGGTTACATTGACATTATTCTACAAAACTTCAACGAAATCTTATCATAAACTCGGTTCTTGAGCATAATTGCCCTTTTTTAAGAAGTGGACAAGTTCTTGAAAAAGAGCACTTCTAGAGAATTGATTTTGCTTGTTTACACACATAACTTAGATATTTGCTGAAGGAACAATCGTTTCCAATTCAATTACATGATTAGTAGAAACACTCTTTTACCATAGGCATCACTCGCTTTCCTTTGTTTGAGACGATTTCCAAAAAAGGTTTTCCATTTCTACTAAAGTATCTACTAAGGTAAATTTAAGTTAAAAAATAATGTTAATGGATTTACCTAAGTCAAAATAGGGAAGGAGTACTGTTGAATCCACTATAACATGGTAGATTGGTAGCATAAAAGAAATTGTTTAGTAACTAGTATACATTGTTTGAATACGTCTAAGCTTTTGTTGATAAGTAGCTTGTTATGAAAAGCCTTGAGAGTTAGTAGGATAGCTTTGTACCGGATTATAAAGGTATCTAAAGTCTAAATAGTAAATATATTAACAGAGCAGACCACATTTAAGTAATGTTTGAGATTTTATAATAAGCTCTATAGAAACTCCTCACAATGAACAGAGTGGATGTATTATCCTCAGTCCATTATCAGTAATGTATTGTAGTGGATGTTGTTTACGATCTTGGTTCCCGGTTAGTCTCAGGAAAGACCATCTCTACTCTCACCTATTGCTATATACGTCAATTTTATAAAGGTTCTAGTACACCTATTTAATACATGCTCAGCATAATGAACAAACAAACCGATTGAACTGAAAATAGTGGGGATAGACTAACCATTATAACAATGGTACAGTTGAGCAGCTATATAATGGGATTATAGTTGGAGAGAGGTATTGACTACGACTCACACAAAACGGAAGTACAGGATCTCCTCTAGAACATTTGCAAAATATAGGTGTGATTAAATGAGTTTGAGCCTATTTGAGTCTGTTGATTGAAGGATGAGCTTCATAACGAGTTCTTTACGTCTTCTTTGAATTGTTAAAAGAATAGCATGGATAGTCTGAAACACTCTGTAGACGTGTATTTTATTTTTAATTTGAGACACCGACCAATGCTAGAGGGTATTTTAAGGTGAATATGGGATGAAGGTTGAGTGTGTTTAGTGTTTTTGATGAATTAATGTGTAATTTTGTTACAAACTAAAGCTGACTTTTCCTTAGATCAGTTCATTAGTTAAGAGCCAAATGACCAATGGCCATGTACTAACGGCTTAACGTGACTTCCAAGCCATGGAATGTTGTGTTGACTTAATTGATTAAATTTTGATAAACACAAGATTCATATTGTTCATAGACAAAAAGACTGCTGGCGAAGGGTCAACTTGGCTTGAATTCAAAAACTTAAACATTAGCCATAAACGGACGAGTGAATTCTTTTTAACTGGGGTCCTTCAGGAAATTCCCTTTGATTAACTGTGAAACTTAACAGAAGTTATAAGTGCTTTCAGAGGAAGAATATCTCACTGAATTAAACTACTTTCCATTAGTGGAAAGATTACAACATTAAAAGAATATTAAAACTGAAAAATCATATTGTTATAAGACTTGTAGTATATGTCATTAGAGAGTGTTTATTTGGCGGTTGTATGTCCAGCTTCGAAGTGCATTGAAATCTGAAGTTTGGGCATAAACGTTTTCGTTCTCACCTTTCTTACCAGTGCGAAAGTAATAGAATTTTTGGCGATATTCAACAAGTGTTTTCAACATTATATTAAAAGTCAATTTTGATATACACATAAAGAGTACTTATACATGAATGAGTACTGTACTAAAAAATCTTTTTTATAGTTGTAACACCTTCCTAATATTGGAACGAGCTCTACCACGAATTCTTCAAGTGGACCAGCCGATCACATCGTCAGCTGGCACATCACGCCACCTTCTTGGCCGCTCAGCGGATTTTGTCAAGCGGAGTTCACCGACCGGTGGACAGCCAATGAGGTGGCAGTTTTGGGAATTCGGCGGTAGCAACGAGGGAAGTGCGCGGAGTGCGACAGTGAGTTAGTGAGCGTAAAGTGAAAGGTTCCGGAGTGCGTCAGTTTTAGGATTAACACTAAATACGTAATACCACTTTATTATTATTTGAGCGCTCTAGGTTAAGTATACATCCTACCAAAATAATCAAATTTCCAATTTAATCAATTATAGTAACTATTCTAAATTATTTATATTGCTTGTAACTTATTTACTATTGAATCATTATTTACTTAAATTTACCAAATTACCTTTCAAATACAACTTTTGATTTGTGCTGGGCTGATCAGTTAATGCTAATTAATTTGTTAAAACTTTCATAATATATTATTTTGTTACAACGAAGAACCAATTCGTTTTATTCAACCACTGTACCTCTCACAATGATAACCCCAACCTCACCTTTACCTTACATAGGAAAATAGTTTAGCTATCACTTTTTCTATATCAGAGTAGGCTGACCAAAATGTGATTCATAACGTTTTGAACATCCACATAATAATGCTGGCAATCAACTATACTTAAACTGAGTGGCTTGTTCAATATTATGTGATAGGTGACCTTTAAAAATTAGCAAGAGTGATGTTAAAGGTTCTTGTAGCTTATCCATCTAGTATATTAGAGATATGATAGGTTTGACTAGTAATACGCTTGAGCTATAAGATGATTACTCGAAGGTTTAACACAAGCCCCTTAGTGAGCTCTACACCGATATCTTAATAATATAAAAATATTTTAAATATTTATTTGATATATTAAATAAATATTTACCAATCCGTATAGTTTTTAAATTGAACAGTTCGAACTGTTTTAGTAATTAATTGAAAGCAGTTATTTTACTTAGCATATTATCTTTTTTTGTATAGGCAATACATAGATAATCAAATGGGTCGTTTAAAATGTTTGGAAATAAAAATCTCCAAAACCGTTCTATAACACACTACTTGCATTTGAAGCTCAAAGCTCCGCCTACCAAGCAAGCCGCATACAAACACGTTGCACAAAGCGGTTGAGCCTAATAGGCATAATTAGAGTTAAACACGTACTCAGAAACAGTAGCTTAGACTGCTAAGCAGCCTTTATAATGCAAGGTACAATGGTTACCTTTGGTGCTTCAAACATTTATTGAACATTCAACTCTTTTATAGTCAAAGGTTAACTGTAAAGATGAAAGACAAACGTTAAGCTTAGTCTTGGAGCAATAATTATCGCAATGTACAGTTATATGGCACACACCCTATGTGACTTAAAACAGTGGTATCATAATATTAAGCGTCTAGCATGAAAACTTTATATTGCTAACCAACGTTAAACCTTTCATTGGACAAGAATTTTCACAATTTAGTTAATAATCCATCAATTTTAGAGTAACTCGTATAGTGCAAGAGCAAAATAATATTTGATGACACGGGGAATTGTGTAAAAAACGATAAAAATAAAACCGTTTAGTTGAATATATTACAGAGATCTAAATTATGCGGATGGGCTAAAAAAGCTACTTAAATATTTGTAAAACCTGTATGTGAGGCAAATGTTGCGTTCTGGTCCACAAATTCACGAGAGTAATTAGCCACCTTAACCAAGTACAGTACTGATTTACGTAAGTTTAACCTGTTATTTGTGAATTGATTTTATAAATATAAGCACTATATTCAAATAATAATAACTCTTACGTGATAACTTTGAAAAAAATTAGTAACCAAAATACAGTTTTTTTTTTTAGTGCTGCAGTTGAGTATTTTAGTTTCATACATACACATACTAGGCTGGAACGAGATCCCTTGTTTTTTAACAACTGCGGCACAAATAAACAAAATACAAAAATCACCATAGAGAAAGTTGGTGATGGGGGTGACTGGTCGACTTACGTAGATACAATATAGGCAAAGCGCATTTATGATGTTTTGTTTTAGGTTACTTCTTGCCTAAAGACGAGGTCAGATTCCAGATCCCAAACGTCAGGTTCTTTTTTGTCTGTTTTTGGAAATCGATCGTAATACTATATTTTCAACGCTAGACGTTTTAACCCTTCAACATCCAACTTGAAACAAAGAATATAACAATTTATTACACTTATTTCGGACAAATTATTCTCTGATTTGACACTTATTTGATTAAGGATGATTTTTTATGTATTTTAGTTTTTAATAAATAATAAAAAAATAAAAAAACAAAATACTGGAAATGCTGGAAAAATAAAACAATTAAGTATCTGAAAGGAATTAACATAATAAGATAGGTTTGAACAGCTAATTGGGCATAACCAGCTGCCCGAGGCGCTCTCTGTTGGACAATAATATACATCCCCTTCCATATATTGATAACATTAGTGGTTGACAGATTGTCCTGTGGTATTGTCACTGCTAACACATGTCTACATGGACTCTGGTTTACATTGCTAATGACACGGCTTTTGTATGAGAGGATATTGTTTGAAACCAATTATGCGTACATTGATCTATACAATATTGTATCAATTGTTCAAAATGTCAAGTAAACTATTCCATTGTTAGATATTTCTATTCGGAAATAATTATCTATTTACTTCATTTTAGAAATGAAAATATTATTGAATTGTAAACATAATATGATAGCTATTTTGAGGGAATAAAATTTACAACGTCTAATATCTCCAACGTTTATATTTGTTATCTAGGCATGACAAACCTAGATAAAGTGAACATTACATTAGGCTAAAGTACTGTGCGAGTGAAAATTTTAATCTATTCGTTTAAACATGTGTACAATAATGATTGCATTAAATAAATACCAATAAGTGTGTCATCAAGCATTTGCATATTTATAAGCTTATAACTGCCGATGCATCATTTGCATATAACTATCAAAGATTAAGAGGCAAGGAGATGAAGTAAAGCAGCACAAAGGAAGAAGAAGACACATTTAGCACAAGAGAAGAAGACAAATTTAAGCAATAAATTAGTTCAAAGAGGTGTTCCCTTCCAGCTTGGATCCGAGCAGCTTTGGTTCAGGCCTTTGAAAGCAAAGTTTCACTCTGAATCCAAGACCTGCACTTTTACTCCTGCTGTTATAAAAGTAACCTAGTTACAAGTACTTCGTTCCAATAATGTTAGTTTTGTAGATACATCAGTCCTTACAATAATCATTTCATCATTATATGATATAATATGAGAATTAGTATACAACCTTACCCTATACATATAGCTCTAATAGATATTAAGTTGCAGAGTTGACATTTTAACAATATGCGCCATTTAAATTTAGTTTGCTAGAAATATTATCTCACCAAATAAAATGCGGTGCTAATTTGACATTGGATAGCAATGTATATCTATCCAAATAAAATGTATTTTTATAATATATAATACATTCAGTATATGCATTGTTGCAAGGTTTTAAGTAGAGTTAAAAATGGAGGGAGTTTATAACAGTAAGTTTTAGTCGATAAATTGTATTTGAAAACGTTACTTAAAAAGGCTATGAGACAGATGCTTAGATTTTAGGCAGAGTTTCATGTACTTGCATAGTACAGATTGTAACTTAAAAGGACACGTAAAATTTACATTTGTATCTTATAAATACATTTAGTACTATCGATTTTATACAGGTATCACCAACCTTGAATCCTAACAATTCAAGTAGACTATTTTATTATAATAAAATGCAATACCTCCATGGGTATTATTTATTTATTTTCGGCAAATTATAGCAACTCGTAGTAAAGCACGGACATGTCAGCAAGTTATTTATAACTTTGTTACAGTGAGGTGAAATGAGAGAGAAATAAAAGCGATATGTTACAATGTGAACATTGTTTGTGGCTTATCTGTTTATACTTTCATCTCGTGAAAGCTTTTGCCATCAAGCTGGCGTTTCGTTCCTAAATCAACAGTTTGTTTCTAGTTTATGGACACTGGCGGGAACATCTATTTTTTGTTTACTTTCAACTGGATGTAACGAAATCATTCGTATTTTGATACGAGTACATCGTATTTCCATAGCGACAAATTTGTTACCTATATATTATAACGGAAGTAGAAACGGGCGAAGAATTCAAAGAGCCAAAGTGTGTAATAAGTTCTTAAGAGTGAATACCGAATAGACATAGTCGTACTTGGTACAAGCATATTGAAAACGTGCGCAACAGGAGTTACGCTTTGCGGTTTCTTTCAATATATTGCCCTTTAGAATTCTTAAAAGCTCTTATAACGCTATGTTTTCATCTAATGTATCCATAAATGTCATGTAGTTTACTGCAATGACACTGGTTTAAAAACTAACCTACAATATTGTTCAATTTGTTACGTGTAAATTATTACTTAAGTAAAAATAGGCAACGTATGCAATGAGCCAAAGTGGGTGATAAGTTCTTAAGAGTAAATACCGAATAGTCATAGTCGTAGTTGGGAACGCCTATTGAAAACGTATGCAACAGGGTACCCTCAGGGAGTTACGCTTTGCGGTTTCTTTCAATACATTGTGCCCTTTAGAATCCTTAAAAGCTCTTATAAAGGTATGTTTTCATCTAATGTATCCATAAATGTCACGTGGTTTACTCCATGGACACCGGTTTTAAAACTAACCTACAATATTGTTCAATACAAAAAAGGAAGTCAAAAGCAAGCGTTTAGAAATAATCCAAAAACCTTCTATAGAGAGACATTTTGACAGTCGAGATATATTAAAAAAGCTCGGAATGCTGAGTAAACCATGTCTGCATTAATATAAAAGTGATTTTGGCCAGAAACAACACAGTCTAGGTCTACGTAATCTATATCCCATTTTACAAAACAAGAGGCAGATACAACTTTGATATATTATTAATTTTGAAAAACAACAACAACTTATTTTGCTAAATAATTTGCTGTTTTTCCAGAACCAAATTCAATGACCTTTATTTATTCTGGTAAAGTAGTTGTTGATCTTTTACAAAGTGGTTCCTAGGGGCAATTTTATTACACGTCTGTTTACACAAGTGTTTAGTCCATATGACACACCAAGAAGGGAAAATCTTGGTTAATAGATTTGATGCTTGTATGTGAATTACTGATATGTGCGACTTAGTTAAGTATGTATAGTCAGAGTCTTTAACACAAACAAACTCACCTAAGTAGAAATAGTCTACATTCACAAAACCTAAGGGATAATTTTTGAGGCCTTTAGTGCGTAAAATGTAATATCATGTAAAATGAATGGTTTATTATTACTATTTAATATTTATTATTTGAGAGTAATTGATTTTATACGCAGTACCATATTTTCTGTTCAAACCTAAAAAAATATACCTGCTTCAATAATTTAAAAGGACATAACAGTCACATTTCGAGATACTTATGTATTAACCGTGCAGTTTAAATACTTTTAGTATATAGCCTAGAAAACTCAATATAACCACCATTTTGAAACTAAAAGTGATGATTATTCTAATACCAATTATTTACCATAAGACTATGTGTGCGAAATTTTCAATTTTATAACCTAGTTGACTTCGAAAATAAAATTTATTTAGTAAAGAACACAGACAGACTAAGAGATAGAACTACGGATTACTGAACATGTATGTATTTCCTTATTTTTACTTGGAAAATAAGTTGAAAAATCAGTTTGATTCCGTAGTTACTGGACACCCTTAACACCGTGAAAACTTTTCAATACATAAATAGTTCAAGCCCTAGTAAGTTGTAAAAAAGAAACTGTCATCAGTATCTACGAGTAAAATGTAACAGGAAATGTAAGTTTTCAGTATTAAAAGTGACCTAATCTAACCCAACCTAACCTTTTAAATACCTAACTTCGTTAATATGAGATTTTTTCGAATATGATATCGAACTAAATTAAGTTACTTTTAAATCGTTTTACCAGTATACAAAGTTTGGGAAATGATGTGGGTTAAAAACAAGTTCACACGCCCATTGTCAAAAAGATCGATGTCAAGGGAAGGAATTTCATTAGTGTGCTGCAGCAAAACCTCCCCCTTGATAATGACGTCACTGTTGAACTCGCGTGTTGACAGTATCATTGGCAAGCGTTACATAACAGTCATGTATTTGCCAACTTACGTAATAGAAACATTTACACCTTTTGATGTAGTACGATTACATTAGTTGTAGGTACAGTGAGATTATGTCGTAACCATACTTTATACATCTGAGTTATTTAGTTTTTAGCAAACTATGTGGTATTCTGCACAAATTGTTTGAAATGTACAAAATAACGCATACAGAGAACCAAGTTATGTGGTATCAAATATCAAAACTAGAGTTTTAAGTCGATTATACTAGTTTTAAGTTTGATAAAAGAATCGTAACGTGTTAGTAAATTACATAGGCTCTTACGTGAACGCATTTTATTTGTAAGTTGAATGAGAAAAAATTATTGAGTATAACTTCAGGTATAATATTTAAGTTAAACATAACGAAACTAGGCCTAATGCTTATCCCGTAGAAGCTTGCATCTGTCACCGTGGGACACAAGCTTGCCTGTGTAGATCCGTTAAGCACACCAATCCTCATGTGCATGGAGACAAAATAGTTATTCATATCTGTTTCCTTGCAATAACAGATTTTAAAATATAATTTTTTACTTAGCATTACAAAGCATTAAGCACTCATAAACAATGGGTAGGGATATTATTCTGATCAGACTGTTGTCTATACGGATAATACGCACAAACTAGTAGGTATTTATTTGTAAAGTGGACCTAAAATATTCCTTTTAATTAAGTAGAGATGCAAGGGGTTTGCTCAAATCAACTTTAAAAGTGTAAAATGTATTAAACATTAGAAACAAAGTTCAAATAAGTTAATTAAACTGGAGATTTTACGGACAATTTTAAATTAAACAGTATTACACGAAAAAACTGAGAAGTGTGGTAAATCCGAAACCTCACGAGGCAAGAGTTACATGCGGTAAACAAACATAACTCACTTTTGCTGGTCATTTATGAGACAGTGCAGCCCGTATATTTCAAGCAAATAACTCAGATTTCAACCTTTTATGAGACTTATATAGTTAAATTTTATCGCACGTGAAATTGAGTAAGTGATTTACTTACTTAAGGAAACCACCGTAGAGCTTTTTCTGTCAATAGTATTGATCGATAGGTATTAAAACACAGCAGGCACGTTTGTAACCTTCATATCAGTCATTTTAATTTACAAGTTAAACTTTTAAAAGAGATTGAGAGATCAAATGTACTTGATGCGACAACAAATGACAAACAAACCCACGAATTGTCCAAATTGATCAATTGCCTTATGACTAGATATGTAAGTAATACATATTCGATTTCAAGTTTATTGTTTTACGGCCCTTGCTTGGCCCTTAGACAAGTTGATTCAAATCGGTATAATATTATCGTCATGATGTGAGTTATGACAAACTTTATAGTATCCAAAAGGGTTAGCAATACATTATTGGTTTGAATAGCCTACTAATAGGAGTCAGTAGTATTCAGGTTCTAATTAAAATACTTTACAGGGTAACTCTTGTTTAACTCCCACCAGCAAGATGATACGTAACAGGGGGCTTCCAATATCATCGAAACGTAACATGATTAAACCGATTACAGTATGTGAGGCTACGTCGTATTAATGTTCTATACTTTGAGGAAATCTATGTTTAAGGGTATTATTTAAAGAGATAACTGTTATTGGGCCAAGTAAGGTGAGAAAATCTCCCGTAAACTCAAACTACAAAAAGGCGAAATCCCTATTTGTTTTAATAGTAGCCCGCTTTATGTGTAAAGCGTTCACTTCTCCAAGACACAGACGTTTAGTTAGCAAGCTTTAATTATCAAGAGAAAAGAACAGTTGAATTATTTTCCACTCGACAATTCCCTGTTGACTGTCTATCCAAAGTTACTGTGTCTGCTTGCTCTTTTTATTTAATCAAGTCTACTGGGTTTGATTAAACAAGCTTCTTACAACAAATTATTTTTATGTTCACCCATTTCTAATTAGCTTTGTTGACATTTTTCCATTCTAAGGTTTTTTGGACCATTGATGAAAGCCCATTTTAATTGTTATTGGGTAGTGAATAATTAGTATGTTATTAAAATTCTAAGTAACCAGAGTAACCTTAGCTATTGTAGTTCCATAATTTAAAAAAAACTAAACAATATAACCTCGTCGATAACAATAGTTAAATTGCTAAATTAAAACGAAACATAATTATAAGTACGACATTGGCCTTATTCAAGAGCTATTTTGTTGAAAGAGTTCAACCCTACAATTTAGAACACAGTCCAGAACACACGTTTTGCCGGCGAGCGAATACGTACCATTCATAAATGAGTGACTGATTTAGTGGAGTGTTTGTGTTTCAGTTACTCAAGTGATAAACAAAAAATTATCCATAGATCCATTATTAATGACCTGTAGATTTTGACTAACTAGTAAATTATGTAAGGAAAACGATAGTATAAAACGATGTTTCAAATTTTTTTTATTGACTCTTGAAAATAATGTCAAAACACTTTACAACAGTGTAAGCACGGTTAACTCCATTGCACCTGACTTTGTGTGTGATCTTCAGTACTTACAATATACAGTTATTTATGCGAAAACTACTTAAGTTTGTATAGCTGACTCAAAGTTGTCATGCAGGAACTACTGAAGTTTGTAGAGCTGACTTGTGTACGTTGAAAGAAAGGAAGTGGTTTGACCTAGAAAGAGTACTTTGTTGTTGATGCTACAGAACATTGCATGTGACAGGAAGTTGGTTACACAGAAAACTCCAACTTCAATGCTGAGACAACTGTGTTCATACAGTCTCAAAGTTGTCATGGAACTACTGAAGATTGTAGAGCTGACTCTTGCAATGTTGAAAGGAAAGAAGTGGTTTGACCTAGAAAGAGTACTTTGTTGTTGATGCTACAGAACATTGCATGTGACAGGAAGTTGGTTACACAGAAAACTTCAACTGAATGCTGAGACAGTTGTCCCTTGTCCATACAGTCTCAAAGTTGTCATGCGGGAACTACTGAAGATTGTAGAGCTGACTTCTGTACGTTGAAAGAAAAGAAGTGGTTTGACCTAGAAAGAGTACTTTGTTGTTGATGCTACAGAACATTGCATGTGACAGGAAGTTGTTACACAGAAAACTCTTTAACTTGAATGCTGAGACAGTTGTCCTCTTGTCATACAGTCTCAAAGTTGTCATGGAAACTACTGAAGATTGTAGTGCTTGACTTCTGTACGTTTGAAAGAAGTGGTTTGACCTAGAAAGAGTACTTTGTTGTTGATGCTACAGAACATTGCATGTGAGGAAGTTGGTTACACAGAAAACTTCAACTCTCAATGCTGAGACAGTTGTCCTCTTGTCCATACAGTCTCAAAGTTGTCATGCGGAAACTACTGAAGTAGAGCTGACTTCTGTACGTTGAAAAGAAGTGGTTTGACCTAGAAAGAGTACTTTGTTGTTGATGCTACAGAACATTGCATGTGACAGGAAGTTGGTTACACAGAAAACTTCAACTCTGAATGCTGAGACAGTTGTCCTCTTGTCCATACAGTCTCAAAGTTGTCATGCGGAAACTACTGAAGATTGTAGAGCTGACTTCTGTACGTTGAAAGAAAGAAGAAGTGGTTTGACCTAGAAAGAGTACTTTGTTGTTGATGCTACAGAACATTGCATGTGACAGGAAGTTGGTTACACAGAAAACTCAACTTGAATGCTGAGACAGTTGTCCTCTTGTCCATACAGTCTCAAAGTTGTCATGCGGGAACTACTGAAGATTGTAGAGCTGACTTCTGTACGTTGAAAAAGGAAAGAAGTGGTTTGACCTAGAAAGAGTACTTTGTTGTTGATGCTACAGAACATTGCATGTGACAGGAAGTTGGTTACACAGAAAACTTTAACTCTCAATGCTGAGACAGTTGTCCTCTTGTCCATACAGTCTCAAAGTTGTCATGCGGAAACTACTGAAGATTGTAGAGCTGACTTCTACGTTGAAAGGAGAAGTGGTTTGACCTAGAAAGAGTACTTTGTTGTTGATGCTACAGAACATTGCATGTGACAGGAAGTTGGTTACACAGAAAACTTCAACTCTCAATGCTGAGACAGTTGTCCTCTTGTCCATACAGTCTCAAAGTTGTCATGCGGAAACTACTGAAGATTGTTAGAGCTGACTTCTGTACGTTGAAAGGAAAGATGGTTTGACCTAGAAAGAGTACTTTGTTGTTGATGCTACTGAACATTGCATGTGACAGAAGTTGGTTACACAGAAAACTTCAACTTCAATGCTGAGACAGTTGTCCTCTTGTCCATACAGTCTCAAAGTTGTCATGCGGAACTACTGAAGATTGTAGAGCTGACTTCTGTACGTTGAAAGAAAAGAAGTGGTTTGACCTAGAAAAGAGTACTTTGTTGTTGATGCTACAGAACATTGCATGTGACAGGAAGTTGGTTACACAGAAACTTCAACTTGAATGCTGCTGAGACAGTTGTCCTCTTGTCCATACAGTCTCAAAGTTGTCATGCGGAAACTACTGAAGATTGTAGAGCTGACTTCTGTACGTTGAAAGGAAAGAAGTGGTTTGACCTAGAAAGATTACTTTGTTGTTGATGCTACAGAACATTACATGTGACAGGAAGTTGGTTACAGAAATTTCCAACTTCAATGTTGAGACAGTGTCTCTTGTTCATACAGTCTCAAAGTTGTCATGGAACTACTAGATTGTAAAGTTGACTTCTGTACGTTGAAAGGAAAGAAGTGGTTTGATCTAGAAAGAGTACTTTGTTGTTGATGCTACAGAACATTGCATGACAGGAAGTTGGTTACACAGAAACTTCAACTCAATGCTGAGACATGTCCTTGTCCATACATCTCAAAGTTGTCATAGGAACCGAAGTTTTGAGAGCTGACTTCTGTACGTTGAAAGGAAAGAAGTGGTTTGACTAGAAAGAGTACTTTGTTGTTGATGCTACAGAACCTTGCATGTGACAGGAAGTTGGTTAAACAGAAACCCACCTCTCAATGCTAAGACAGTGTTGTTCTCTTGTTCATACAGTCTCAAAGTTGTCATTCGGAAACTACTGAAGATTGTAGAGTTGACTTTGTACGTTGAAAGAAAGGAAGTTTTCCTAGAAAGTATTTGTTGTTGATGCTACAGAACATTACATGTGACAGGAAGTTGGTTACAAAGAAATCAACTCTCAATGTTGAGACAGTGTTGTCCTCTTGTTCATACAGTCTCAAAGTTGTCATGTGGAAACTACTGAAGATTGTAGAAATGACTTTTGTACGTTGAAAAGAAAATAAGACCTAGAAAGAGTACTGTTGTTGATGCTACAGAACCTTGCATGTGACAGATGTTGGTTAACAGAAAACTCAATCTTCAATGTTGAGACAGTGTTGTCCTCTTGTTCATACAGTCTCAAAGTTGTCATGCGGAACTACTGAAGATTGTAGAGCTGACTTCTGTACGTTGAAAGGAAAAGAAGTGGTTTGACCTAGAAAGAGTACTTTGTTGATGCTACGAACATTGCATGTGACAGGAAGTTGGTTACACAAAAACTCCAACTCTCAATGCTAAGACAGTGTTGTCCTCTTGTTCATACAGTCTCAAAGTTGTCATGGAAACTACTGAAGATTGTAGAGTTGACTTTGTGTTGAAAGAAAGGAAGTGGTTTTACCTAGAAAGAGTAATTGTTGTTGATGCTACAGAACATTGCATGTGACAGGAAGTTGGTTACACAGAAAACTCCTAACTTGAATGCTGAGACAAGTTGTCCTCTTGTCCACAGTCTCAAAGTTGTCATGCAGGAACTACTGAAGTTTTAGAGCTGACCCTGTACGTTGAAAGAAATTAAGTGGTTTGACCTAGAAAGAGTACTTGTTGTTGAAGCTACAGAACATTGCATGTGACAAAAAGTTGGTTACACAGAAAACTCAACTCTCAATGTTGAGACAGTGTTGTCCTCTTGTTCATACAGACTCTCAAAGTTGTCATGCGGAAACTATTGAAGATTGTAGAAATGACTTTGTACGTTGAAAGAAAGGAAGTGGTTTGACCTAGAAAGATTACTTGTTGTTGATGCTACAGAACATTGCATGCAGGAAGTTGGTTGCACAGAAAACTCCAAAGCTGAGACAGTTGTCCTCTTGTCCATACAGTCTCAAAGTTGTCATGCAGGAACTACTGAAGATTGTAGAGCTGACTCTGTACGTTGAAAGAAAGAAGTGGTTTGACCTAGAAAGAGTACTTTGTTGTTGATGCTACAGAACATTACATGTGACAGGAAGTTGGTTAAACAGAAACTCAACTCTCAATGTTGAGACAGTGTTGTCCTCTTGTTCATACAGTCTCAAAGTTGTCGCGGAAACTACTGAAGATTGTAGAAATGACTTTTGTACGTTGAAAGAAACGAAGTGGTTTGACCTAGAAAGATACTTTGTTGTTGATGCTACAGAACATTGCATGTGAGAAGTTGGTTACACAGAAAACCCAACTTCAATGCTGAGACAGTTGTCCTCTTGTCCATACAGTCTCAAAGTTGTCATGCAGGAACTACTGAAGTTTTTAGAGCTGACTTCTGTACGTTGAAAGAAAGGAAGTGGTTTGACCTAGAAAGAGTACTTTGTTGTTGATGCTACAGAACATTGCATGACAGGAAGTTGGTTACACAGAAAACTCCAACTTCAATCTGAGACAGAGTTGTCCCTTGTTCATACAGTCTCAAAGTTGTCATGCGGAAACTACTGAAGATTGTAGAAATGACTTTTGTACGTTGAAAGAAAATAAGTGGTTTGACCTAAAAGAGTACTTTGTTGTTGATGCTACAGAACCTTGCATGTGACAGGAAGTTGGTTAAACAGAAAACTCCACTCTCAATGTTGAGACAGTGTTGTCCTCTTGTTCATACAGTCTCAAAGTTGTCATGGAACTACTGAAGATTGTAGAGCTGACTTCTGTACGTTGAAAGGAAAGAAAGTGGTTTGACCTAGAAAGAGTACTTGTTGTTGATGCTACATTGCATGTGACAGGAAGTTGGTTACACAAAAACTCCAACTCTCAATGCTGAGACAGAGTTGTCCTCTTGTTCATACAGTCTCAAAGTTGTCATGCGGAAACTACTGAAGATTTGTAGAAATGACTTTGTACGTTGAAAGAAATAAGTGGTTTGACCTAAAGAGTACTTTGTTGTTGATGCTACAGAACCTTGCATGTGACAGGAAGTTGGTTAACAGAAAACTCCACCTCTCAATGTTGAGACAGTGTTGTCCTCTTGTTCATACAGTCTCAAAGTTGTCATGTAAACTACTGAAGATTGTAGAGCTGACTTCTGTACGTTGAAAGGAAAGAAGTGGTTTGACCTAGAAAGAGTACTTTGTTGTTGATGCTACAGAACATTGCATGTGACAGAAAGTTGGTTACACAGAAAACTCCAACTCTTAATGTTGAGACAGTGTTGTCCTATTGTTCATACAGTCTCAAAGTTGTCATGCGGAAACTACTGAAGATTGTAGAGTTGACTTTTGTACGTTGAAAGAAAGGAAGTGGTTTGACCTAGAAAGATTACTTTGTTGTTGATGCTACAGAACATTGCATGTGACAGAAGTTGGTTGCACAGAAAACTCCAACTCTCAATGCTGAGACAGTTGTCCTCTTGTCCATACAGTCTCAAAGTTGTCATGCAGGAACTACTGAAGTTTTTTAGTGCTGACTTCTGTATGTTGAAAGAAAGGAATGGTTTGACCTAGAAAGAGTACTTTGTTGTTGAAGCTACAGAACATTGCATGTTGACAGAAAGTTGGTTACACAGAAAACTCCAACTCTTAATGTTGAGACAGTGTTGTCCCTTGTTCATACAGTCTCAAAGTTGTCATGCGGAAACTACTGAAGATTGTAGAGTTGACTTTTGTACGTTGAAAGAAAGGAAGTGGTTTGACCTAGAAAGAGTACTTTGTTGTTGATGCTACAGAACATTGCATGTGACAGGAAGTGTTACACAGAAAACTCCAACTCTCAATGCTAGGTCAGTGTTGTCCTCTTGTTCATGCAGTCTCAAAGTTTAATTCCCTGATTTTTTTCTTTACAAGATTACAGTTTCGGTTTGATAGCTGTTTGATTCATTGTCGGGTGAAAATTTGGACTGTGTTGAAACCAACCAACGTGCGTCTAAATAAAATCGATAATATTTATCATTTCTTATTTATTAGTGTGTCTCTAACATACTTAATAATGTTCACGTTAGCAATATATTACGTTTGTAGACTTCAACGAAAAGGTTATTTTAAATCATTAAAGTTCTATAAGTTCAATTTACTTGTAAAAAAATAAATATATCTACCGACGACATTAACTGTTTACAACATTTCCGGTGTAGTATTGACTGAACACGTATTACCTATACGTGTGTAATACACATATTATGGAACATTCGATACAACACAACACATTTTCAAATATCAGTGAGGAACGTTCATATTTTACCTTACAACACAAAACAGGGTTTTACAGGAAAAAGCGAGGGTCAATTGGCTAAGAAAGGTCTCACGGGACACTGTTAGGGTCAAAAATATGTCCCTGTTTGAGGGCGACAGACCCGTTGCTTGATACCCACCTCCCCTCTTATGCAACCACAATTATGGGCTCTTCTATTTTAACTTCAATTATTTCAAATAATTTGCTTCTGTTTTGAATTGTATAATGAAGCTAAAATACATATATTAATATGGGATACATTGCTGTCAACATGACCTTTTAGCAAATGAATATAACTACCTATATGTTTTATAACTGTTCATATATTAATATCGGTCTCTTTAGTTATTGTTCAAAGCGTATTTGTATCAACAATACTATAATCGAGTTATAGAGTAAAACAGAATTAGAAACTTGGAAAACTATGTTTTGCAATTAAAATATTCGTTTAAAAATCATATGAAACAGAATCGATTTATACCAGGTCAAATATGCATGAAGATGATACGAGCGTTTGGTTGCATTTAGTACGATACTTATGTTCGTTAAGATAATATCATCCTGTACAACAAAATATACACCACGGTTCACCAGTATACAAATATTGAGAAATGATGTGGGGTGAAAACAAGGTCACACGCCCATTGTCAAAATATCGATGACAAGGAAAGGAATTTCATTAGTGTGCAGCAGCAAAACCTGTCCCTTGATAATGACGTCACCGTTGAACTCGCGTGTACTGACAGTATCTTTGAAATTTATTGACAGTATCATTAACATCGCTACATAACAGTATAACAGTCATGTATTTATTATTTGGACATTTACTGTGATGGTGCTCTTATATTGACATTATGTTAACTATTAAACACAAGGTCAATACTAATTTGTTCCAGAGTTTAAAATATTGTTACGGACAGTTTCCATCGTTAGAAAGCCAGATGATGACGACGTTTCGGGGTCTGTAGGCATCTTTAAGTTGTTTTGTTACTAAGTTCTTAGTGTGTCTTATGCATGAAGTTTTGTTTTCTAGTTTTTAAGTATTTTCTTTAGTTATTAGTATTTTGACTTTAACAGCTACATGTTGTTTGGCTGTGTATGACTGGTCAGCTGTGATGCTGATAACTTTAAGCTAGCACATTTTCTAGCTAGTGTTGTGTTATGTTTAAGGTTACATTTCCTTGAAGACGGGATCCGATTGCAGATCCCGAAACGTCGTGATCATATTGCTCACTAACGATGGAAAATGTCTTGAATAATATTTTAAACTCTGAATATCTCCTATCGTCAACAACACACTTTTAAGAAAGAGTTAATTGTATGTGTAACATGCCAGTAAGATAAACATTTTTTCGTGTAACTTAGATTACATAAATGATACATAGAAGTGACAATATAAATTCTAGTCTTCTAAATTTCAAAGTTATTAGCAACTATGCAACATTCTGCACTGGTTGTGCAATTTGTGAAAAATAAATATTTAATATATAGGTTTAGGTTACCTTGTTGATCTGTCGTGTAGCTTAATGTAGTTATAAGCACTACAGCTGTTTCGCGGCCATCCTAGGCCGCTTCAGGTATGAGGACGTGTTATCACCTTAGAGGTCGTCAAGTTGATTAAATAAACATATAAATAAATAAAAGAATAAATAGACACGCGCACATTGAAGATACATTTAAACAGTTAAAAAAACGAAAACACTGCTTGGCCAAGCAGTGATATAATAAATAGGTATAATAAATATTTACCACTAACTCATATGTACTGTAAATAGTCGTAATTATTAGGCATATTGCGTAAGGTACCATTAAATAAACCTTGAAGAAACATACAGGTTCCTACATAAATGAGTTTTAAAATTTTAATTCACAAAAGCTTTAAATAGGTATGACCTTTTTTATACCTTACACAGCTTAAAATGATCAAGATGCAACTTTGACTAGTCTATATTTAATTTTTTGTTTTGATATTATTATATCGTTATGTAGTCAAAGTATTGTTTACATTAAATTTTCCTTTACGATGCGAATAGTATTTATGTATTAAAAACATTAATTATCATAAGGTCATTACAAAATGTAATTATTATATTTTTTAATAGTTTTATGCTTTAGAGTTATACAATTATTTTGACTGAAGACGGTTCTCAGACATTTCTAATACTCTAAAGTAATTGGGAGAAAGTGTAAGTGTGAAATCTTGTTCTGTAGTATACCTACAGGGTCAGGCAAAAATGTGGAAATGCCTTTATCACTTTTAACCAGTTTTTTCAGCGCAACTAAAATTATTGTACAAGAGAAAACAAAAGAACCTTTTAATGCATACTGACACTTTGGCCCAGTTTTCAAAATGAGGGATTGTGGGGGTAGCCCCATAATTTTCATAGGGAAGCCCCATTGAGTGACACCTCATATTGAAGGTCTTAGACAATGTTGATAAGTTTTAAAAATAAGACGTCTCTATCTTAACTCAAAAAGAAATGGCGTTCATTTTAAGTTACACTGATTTTTATTACGCGAAAGTGTGTAAACGCCCTTTTAACTTTTTAGCCAGTTTTTTCAGCGTAACCAAACTTGGTACATATTATTAAAGTTATCAAAAATAACCTTTAATGCATACTGACACTTTGCCCCTGTATACCTACAAAATAAATGAAAACCGATAATTTCATTAAAACTTTAAAATAAATGTTTATAGTAAAACTAAGGTTTTTCACTTCGACCTAAGCAAAATGGTATACACTAATGTTTTATCCCGTATGAGAAACGCTGACACGTAGAAGCTTGCATCTGTCACCTGGGCTTGACAAGCTTAAGCTCTGTGTACGCTCTAAGCTTAAGCACCGATCCTCTTGTGCGTGGAGACAAAAGCACTCATCAAGGTTGTTTCCTCAAAAATTAATGTATAAGATAGTAATTCCAACTTGGTATTGATTGACGAAGTGCATCTTTCATAAGGTTACTTTCCTTGTTCCTTACAGAAAAAATGCAAATACTTAAATCTAAGTTAAAATAATTTTAGGTACAAAAAGTGAGAGCTATGTACCCTTTGATTAACATTATTTAATTTGATTTACACTGCCGGTATCAGAAACGACACCATGTTGACTCCAGTGAATATTAATTATTTTATGTCGTGAAATGTATACAGTCAAATATCACAAAACGTAGAGAACAATCTTTACAGGCTCCTTAAAAATACAAGACATTTCATACAGATCATTTCACGTATTACAGTGCATACAACAAGTATCAAATATTATTTAACTAAAAGGTCCAACTCGTAAAGAACTCTACCATTACATTATTGAATAGGGTAGATGGAAGCTGACTTTCCACATTAGTTGAAAAGACAAATTTACGTTCAAAATAAAATAACATACACTAAAATACTTTTACTAATATGAACATCAGGCTTGAAGTAGTAGGCGATGGATTTTTAGAATTTCTGGTATATTGATGTACAACAATAAACTACACATTTATTTCAAATTTCATCACAGTCGAATGGAATTTACTCTTTTTTATAGCTAACACCTTTTTCTATGAAGAGTCCTCCCCTAAAGAGGTGTTCCGAAAGTACGATCTTGCTGGTAAAACTCAAACCGCTCGACTCGACCAAGATATTTAAAAAAGGATCAATAACTGATTTGGTGAAAACCCGACATAAATGAGAGCTGTAGAAATGATACACATATAAGTATGTTTATATGAAGTTTAGAAAACATGATTAAAACGTGTTCTAGGTATCATTTTATGGTCCTGGGCTTAGGTCGCACTATGACCATTCTATCTCATTTTTTAAGGAAAATTTGCCATTAAACCAAAAGAGAGTAACTCGCCGTTTTAAAATGAATTTTACTTTTCTACAATCCAATTTTAAAACGTCACACGCCCTGTACAATTTTCATTTATTTAAAGTAGTTCAATTCAATTCAAGATTGTAAGGGGAAATGAATATGAAACAGAATTAAATGTAACTATTGAAACTAGTATTATATCTCAAACCTCACGAGGAAAGAGTTGCGCTCGGTAAACAAACATAACTCACATTCACTGGTCATTTATGAGACAGCGGAACCCATATACTTTCTGCAACTGGCTAGATTTCCTAACTGCGGACCTTTAGCTGGAAATTTTCAGTTTAATTAATTTCAACTGAAAATGTTTACTAGTTTAACATAAGACCAAGCAAGAAATACCCCTAGCCAAACACACTTAATATAAAACGACCTTGTATATAATATACTTGCTGCCCTACCTTTGCTTGGCTACGCGTCGAGAACTAAGAATAGTGACAAAAACTGTTAAATGCATAACAAACTGAAAGAGATCCGAGTCTAGTTGGTTTCTCTGATGATGAAGTGGAAAGACGTGCAAGTACCTCCCAGTGAACCTTAATTGTCTTACTCTATGACTCTTCGAAACCGACTAATTGAATACCACCTCTGTAAACCTTAAACTCATGTGTTTCCGAAGGCAAGCCGCCAAGTAGTTTGGGCTGTGTGGGCTGATTAATGAGTTAAGTATTGTATTTTTTTTATAGAGTTTTTAGAAGAAATATTGTTTATTTTATCTGTGAATAATATGTTTGATATAACATTGCAAAAACATCAAATTGCAAAACACATCAGACTAATATATTATAACAGTATATACAGGGTGAGTTTCTACTCACACCATTAACTTCGCCATTATGTTATACTCAGTAAAAGGAACAAAAGTTCATATGGACCCATGTCCGATTCTCAACCGTTTGGCCGTAACTGGGAATTTCCTATTTTTCAAAATTACTTGACTTGGCTTCATTAATTGAGCTATAAAATTAAAACCAGTTATTCTACCTATTCTACTTCACACCAATACAAAGTGCATTAAATTTGCAATAAATAAGGTGTTATGAAAGGGTATGACTTAGAAAACACTAGGTTGCAACGCAAATAAAACAAAATATTATGTTTAAATAATTTTTAATTGCAACTTCAGCACCCTATTTCATCCCCTAAAACATATGCGATGTGATGTCAAGTGAAACGAAAAACTTCCTTACTTAATAACCTTTAAATTGATGTACTAATAATAAGGTGGTGGTTATCAAAAATACTTAATAACTACCTAAATAAGTAATAAAAATGCCTTGTTTGCCTTGTTATCTTGTAGTATTCTTTCACTGATAAAGTTTTTTATGTTAATTTTGTTTATGTAAATTTCGAGGCTTATTAAGAAAGTTACTTTAGTAAATTTTCAAAATGTCCACCATTTGCATCGATGCACGCACGGACCCTCTTCCTTAGTTCTCTTACACAAGCCTTCAAGTTGACTTCCTCCCGAAGATGATTAACTGCTCTCACAATTCGCTGCCTCACTTCTTCTGCAGAGTGTACAGGGTACGGTATACTTCTGCTTTGAGAACTCCCCAGACGTAGTAGTCAATTGAGTGAGGTCTGGTGACCGTGGAGGCCAAGGAACCGTGCCTCCTCTTCCAATCCACGTAACAAAGGTATTATCGATGTAGCCACGTACATCACGGCTAAAGTGTGGGGTGCACCATCTGCTTGAAAATTACCTCTCTCGCAAATCTAGTGGCAAGTCCTCAAGGAGATCTGGTAAATCATCACGGAGGAACCTAAGGTAATGAACGCCATCTAGTGACATAGGAAGGTCAAGGTATGGACCTACAAGATGGTTACCAATTAAACCAATCCACACATTCACTTTAAACCGAGTCTGACTGCGAGATTCTCGGCAAGATGTGGAGTTTCAATGTCATAATGATGCTCATTATGATAGTTGAAACAGCCATCTCGCGTGAAAGAGGACTCATCCGTCCACAAAATTCTTTAAAAATCACCGCGATCATTCTGCTGGATCCATCGGCAAAACCGCAGTCTCTGAGGGGGGCTCGGCTCTAGGGTCTGAACACTGGTGAAATGGTAAGGATGTAGTCCTTTTTCGTAACAGTTTCGAAACAAATGACTGACTCACCCCCACTTCTCTAGCAACAGCTCTTGTACTCGTCCTGGATCTCTTTCTACGAGATTCAACACAGCTTCTTCCACCCCAACATCCTGCATAACGTTACCAACTAAGCGCCCATTAGTAGGAAACCTTCCATTTTCGGCCAAATGTTGATGAACTCTGACAAAGGTTCGAACATCAGGAAGTCTTCTGTTGGGAAAACGTCTACTATATTCGCGACGGCTTTCAGCCGCATTACAGGAACAGAAACCGTACACCAAGTGTATGTCAGCATATTCTTGATTAGAATAAGGTTCCATAGCAAAATACTAAATCCACACAATATGAAAACGCATGTATTGACATGGAAACACTAAATGAAAACACCAGCTTAATCAACAATGGAACTTACAACAGCTGACTCATACCACTTGAATTATTAATGTTAATACAGCTGATTTTCAAACACAGCTGATTTATAAACATTGTAACAGTAAACTGAAACTTTGCAAAAGCAAAATAATAATTATTAAACAACGTTTTATTACTTATTTAGGTAGTTATTAAGTATTTTGATAACCACCACCTTATTATTAGTACATCAATTTAAAGGTTATTAAGTAAGGAAGTTTTTCGTTTCACTTGACATCACATCGCATATGTTTTAGGGGATGAAATAGGGTGCTGAAGTTGCAATTAAAAATTATTTAAACATAATATTTTGTTTTATTTGCGTTGCAACCTAGTGTTTTCTAAGTCATACCCTTTCATAACACCTCATATTTATTGCAAATTTAATGCACTTTGTATTGGTGTGAAGTAGAATTGGGTAGAATAACTGGTTTTAATTTTATAGCTCAATTAATGAAGCCAAGTCAAGTAATTTTGAAAAAATAGGAAATTCCCAGTTACGGCCAAACGGTTGAGAATCGGACATGGGTCCATATGAACTTTTTTGTTCCTTTTACTGAGTATAACATAATGGCGAAGTTAATGGTGAGTAGAAACTCACCCTGTATATAACAAACCGTCAGAATGACTCAAGGCAAGTGAGGCAGATCTTTCAAGAACTCCTAACTTGACTAACTAAAAATCCCATTTGGCTTGGCATAGAACCAAGAATGTGTTGTGTAGAATTTGTACCGTATACAAAACAAAAAATATATAATAATACTATAAAGGTTATTCAGCATTGCTTAATAAAGAACTGAACTACTTCAAGACACGACGTTTGTTAGCAAGTTTTAATTATCAAGAGAAAAGAACAGTTGAATTATTTTAAAACTCGACGATTTCCTGTTGACTGTCTATCCAAAGTCACCGTGTCGCTTGTTATTATAATTTAATCAAGTCAACTGGGTTTATTAAACAAGCTTCCGTTAACAAATGGGTTTTATCGTAACACATTTTACTACGACTCATTACATTTTTTCACTCGAGAGTGGCTTACAGTTAAAATCTAAGAATATTTTAATATCTTGCTAGATCTTGTTCAATCAGGACGTTATTAAAAGCTTTAGTAACCTGAGAAGCCGAAACTTAACTATTACAGCCACACAAGCTGTAAACACTAATGCGTTTATTTATGTATAACCCTTCAGCCTCAACAGGGAAGATTTTATTTAAAAAAACAAACCATCAAGAAAAGACGTTCATTGGTCGTTTAATTAATAGCGGTGCTCGTTGGATTCCTGGAATTGACTCTTCTTGGAAAAACATATGTCCTTTTACATCAAAAGAGTTTAAAGACAAGTGTTTTATAAAAAAAATTACTAAGATAGATAATATAATTTAAAACCCCTAGGTGAAAATACCTACTTCATGAAAGTAGTACATGTTGTATAAGCAATTTCTTTTCATGTGAAGACTGCAATTTAATAGAATAAAACGAGTATTTTTGATGTATAACGACATAAGCGTTAAGTGAAATTCAGCATCCAAGTCCCCTAACTTAAAATAGTGCTATGTTTTTGGTTGTACATTTATACAATAAATTTGACATTGTTAAAGCAACTACTAGTGAGAACAGCTTTATCGTAAATACCTTTAACATGAACTAGTCAAAATAAACACTGTTATAACATTCTATAAGGGTAGAAAAGAGGATTAGGATAGAGTTGGTCAACTTAAACCTATTAACTTATTTTTAAATGAAAACACATTATAATGGCTTTTTAAAACATCTGTATTGTTAACGTTTTAGGTATTTCTTTAGTTTTCAATAAAACTTACATGCAACAGTAAAGAAATAACGTTATGCCACTCTTCACCTAGTGTAGTGTCTCAAAAGAAGTTCGGTATCTTATTCCGAGTTTAATGGTAATGAGCTGAAAAGCATTGTCTTGTTAAAAGTACATTTCCAGTTTTGTATCTTCAGTAAGTTTCAGAACGATGACGTCACAGTCTACCTGTGTGTGACGTCAATTCAAGTTCTTCCTTTCTCAAAACCTGTTTACTCATCAGAGTAACGAGCAACGCCTACTTTCTTCTACTTCCCTTTTCTTTTATCTTTTATTCTAAAGAGGTTCTTCCTTCCCAAGTACTTCCTTTGAATTGTAAGAAGTGTCCTTTATGGTGGAGTTCAGTGTCATTGACATGAAGAAAAAGGTTCAGCAGAGAGTAACAAAAATAAAGCTTCTCATGATAACATTTAGAGTAAAATATTAAACTGACCTTCAATTTGATTTGGAACATTGTTTTCTATGAGGAAAAAAGTATACTAGTTTATCCTTTGATGTTTTGGGTTAGTGTAGTACCGTTGTTAATCAACAACATTTTAAGACTGCAAAAGTTAGAAATCTTGTCTTATTTTGCAAAAATATTATAACTCCAGACATTGAAAATTAATAAAAAGGCACATGATAACAGGTCCTCTGATTAAAGTTTATATACATATAGTAGTAATAATAGTTATTAAATATATATTATTAAAGAGAATCTTCTCGTTAGTTGATACCTAATAAAGTTCTTATATGAGCACTATTTGTTACCCTGGATCACGTCTAAAACGATAATTAGTTTCTTCCCAGGTATTCACCAGCATATCAGCGTAACGGATGCTACAGCTCCAACAATCCTCTCCCCAGATGATCAATGCCTCAGAATACACTATATTTTTACATATTCCCAAAAAGAAAAATTTAGTAGAGGCAGATCTGGGCTCCTTGGTGGCCTATGGTTTGTTCTAAGTGTACTATTCCTAACCTTGATATTCTACAGCGTTTTTCCCTAACAGGTGGGTTGTAGATGGGCCAATTGCATGGCCACCAAGGGGCCCAGATCTGACTCCACTGATTTTTTCTTTTGGGGATATGTAAAAAACATTGTGTATTCTGAGAAGATCCGTGACATTGATCATCATCTGAGGGAAAGGATTGTTGAAGCTGTAGCATCTACGCGCCTAATATACTGTTGAATACCTGGGAAGAAACTATTTATCGTTTAGACGTGGAACTGTGGGTAACAAATGGTGCTCATATAGAACTTATTAGTATAAAAAAAAAGATTCTCTTTACAATGTATAATTATGTTTAATAACTATTATTTTAACTATACTGTATACTAATACAACTTTTAAATCATGAGTTCTTTAGAAACACCCGGTATTAACATTTCAAAACTTAACAATAAAACTACACATTAAGTTTCAGTTAAATTGATTGCAAAGTGTTTCAACTGAAGCTTTGAGAAGAGTTGTGTTCTACGCTGTAAATCGTTTAACTGTCCTCCGAGTGCTGCTCAGTAACTGGTGAATCAATGAAACCAATGCTCCAACACACGTTAAAATTGTGTGCAGTTCTGCCAACATAAAACACACTACACAGAACATTACATGGTTTAACTAGTTTGCAGCTGTTAAGAAATAAATGCGTTTGTTAACTAACCCTGTGCTATTTTGACTATTGAAGTTGATACAAATAGTTACATATAGAATATTTTATTTACCGTACAATCATGTACGTTGACAACATTTGGTAGTTTCCATGTATATGTTTGTAGTAGGATATAATTAAATCTATTATATATTTCTCAAATACCACTCACTCACTGACTCACTGACTGACTGACTGACTCACTCATCACTGTATCACAAAAGTACTGAGCGTAGAGGGTTGAAACTTAACATAGTGGTTCCTTATATGCTCTAGATGTGCAATAAGGCGGGATTTTGAAAAATTTTGAGTCTAAGGGTAGTTTCACCCCTAATGATAGGCCAAACAGACGCCTTTTGCGGCATCTAAGCTTTTCGTATATGAGCTCTAGCGTCTAAACCTTGAGTCCGATTTGAAATCTGATGAAATTTTCACTGTCCAGAATTAAATTTTCTATAACTTTTTATTTAAATTTTTTTGTAGCTCTTACGGTTTTTCAAAAAAAATGGTTTTACTTTCAAAATTTAGGGTTTTCGAATAATTTCAAGAATATCGTACTTACTCTTTAAAATATAGGTTTACATACAGTATTCTAGCTATGACTATCAGAATCATTTACCGTTTCATTACAATAACGTTCAACACACTTGGAATGAATCAAGCTATGTATATATTACTTATGCCAAATATCATACTCTTCCCTATGGTAGAATACGTTTATTTAATCAAGTGAGGGTAATAGCAGCCAGAGGCTAGGTAGATCAGCTGTTTGAGGTGGACAGGAGGGAGGCGGGGAGATAGACATAAGGTGACCAGTGTTCTCTGCTAGCCAGTTATCGTTGTGCTCTTGCCTGCCACACTGCTACTGTCTATCGTTCACTCTACAACCTGCTACACCTTGCCCACACTACACACTACACTGCTTTCCTGGTAATCCTACTCACCTTTTCTTACCTCATTATTATTTTCGCAGTTGTTACACGTTTTATATTCTATCACACTTCTACACTACACTCCTTTCCTGGTAATCCTACAACCTCTTCTTATTTCATTATTATTTTTACACTTATTCTACACGTTTCATTACACTTCTACATTTCACTATTTTCCTGGTATTATTTACCTTCCAGTTCTTACCTTATTCTTTTACAGTGTCTAAATTTACAGTCTTACCACACTTCTTAATTTCACGTTATACGAGTGTTATCATTTTATGGACTGTCCCTTTCGTTAGGGTTAATCAATGACCATATTGCTTTAATATTTGCTCAGACTTATCTAAAAATAAATTGTATTATCAGGTTCTTTCTTTAAAAGTTGATCTATTTTCTGAAAAGCTTTGGTTAGTCTGATTGGTTCAAAGTTATCCTTAAAACTTTGCTGGCCTACGTAAACTCTTCTTGCCTACCAAACGTCTACCAACATCTAAAGAAGTTCAGTCATGAGCCAGCGCTCGAGCAGTGAGGTTCGTTATCAGTTCGTTCCGTGCCCCACTAGTTTGCAGAGTTTTAAGTTCGCATGTAAAGTCCTGACTACTACGAATACAGTGTTTGACAGTGTTAGTTCTTACTCTAAGTGCAAAATGGTTAACTGTGGAGCATGTACGAAGGTGATTTCTTCAAACAAGCCGAAGTTAGTGTGTAACGATTGTCACGATGAATTCCACGCATCATGCCTCAAGATGAGCAAAGCGGACGTCGAGTGCATTACTGCCGATGAACTGGTGTGGCGATGTAAACCGTGTGGATCTACAAGGAGGAAGAGTATGGCTGGATTCTATTGTTGATCAAGGTACCGTTACTATGGAGGATTTGATGAAAGTTGTTACTGAAATCAGGGATACACAACAGAACAGTGACAAGGAGTATAATAAGGCCTTTGAAAACCTGCACACCAAACTTGAGGAAACCACAAACGCTGTTAAAGTTCAAAGCGAAAACGCAGAGAAGAGTATGAAAATTATAGAAGAATTGCTCGCTGAAAATAAACAACTTAAACAGAAAGTGAAAACACTTGAGCAGCGCATAGAAGACGTGGAGCAATATTCAAGGAGTAATTCGCTGGAAATACACGGGATACCGCAGGAGAGGAACGAAGATGTGATGAGTGTTGTGAAGGAGGTTGGCAAAGCCTTGGACATGAACATCAGTGACTCGATGGTGGACGCCTGTCACAGATTGAGACGGAATCAAATGGAAACAACCCTCCTGGTATAATAGTGAAATTTGTGAGGCGCCTGGATAAGGAGGAGTTCATCCGAAAACGACGTGTGAAACGCACTTTGTCAACTAGACACATCAACCGACCAGACGACCGTCCGATATACGTGAACGAGTCCCTGTCGCCGTCCCGGAGAAGACTTCTAGCCATGGCCAAAACCGTCCAGCGAGAGAACAATTACAAGTTCTTGTGGGTTCGCAATGGGAGAATCTTCTTGCGAAAAATCGAAGACGCGGAAGTGAAGGTTGTGCTAAGCCAGGAGGACTTGGATGAGCTGTAAGTTAGTCTCTGTCTTTCAAAATTGTTTCAGATTTATTTGAATATTTGTTTAACTACTCTACATATTTGGTTAAAAATCACAAAGAAAGAAATTTATTTATAACTAATTTTATCAGTTTAGTTCACTTACTCAGTCATAAATTAAAAATAAAATATTTGAAACTATTCATAAAAACTGTATGCTAAGTAATAACGTAAACAATTTTCATGAGTTTAGCATAGTTCATCAAAATATAAGAAGCATAAGGAGTAACTTTGACATTTTCATTGCTGAACTTTCCTCACGGCATCTTTATCCAGAAATAATTATTTTATCTGAAATTTGGATTAAAGAAAATGAAAAACAATTCTATGAAATACCAAATTATGTTAGTTTTATAAATGCAAATGAAGAAATTAGAGCAGGTGGCATAATGTTGTACGTAAAATCAGATGTAAAAATACTAGATTGTAATCCTTTGTCTTTTCATTCGGCTGATGTGTTAAAATTAGAATTCTGTTTTAGTTCAAAAGTATTTTTAATTCTTGCTATCTATAGACTACACAGTCAACACAAGGAGTTATTTTTAAACGAAATAAACCAGTACTTTATAGATAATAATGGGTTTAGATTAATAAATAATGTATTTGTAGTTGGAGACGTTAACTATAATATTTTAGAAAACAACAGAGTTATAGATGAATATAATCTGATACTAGCGTCAAATGGGCTGGAGTGTATGTTGAACCTACAAGAGTAACGGACAACTCTTTTCTTGCATTGACCATGTACGCAAAAGTAGCAAGCAAAGCAGAAACCGAGATTAGTGTAGCAGTGCTACATGCTAACGTATCAGACCATGCGATGATTCAGATAAGAGTTTGTTTGTGCGTGGGCGGAGGGACGGAGTCACCAGCTGGTTCCGAGCCCGTCGCTTATCACATCGACTATGCTGCATTGTCCGCTCTGCTTGATAACACCGACTGGTCTGATGTCTACTGTCAATCAAACCCCTCAACCGCCTTTGACTCTTTCTATTCAGTTTTACAAGTCTTAATTTTACAAAGCAGGAAAGTGATTAATAAACGTAATTCATATCTAAAAAAACTAAAGCCATGGATGACAGATTTTATTTGCATTAAAGTGAGAATAAAAAATAAGTTGTTTGAAAAGGTTAAAAATCATCCT
The DNA here is from genome assembly GCA_018831715.1 of Matsumurasca onukii. NCBI lineage: Eukaryota > Metazoa > Arthropoda > Insecta > Hemiptera > Cicadellidae > Matsumurasca > Matsumurasca onukii. The sequence continues at coordinate 56,130,723 of CM032058.1, read as the reverse complement.
AATAATCAAACTTTGTTAAATTATTACAAAAAGTTTAATAATAAATTAAAAACAAAAATTCGAGAACTAAAAGACAATTACTACTCAAAACGGTTTGAAAGTTGTAACCGAGACTCGAAAGCAACATGGAGGGTATTAAACGAAGTGGACAACAAAAGTAAAGAAGCAAACAGAAATAACTTTAGCCATCAATGGCAATTTGTCCAGTGAGCCAGAAGCTGTTTCAAATGAGTTAAATGATTATTTCCTTTCTATTGTAAAAAAATTAAATATAAATACTATAATTCCATTGAATTTTGAATCATTAAAGTATAAAGACAGTTTCAAATATGACACTTCGATACATTCCATGTTTGTTTCTCCGGTATCAAAAGAGGACATAGAAAATGTTGTTAAATCATTAAAAAGTGGTACTTCACCAGGATTAGACAATATTTCTTCATTACAAAAATATATATTTAAATATTCTGGATGTTTTACAATACTTAATTAATTTTAGTTTTGAAAAAGGCATTTTCCCCGACAAACTAAAAGAGGCTGTGGTAATTCCATTGTTTAAAAGCGGTTCAAAACATGAGTGTAATAATTATAGACCGATTTCACTTCTTTCGACCTTTGCAAAGATTTATGAAAAAATAATGAAACAAAAATTAATTAACTTTCTTGAGCAAAGTAACTTTTTTAGTACCAAGCAATATGGATTTAGGGAGGGTTTAAATACCGAAAATGCTTTAAGAGGTTTCATGGAAACAGTTTATCTCGGTTTGAATTCAAATAAAAAAGTAAGTGGAATGTTCCTGGTATATAAAAAAAGCATTTGATACAGTGGACCATCAAATATTATTAAATAAGCTTCAAAACTGTGGTATAAGAGGTAACGTTCATAGTTGGTTTGTTAGTTATCTAGAAAAAAGAAAACAATGTGTAAAAGTAAACAATACATTCAGCAAAATGGGTCAACATTAACGGTAAATCCCAAGGGTCAGTCCTTGGAGCATTATTATTTTTAATTTATATAAATGACCTATGTAAGGGTAGTTTTAAAGGCACATTAACATCTTGCCGATGACACAGCACTCTGCTATGTCCGCGATAGCTGGGAAGAGGTAAAGCAAGCAATGAATGAGGATTTAAACGCTCTTCAATGGTGGTTCACAAAAATCAAATGCTGTTAAGTCCAGAAAACAAAAAATTCTAAATTTTAGTCTCAGAACAAAATTTAAGTTTAATAATGACATTGTGTACAGGTGTGCTGCATGTTTAGGCAAGCCAACACGTTGCTCTGTAAATGTGCTAATGTTGGTCAAGCCGATAACATTAAATACCTCGAATTATTCTCGATCAAGAAATTAATTGAAAATACACATAAACAAGCTAAAACAAAAATTGAATAACGTCGTGAGATACTTTTATCTTTTAGAATATGTGCAATGAGAACATTTTGAGAACACTTTATTTTTCATTAGTTCATAGCAGAATAAATTATGGGCTGTTTTGTTGGGAGGTACGTATGAAACCAATATAAAACCAATTTATTTACAACAAAAAAAGGTTTATTCGTCTGATTTCAAAAAGAACAATTGGAACCATCACGCCCTTGTTTGTTAATCTTAAAATTTTACCTATCAAGTACATGTTTGTTTGCAATGTTCTTAAACAATATTTTAGTATCAGTAAACTTGTAACACAAAATTTAATAACGTATAAAAGTAAGCTTGAAAACAGAATATACAAGTTCCTAAACCAAATTTTACTTTTTTTACGCAGTGTTTTTGTTTTTAGGGCCGAAAATTATTAACGAAATGCTAAAGAATTTTAAATTGTAGAAACATAAAGATTTTCATGAAACAAATTACACTTTGTTAAATAGTTTTGAAGATATACGGTCTTTGTTGCATGTTCAGAGGTGATTTTAGTTTTACTTTGTTTATTGCAGCGTTTCAGAAATTGTTGTTTGTATCTATATTATTGAATGTGTGTTTATTTTAATAATTTTATTTTAATTTTAATTAAAGTCTAATTTATTTAAAAAGTTTATGTAAATGCATTGTAACCATTTTGTATTTCAAGAAAATAAAATATTTTATCTTATTATAAGTATTTTTCTTTTACAAACTCAATTTTTTCATTTTTTACTCTTTCATACATACACCTACCATCAACATAATGGAAGGTATTGAAGTTGACGGGGTTATGGTGCCTCACCTGATAGTTCCTGTGTGCAGATGGGTCATGTTTTACCCCTTTCTTACCTCATGTATGGCACTGTCTCTCATGCCACTGAGTTGAGAAACAACGTTGTGCAGCATATCACAAATAACTGGGAAAGGTTTTGTTTGCACACAATGTTGCCATGTGGCAATATTTACTCCTCTGTGGCTGAGTACCGTGCTCATATGTCCCTAAGAACGACGTTTGACCCACTGTGAAATTCAAGCTGAAATAGAATATATGCTTGCCATCTGGTTGTTTATCGTGAAGGTGAAGTAGTTTTACAGCCTGAACGATATGAGGAGGGAAGGCCATTACGCCTCAAGTGTACTGGCCATATGATGAGCGCTCATTTCGAACCTCTGATTCCTCAAAATTTTCCACCGCTCCCACCTACCCAAGATTATATGCCCTCTAAGCCAGACCCACCCACCACTGTTAACCTTGAACCTCTTCCTGATCAACAATTCTACTCAACCGATGATGAACTACCTCATTCATTTTGTAAATCCTGCCAATCCACCTTCAAAAGATTCTTGCACTTTAGTTCAACAAATCTTGGTTCTTCTTCTTCCTCTTTAGCCAGCTATACAAATAATTTAAATTCTGGAAAGAAAAGAAGGAAAAATCGGCGCTCAAGGGTGAATGATAGAATAAAAAGACAAAAAATAGAGAATCTGTAAAGAAATATATTGAAAAAATCCCGAAGTAAACCGAGAGGCGGTAAAAAGTACAGTAAATCAAAACCCGTTCATAGGGAGTCAGTAAAAAATATAACAGATCAAACTGAGGTACATAGGGAGTCAGTAAAAAATATAACAGATCAAATCCTGAGGTACATAGGGAGTCAAAAAATATAACACATCAAATCCTGAGGCCCATAGTCAGTAAAAGTACAGTAATTCTAATCCTGAGATCAATAGGGAGGCAGTAAAAAATACAACATATCAAATCCTGACGTTCATAGGCAGGCGGTAAAGCTGTATGATTAAAATAATCCTAGCGTAAATAGTCTGTTAAGAAATACTGTGAGAGAAATCCTAACATCAACAGAGCTTCTGTTTGTAAATATTCTAAACAAAACCGGATGTTAACAAGGAATCCGTTCGGCGATACAATGAAAAAGAAAAACAATTCCATGGTCCAATAAGTTTCAATCGGGGTTTAAATATGACAGTACCATAGATTACAGTAATGACAAGGTGGTTTCTCTTGGTCAGCGTATCGCATGCAAGTGGTGTCACGCATTAAAGTGGAAAGATGAAAGTCCAGGTTTATGTTGTAGCAACGGTAAAGTTCATCTTCCTGCCATTGAACACTTTCCTGAGCCACTGCACAGTCTCCCCTTACAACCATCCCGAATCTTTACATTTTTTTAATCATATTAGAAAGTATAATGGATGTTTCCAAATGACTTCATTTGGAGGTAAAGAAATAAGTGAAGGTAACTTTATGCCAACTTTCAAAGTCCAAGGACAGGTTTACCATCACCTCAACAAAAGTCCATCTTTTCTTCAAATATATTTTCTAGGCGACGATGAAAAAGAAAAGGAAATTAGAACAGATCTTTTCGATGTTGTATATCCGTGGTTAGTTGACCAGCTTCAAAAACTTCTGCATGATAACAATCCATACATACGAGATTTTAAATACGCAATGGAAATCGTACCAAAGGGTCAAGATTTTAAAGTAGTTATTCATGCTGATAGAAAGCCTGCGGCTGGTCATAGGGGTCGTTACAATGCACCGTCGTCAAGGGAGGTAGCTTTGGTTATTGTTGGTCAACAGTTTGAAAAGCGTGACATCGTTCTTCACAGCAGAGACACGTACGGATCAGTGAAACTCATCGCGCTTACGACACTCTTCAGTACCCTCTTATGTTCTGCCGTGGGGAAGATGGTTACTCTATCAACATTCCACAATGTGACCCAGTATCTAAAGCTCCTCTCAAGAAAACTGTTTCTGCTGCCGACTTTTACGCCTACCGGATCATGGAAAGAGAAGGGGAACACAACTATATCTTACTTTATCGTCATCTTTTAAACCAGTTTTTAGTGGATATGTACGCGAAGATAGAGACTGAGAGGCTTAACTTTGTTAGGTTTCATCAGAGTAAGCTACGTGCTGAAAGTTACACTCATGTAAGAGATGCGATGTGTAGGCAAGACGGCGATGTTGCAAACATTGGCAGAATAGTTGTGTTGCCATCAAGCCATGTAGGAGGGCCCCGCTACATGCATGAACGCACTCAGGACGCCATGACATATGTTCGCCACTATGGTCGTCCTGATTTGTTCATAACATTTACATGTAACCCTAAATGGTCCGAAATTGAAAGCCTATTGAAAAATGGACAACGGTCTCACGACAGACACGAGTTGACAGCTCGAGTATTTAACTTGAAGCTGAAGAAAATGATAAACATTCTGGTTAAAGGTGCTATTTTCGGGTCAACTAGGTGTTACATGTACACAGTTGAATGGCAAAAGCGGGGCTTACCTCACGCTCATATCCTCTTGTGGCTTCATGATCGAATAAGGGCAGATCAAACGGACAGTGTCATACGGGCAGAGATACCTGACCCTAAAGAAGACCCTGAGCTTCACGAAGTGATTAAATCAACAATGATCCATGGCCCTTGTGGAAACCTCAACAAAACTCGCCTTGTATGGTTAATGGTGCCTGTTCGAAAAAATATCCACGTCCTTAGTTAAACTCAAACTGCAGACGACGGCTACCCTCAGTATCAACGAAGGTCTCCTGCTGATGGTGGCTTTACTGTCAACATCAAAGGAGTGGAACTTGATAATAGATGGGTAGTTCCGTACAATCCTGTCCTTTCACGTACATGTCAGGCACACATTAACGTTGAAATATGCAATTCTGTCAAGTCAATAAAATACATATGTAAATACGTGAACAAGGGCAGTGATCAAGCTGCATTTAGGTTGGAAAACGAATTCGACGAGGTATCCAGGTACGAGGCTGGGCGGTACATAAGTAGTTCTGAGGCGGCTTGGCGGATATTGTGCATCCCAATCCATGAGAGGTATCCTCCAGTGATGCATTTGGCAGTGCATTTAGAAAACGGCCAAAGGATTTACTTTAACTCGGAAAACGTCATGGAAAAATTAACAAATCCGCCAAAAACAACACTTATTGGATTTTTTGAACTCTGCCGATCAGACAACTTTGCCCAACCCTTTATACAGTGAAGTTCCAGCTTATTACACGTGGAAAATAATAAGTTTGTCCGGCGTAAACAGGGAAAAGCGTTCCAGGACACCACGGTGTGAAAAGGACCAAGTCCTTGGCCGTGTTTACACCGTACATCCCAACAATGCAGAATGCTACTATCTGCGTCTTCTCCTCCATGAAGTTAAGGCCAACTAGCTTTGAGGATCTTAAGAGGGTGTCTGGAGTAGTTCATCCAATCCGCCTGTAGGGAACTCGGTTTATTACAGGACGATAACCATTGGGCCAATACATTGGAAGAAGCTGCTGTGTCTGAGTCACCCTCTAAGATCAGACAGCTATTTGCTGTAATCTTGGTATTTTGCCAAGCAGCAAACCCCTTGGCTTTGTGGGAGAAACACAGAGTAGTATGTCTAGGACTTAGGAGGCAGATGGAAAGCAATGTTCAAGGTTTAGATGGGGCTTACTTGCAAGCATTGCTTATAATAAATGTCTTGAAACCTTGGAAACCTTATTATATTCGATGGCCCATCAATCTCTTCTAAACTTTGGTCTTCCTTCTCCAACTACAGACAACAGTGTGTCAACCAACCGTGAGTACCTCAGAGAACTGTCTTACAACGTAGACCTATTATCCAACATGGTTGCTGACAATGAGCCGAAACTTAATGACGAACAACGAACAGTCTATAGCGAAGTCATTACGAGCGTTTTGTCAGATAACGGGCAGCTATTTTTCCTTGATGCACCGGGAGGTACTGGAAAAACATTTTTGTTGAATTTAATATTGGCCAGGGTGCGAAAAGACAAAAATATTGCTGTTTCCGTTGCTTCGTCAGGGCAGCAACACTGTTGGATGGAGGGAAGACAGCTCATTCTGCGTTTAAATTGCCTCTAAACCTGAATCACCAAGAAACTCCCATTTGCAATATACCTAAGCAAAGTGATTCAGCCGAGGTGTTAAAAGACTGCAAATTGATCATTTGGGACGAGGTACCATGGCTCATAAAGGAGCATTTGAGGCACTGAATAGAAGTCTTCAGGACATTAGAAGCAATGCAAGGCTGATGGGTGGAGTTACTCTTCTAATGGCTGGAGACTTCAGACAAACTTTACCAGTCATACTCGAGGAACACGAGCTGATGAGGTCAAAGCATGCATAAAGAGCTTTTCTCTGGCCTTTCTTTAAAGTTTGCTCTTTGACCGTCAACATGCGAGTGCTTTTTTCCGAGATGAAAAGCAGATGAGTTCTCAAATTCAATTCTGCAGATTGGTAACGGAACATTTCCTGAAGATGATGGCAAAATCAACATACCGGATAGCTTATGTGAGGTTGTGAGTAATTTGGATGCAATGACGGAAATAATTTACCCAAATCTATCGAATTCTCTCTAAACTCGGCTTGGTTGAGAGAAAGAGCCATTCTCACCCCAAAGAATGATACGGCTGCTCAAATAAATAACATGTTGCTGCCAAAACTTACAACAGAAAATATTCGTTACCAATCTGTAGACTCAGTGGTTGAAGTTGACGCGTTCAATTATCCAGTGGAGTTCCTGCACACGCTGAATCCTCCAGGCCTTCCACCACATATTCTTAATCTTAAAGTTGGTGCCTGATAATGTTGCTTCGGCGCCTGCTTTGTAAACGGCACTAGACTTCAAATCAAAGCTTTGTATAAGAACGTTATCGAAGCAACAATATTTACCGATGTACAGTCATTCAATTTCAATTTAAAAGACTTCAATTCCCTGTCAAGCTGTGCTTTTATGACAATAAATAAGTCTCAAGGCCAGACATTGAAATTGGCCGGTGTTGATCTGAGGGAAGACTGCTTCTCCCATGGACAGTTGTATGTCGCGTGTTCAAGAGTAAGCTCTGCCAGTAAATTAACGATTCTTCAGCCAGATGGGCGAACAAAAATACTGTCACAAAGAGGTCTTAGGCAGTAGGCTAGGGGCCTATAAACAAAACTCCCCGTTGAACTGTGACTTGGCAGTAGGCTAGGGGCTCCAAACAAAACCCCGTGGAAACCATTGTACATATTGTAAATATGGTCTCTTGTTCGTCGGCCTCCCCGTGGCGAGACTGAATAGCCATGCTCAATTGTCAGCATGGTGAACTAACGGGCGAACACAACAAACAATTCCTGAGCTACAATTAAACAATCTTTGGGTAAAATAAATTTATTTATGCACACATGACCCGTGCTTGGGGTTTCTGGCACTTCTCTTAGCAGTAGGTTAGGGACCAACCCAAACAAAACCACCCGTTGAAGTTGTTTCATTACTGTTTGCTCTTTTGCCTGTTATATTTAACTAATTAGTGCCGTTTATAGCGAGGTTGATTTTGAAATCATTAAAATACAATTTAAGTACAGTGAAATTGCAGACTGTTACTTTAATGTATTATTTTGATAATGTCTGCTACTACAATAACAATCGATGATTTATGATAAAAGCTTAAACATTTCATATACGATTCTCACCGTAGCGAAGCGGGTACACAGTAGTCTTTATAGTAATCTTCAATTTATACCAGGTTTTCTCCAAAACGATACAAAAAACTTTAATGGTCTACATTTATTTTAAAAGTATGATGTTAAACTTCATGCATCTTCAAATAGCCACAATATCTCTTTACAGGTCGGTATTAAATGTAATTTTATTAGAAATATCGTGTTACCACTAAATGTACAAGGATCTTTTCACCTAACAAACAAGTATAACCGATTAGGTATATTTCACGTTAAAATTCCATCTAGTAGTAAAGAGGTTCTTCCTTCCCAAGTACTTCCTTTGAATTGTAAGAAGTGTCCCATGGTGGAGTTCAGTGTCATTGACATGAAGGAAAAGGTTCAGCAGAGAGTAACAAATTAAAGCTTATCATGATGAAATTTAGAGTAAAAATATTAAACTGACCTTCCAATTCTGATTTTAACATTGTTTTCTATGAGGAACAAAGTATACTAGTTTATCCTTTGATTTTGGGTTAGTGTATCATTGAAAATTAACATTTTTTCAGACTTCATAAAGTTAGAAATCCTTTCTTATTTTGCAAAATGTTATAACTCCAGACATTGAAAATTAATAAGGCACGATACCTACCATAATATTAACATTTCAAAACTTAACAATAAAAAATTACACATTAAGTTTGTTAAATTTATTGCAAAGTGTTTCAACTGAAGCTTTGAGAAGAGTTGTGTTCTACGCTGTAAATCTAGTTTAACTGTCCTCCGAGTGCTGCTCAGTAACTGGTGAATCAATGAAACCAATAAAGCTCCAACACTGTTGTGTTGTATTGTGCAGTTCTGTTAATAAAACACATTACACAGAACATTACATGGGTTTAACTAGCTTGCAGCTGTTAAGAAATAAATGCGTTTGTTAACTAACCCTGTGCTTTTTATTTTGACTAGTGAAGTTGGTACAAACAGTTACATAATTATAGGATAGTTATTTTAAATTTACCGTACAATCATGTACGTTGACAATATTTGTTTGTTTCCGTGTATTCCTTGTGGTAGGATATAATTAAATCTGTATAGTAATCTTTAACTTATACCAGGTTTTCTCCAAAATGATGGCAATTTTTGTAAAGACCACATCAATTTTAAAAGTATGATTTTAAACTTGAAACATCTTTAAATACGATGTTACACTCTTTACAGGTCGGTATTAAATGTTATTATATTAGAAATATCGGGTGTTACTTCACTATATGTGAAGGATCTTTTAATTTTATTAAATAAACAAGTATAACAGATTAGGTATACCCTACTTCACGTCGAAACTCCACTAGTAAACGGTAATTTCACTGAACGTTTTTTGCGACGAAAGATACGTAGCCATTTAGCTCAAAACCCAATTTCAGTGGACTGAACACAAAGAATAAAACAGTTTACTATGTAGTCTACTGAATATTTAGCTTGAAGAATTGACGCTTGATCGGGAATTTTCATTATTGTATATATATATATAATTGAATATATTTCTCTTATTTCCTTATCAAAGAGCTTGTGTAAGGCCTACTTGAGGTTTTAATAATACGTTGATTTAAACTTGACTGCAACAAGTTCTGTTAAAGTATAAAATGCTTATGTTTTACACATAAAAAAATACGCATATTCACTTTGATTTAATCACTAGCTTTAAGTCGTTAGGCTTTTTAAGTTGAAGGCCATTTCAAAATAGGATATCAAAGAAAGGAGGAGAAGTGAGGGCGGTGTTGCTCGTTATTTTACAAAGAAAATGCTGAGTACATGGTCTCTCTATTAAAATGGCCACGCCAATACAAAAGAAATTGTCAAAATCTTTACTGTATAAGAAGAATAGACGTACTAACTTTTCTCAAAGATAATCAGCAAATATAACGTCGTAACCTCGAGATATCAGTTATGCGTTTTAACAAATTTACAAAATGTTAACTAACCGTTATTACTCTTTCGTTTAGAGCTGATCTTATTACTAATAGATACAGTTTGTAGGTTTATTACTAAAGGTTCTTACTTATAAAGCCTACACAACGAAGTTAATATGTAGGCTATCAAAATACAGTTGTTTGGTATCTTATTTTTAGCCTCCTTCAAAACGTATGCATGGTCATGTGTGCTCTAAGAAACCATTTGTATGCAGAACCAGACCGACACGCAGCTTAGCGCTAAAGCGCCACTTACATGAGTGAATCGAATTTCATTACTCTTATTCACCTGTTCACATCCTCGCTTCGACCTTCGGCCTGAGCCTGATCCTTAAAATTGATATGTATGGGAATATAATACCAATAACCAATATTGTAATTTAAATTTATGAGACCTTGAAAGCAAAGCTGTCATCTTTAGATAACCATTTTGATTAATTTCTGAATTAAAGTACTAAAACTACCTTAATTTTTAGGTTATCTGAGGATGACAGATTTTCTGCTTGAAAGGCCTCATAAATTAAAAATTTACAATGTTTGTTTTGATGTTTAAATGTATTCTATCAACGTACATATTGTGTATTTAAAACTTTATCAAAACTGTATAAAATGTATGTTTACATACATACTCTGTATACATAGTTTACATATAAAGAGTGTAGTACTAATGCTCAAAACTGTTCTGGGGTCAGGATCGGTGATTATTTCATGGTCCTGGGTCTGGATCTTACTGCGACGGCATGTATGTCTCATTTTTCTATATGAATTAAATAATAAGAAACAAGACCTAAAGTTTGGCTAAACCTAACGTTTTATACACTACTCAAACCCCTAGACTAAACTCTAGAAAATTGGTATTCAATACTGCCCACGAAACGGTGGTCCCTCATATTTTTTTTTGTTTTGTTTTGAAAGACACCCTAATCTAACAATAAACATTTACTAAGTGATAAGATATGCTAACATTGAATTTATTAACTTTTCTCCGCATCTTCACTGCTCTCACATATCATCAGCCTGAGAAGGAACGTGCTTGCTTCGTTCTTAGGCGAGGCTTAGATGTGCTTAAGCCCGATGACGTATCCAAGCCCCCACGTCACCTTTCCAGCCTACGTACTCCATTCGGCTTGTTGAGTGCTTAACACTGGAAACAAAGCATGGTTTGTATTTTCACTTTACATGGTGTTATCAAAAACGAAAAAAAGTATTATAGTTGTGTTTCAAAACCGACCATTACAATTATAAAACTAAAAATTGTACTGTTTGTTAAAAATAAATTCTGTACATACAGAACATATTCACGCATCGTAGAAGTTTGACGTAAATTTACTCCGAAATGTGTATAAAAATAACATTGCTCTATTTAAACCCATCAGTTTAATAAGCAAGTGCAACAGTTACATTATTATCTAAAAAGAGAATTTTATGCAGCACTAATTACGTCATCCATTTCTTTTACAGTGGGTGTATAAACACCGCAAATCATTTTTGAACGCTTATAACATAAGTGTGCTCTGTAAAACAGATATAATAGGAACTGTCTAAAACAAAGGCGATTTGAACGAATAGTTCAATCTCACCTTTTCATAGATCGACTTCAAACAAAGACTTCAAAGTATTTGCAGTTTCTAACATTCATCAATCGTCTAGAGGTAGGATAGGTTGGAAATTTAATGGGAAAGACACATAACGTGGAACTACAACGGGTTAACACTCTAAATATAATTATGTATTAAACCAATGACTAAACATTCTTTCATTTTAACATTATTTAAGTACGATTAAATTTAAAGTTTAAAACTCAAATATTGTATCACGGAAAATTAATCATTTTGTACAGTTTTAGCATTTATTCAAATATACAGAAATTGTGTAGAACAGTACTGTAAATACTGTATTCTTTACCATTCAGTTGTTAATGCTCGTTGGTAAAAAAAGCTCTTTTTTTTCTAAACCATTTAAATAGGTTATAATTATTACCTAATTGTTAGTGTATATCAACTATATAGATGGATCCTCCAAAGTTATAGACTTCATTATTGAATCTTCAGAGTTTACAGCGTATTTAACAAAATTGTACACTTTAATTGAAGATAGTTAATTATAAAAAAACCTGCATGTTTTGAAATAACACCAGTCAAACGTATATCTCAATATTAGTATATATTTTCCTTTAATCTTCAAAAACACGCGAGAAGTTCAATACATCCCTTTGGGTAGTGTATAGTCACCTTGCAGTCTGTACCAGAGCTAAGTGTTAAATGTTTTGGTCATGACTTTAGAACATATACACATGTTTGTAGTGAAACGTCTTATATTACATCCACCAGAATATTATATTTAACAAAGAACATCTATAACTTAAGGATATATCTTTTGAGACGGTTCTTTGGTAAGGTTTAACTGCTTAACATTCCGTTTAATCCCTTGGCGAGTTAGGTGTTCGGGTCTTGTATGTTGTTGAAAGTGTGAACAGCGTGACTTGTCTAGTGAATAGGCCAAGGCAAACTTGACACAAACTTGGAGAAACTTGTACTTGTAAGCCAATTCCAAGTTTGTAGCTGACAGCTTGTAACAAGATCTTCATAAGTTGCTTCCCCCCAAAGCCGTTTGTGTTTTCAAGGTTAGAGTTTAGTTTCAAATGTTTTTATAAAACTAAAGAACTTGAATAACTGAAATTTTACCAAACAAAGCTGAATGAATATTTTAGATTCTATTTTATGTGAGATCTCTTTTATAAACTATTATGTTTGTCTATTGTAAAACCCTAAAAAAATGTCAATCTAATTATTTACAAAATTCTCTAGAAACAAGATTGGCAGACAAATTTTGAACTAACCATCATAGATCTGATATTTATTCCAAATTACCGTCTCAGGCAATTAAACTGTTCACAAGCTTCCAACATAACTACGAAATGTTGAAAGCATTAGCATATTCAAGACTAAATTTTATGTGATTTACTTTCGAATTAGTTATATAGCGTAGATGAATTTATCGACGGCATTTGAATTAATTAGTAGTTTGATGTTGCTACTGGTACTGTCATGTACATTAATACGTCTTATTATTAGGTAGGTTTTAAATTGTACATTAAATTGTATTGCCAAAACAATGATTTTGTTAGACGTAAAATAAATAAACGTCTTTTACACTATCTAGCTTTTCAAACATTCTAAATTACGTTACCTATTACGAATTTGACCGCGGTATAGAATGAATAATGATGTTCAATTTATCTCCAAAATATCTTTTACACCATTAAATTTCACGTTCCATTCTAAGAGTAAAACTTTTTAAAGGTCCGAACGAAAACTGTGTAAAGTAGGGCTGTAAGAACCTTCTTTAACCAATTTATCACGAAGCCAGTCTTCTTCAATAGCTCTATTTTTACTTTGTGTCTATTTCAGAAATTGTTTCAGACGCTATGAATAGTTAGCCATGCAGTGAATTAAGAAACTCATAGGTAAGCTAAGTTATTATCCCTGTCACATTTCACGAAAAGCCGACTGTAGTTTGTGTAGCTGTTGTTCACATTGATATTTAATTCAATTCATTGTTTTTATGTTACTTTTCACCTGATGACGGAGTTAGAATTCAGATTTCAGACCAGAAAAGTCGTATTCTTTATTCACTGTAAACGATGGAAAATAATATATATAAACAAATAGTAATAAAATAAATAAATTTATAAGTTATATATTTTATATTAAATATTTTTAGTCAACTTAGTCCCCCCAGATATTGCTTAGTTTGATTGAATTAAACCATATATAAACTACATAGTTCAACTAATATGTAGGTTATCTGTGATAAAACCAATCAAATCAGATTAACAAAATAAAGTAAAATGCAAATATATGCAGTGGCTCATCACTTTTAAACAGTGGATTATTTAACGAACATGAAACTTGTAACGCCTCGAGCATGAACATTGCAACTCTGTTTATCCGCTCAGGTGTCCAACAAAATAAGACAACAAGTTAATGAAATTACTTTTAGGATTAAGGTTTAGTAAGGTTATAAAAAAAATTGCAATTATTTTATTCTTGGTTTCAATTTTACATCTTCTTTGGCTGTACACGTAAGTATTCTCGAAATATTTAACAAAATGTATTACGACTATTTGAAGAACGAGCGGCGAGGTCTATTGTTCGCGGACTGATGGTACACTTGTGAATAGTTGAGCAAATTTAACACTTGGCCAATCACAGAGTACTTACATCCTCTTGACCAATGATGTAGTGCTGCTCGGAGATCTAGGATAAGCCTCTTACATAATACCTAACCAAACACAGGTACATATGCCATGCTATAATTGCATAGTCTGGTGAACTTCAATGGGGAAATAATATGTTGTGGTTTTTTATTGTTATTTATAATTTTGATGTGTTGCTATTATTCTTGTATTTGAATCCATTTTTATACGATTGATGAGCTAAAGACTACGTATACTTGTATAATTGAAACCATTAAATAATACTTAAATTTTGTACCTTTAAATATGGAACCTTCCAAACGAAATATTTTACTTAATAAATAATAATAGCGTCTACTGCTCATCAATAATCTAAAACCAAAACAGAATTTTAGAAACGATATGAAAATATTTGCTTTAAGATGTCCGGTCAAAAAACTGTCAAACTGCAAACTTATACGAACGTTTGGACTGCGCATGGAATTAGTATATATAAGAATTTCGTCCTAGCGCAGTAACTTTATCGTAAAATGGACCCCTTAGGATGAATTTGATGTTTAATACGTTTTTAAAATTCCACTTTAGCACCCCTGTGTTATGCAATTCTGTAACATCAATCTGAATGAATTACGTCGAACAAAACACCCTACTCACACACAGTTCACAGCCTTGTTTGTTGATGTGGTGCTGTTCATGTGGTCAGCTGTTTGTTTCCGTTGTCTGTTCACAAACAACCTTTGTCAACACTGTCAACCATCTGCTGACTGGTCGGAGTTCAGTGAAATGTCAATAGGCCAATAAAAGGATAATGCATTGTGTGTTAACTACGCAAGTTTTGAATCTGCCATTTTGAGTGTTAAATCTGACGAATGCAAAACTGCGTACCTTGAGAGTTTATAGAATCGATGGTTAGGCATTAGGTGTACAATTTATTTTATAAGAAATTCCTAAATTATTTACCACTAGCGGTTTAATGTACATACTAATGCCTTTATTGGTGCTCGCTTGGACGGCTTAGGTGCCTCAAGGTCTCCTTCGGGGTAAACGCACTTTTACGTATAACCAGGATAATGAAATACACAATAACTGATGTAAATAGCGAGAAATCGACAAGTTGTGCATAGGGATGAAACAACTGACCGAAAAAATGACTGGTACTTAGTTATAACTATTCAAAAATCTTTCGTTTTCACACGACGTGACATTGAATTGTTGATTTTGGAAATACAAATTGATTTTATCGTTTGTTCACTGAGTTTTGTAGACTAAACTATAAACACAATTGACCAAAAGATTATACATTTATGTAAATTGTAGGAGTTTGTAGCTAAGAGAGTAGAGCTCCTGAGAGAGGCTCAAAAGTACAAAGGGTTAACTTGTTAAAAAAAAAAGCTTTAGGTGTTGTGGCTAAAGCCATGATTTTATATAGTTTACAACTTTTACTTAATATGTTTTATTTCTATTTATTTAAACACATATGTTAACTTCAACAAAGAAAATGTGATTTATAAAAGTGAAGAATATTTATGTTAAATTTGAAAACAAATACAACAAACTGTTCAACTTAAACTAAACTTTCAATTTTACTTTTCAACCAGTATATAATTAATAATTTAACTTGAAGTGAACTAATGAAACTAACTATTTAAATGAAGAAACCTTTAGGAACCTTTAAACTCAATTCAAACTAAATTTATACAATCAAAATTCCTTGGTTTTTTCACATGGTAGCAGAGCTTGCGTTTCAGATTCCATTGAACCTTTGAAACAAATTTTCCAACTATATAATTCGGCTTGTTAAAAAAAATATAACAATAATAAAATGTCAGGACGATTAAGAAAAAGTTACATGGAAACAACGAAGAGACTTAAAAACTCAATAGTAGAAGCAACTGCCCTGGTGACAGATGAAACTAGCGTGACGTTGAAAAAACTTACAGCAACCTTGAACATTCTATCAATTTACTCGAAAAGAGTTGAAGAAGTAGAAAAGGAAATGAGAAACTTAGAAGGATCATCAGCGGAAGAAGTAGAAGAGATCGACAGTGCGACGGAAGAGCATGTAAATTTGATGTTGGATGTTGATGACATAACTGAGAGACTTAAAGTGAGTATCGAGTTTTTCGGGAAGGAGGAAACTTGTTCAGCTAGCACTTCCCGAAATGTTCAAACTGAAAACTTGCAGGTTAGTCAATCTATACCTAATTCTGAGTCTTCTATACAATGCATCACCAGAAAATGCAGTCATTAGTCAACTTGCAACTTGTCCTGAGCCTTCCATACTAAATACAACATTTGTTAACTTGCCAAAACTATCTCTTCCCACCTTTGACGGTGATATCCTGAAGTGGCAAGAGTTTTGGGACTTTTTGATTCAGCTATAAACTCAAACAAACATATTAGTAAGGTAGACAAGTTCAATTACTTAAATGCACAACTAAAAGGCGAGTCCAAACTCTGCATTGCTGGATTGTCTCTTACACATGAAAACTATGACGTAGCAGTGTCTATGCTCAAACAAAGATTTGCTAACAACCAATTAATTATTAACTCCCACTACAAAGCTTTGATGGATTTAGATGTCCTTAAAACTAGTGAAACTAATAAATTAAGATACCTGTTAGACTGTATCGAAAGACATATGAGATGTCTTCAAACTTTAAAGGAAGATGTAAATTCAAATTTCTTTTTCTATCTTATTATGAGAAAGCTTCCTCTTGAAATTGTAGTGAAAGTGGAAGAACAAAATGTCGGAGATGATATGGATGTTCACACTCTATGCAAAACACTGAGAAACATCATCCAGGCTAGGGAAAAATCTGAGCTTCTCCTAGGTATGAGTAAAAGAGCAATTATAAACTTTCAGCCATTTGACCAGAGAAATCATTCATACCCTTCCTACGAGAAAACTTCACGTTACCAACAAAACTGACAACTACTCAAGCCCTGCCGTCAACAGAAAAGCCAACACAATCCTGTATCTACTGCAACAGCGACCACTGGAGCGACCAGTGCCAGAGGTACAAGACGGTGGAGGAAAGAAAAGGTAAAATTAAAGGTTTATGCTTCATTTGCTTAAATGGTGGGCATACCCTTAAAGACTGCTTATCAAACAAAGTTTGTATTTACTGCAAACAAAGGAACAATCATCATAGAGTCTATGTCAAAACAATTTTCTAATAGTAACCAAGTATATGAAACCTCGTCAGAAACAACTAAACCTTCAAACGAAACGTCTCTAATTTCTGTAAACGAAACGAACATTAAAGACTTGTGGAGCCTTGAAGGTTTGAGTGTTCAAGAGCGTCCCTTGAAAAGATGACGACAGTGCCTTAGATCAACTTAATACAAAAACACACTAAAAACGGAAGGTTTTCTGTGGATTGGCCTTGGAAAACTCACCCTCTGTGTGTTGCCAGACAATTACGGATTAGCACTAGCTAGATTAGGTTCACTACTAAACCGTTTCAAAACTCAACCAAATGTACTTAGTGAATACAATGACATCATCAAAGATCAGCTCAACGCTGGTATTATTGAACGTATTCCTTTCAACGACGACTCAGCAATTGTACATTATATTCCTCACCATCCTATCATAAATGAAACTACAACTACAGTTAGGATGCAAGATGAGTCAGCTAAAACCAAACGACCAAACGGCAGTTTATGCCAGTGCCTTTACCGTGGTTCAACAGCTCAAACAGCTGAGAATGAATGTTCACAAACAAGTATTGATTTAAGAAGTTCAAACTGCAAAACCATCATTCCAATAACTTCTAAAAGTAAAGTTACGACTAGAATAGAAAGTGATGCTTGTGTCTCAGGGTTGAACTGGTGGGATACTAACAAAGACACATTATCTATGAAGTCATTTGAATGTGACTCATCAGCAGTCATACGGAAGTCTGTCTTAAAGATCATATCATCGCTTTTTGATTCACTAAGAGCTTTTGTTCCAATAATGTTGATGATCAATTTCTTCATGCAAAGGCTATGTCTATGGAATATGGACATTAAATGGAAGAATGGCAGATGGACAAGAAAAAGAAGTGTAGATAAAATTCGAACTTCCTGGGAGTGTGGCTAAAGCCATGATTTTATATAGTTTACAACTTTTACTTAATATGTTTTATTTCTATTTATTTAAACACATATGTTAACTTCAACAAAGAAAATGTGATTTATAAAAGTGTAAGAATATTTATGTTAAATTTGAAAACAAATACAACAAACTGTTCAACTTAAACTAAACAATTTTTACTTTTCAACCAGTATATAATTATTTAACTTGAAGTGAACTAATGAAACTAACTATTTAAATGAAGAAACCTTTAGGAACCTTTTAAACTCAATTCAAACTAAATTTACACAATCAAAATTCCTTGGTTTTCACAGTGTAAAACAGGAGTATATGTATTGTTAACTACTAACTATGCATTTAAAACATTTCAGTTGTGATGTAAATGAAGTACATATTTCATGATTTGAGTCCAAACTAAGTACACAGCTTCTGTATACTTATACATTAAAAGGAAAGAGCATCAAAATTACGATAACTCAAGGTCTGAAATAGTCCAGCGATAGCTAAAAGAAATAAACAGTAACAACTATGTAAAAAGAAACATTGTATAGAAAAGAGTACTTACTATAGGTTCAAGGACACTGTTACACCTGACCCTCAACACCAGACCCTCTGTGTGTAAGATGTAAAGCTGCTTACTGCATCAATAAGTAGGTCAAGAAGCTGTATTGAGCAAACACTGAGGTGAGAGCTGAGGAATGCTGAGTGATATCATTCCTTCACTGACTGTGTAGGTAGATCTCACCCTTCAACACCAGTCCCTCTGTGTAAGATGTAAAGCTGCTACTGCATCAATAAGTAGGTCAAGCTGTATTGAGAGCTGCTTACTGAGGTAGAGTTGAGGAATGCTGAGTGATATCACATTCCTTCACTGACTGTGTAGGTAGATCTCCACCCTTCAACACCAGACCCTCTGTGTAAGATGTAAGCTGCTTACTGCATCACTAAGTAGGTCAAGCTGTATTGGAGCTGCTTACTGAGGTAGAGAGTTGAGGAATGCTGAGCTATCACATTCCTTCACTGACTGTGTAAGTGATCTCCACCCTTCAACACCAGTCCCTCTGTGTAAGATGTAAAGCTGCTTACTGCATCAATAAGTAGGTCAAGCTGTATTGAGAGCTGCTTACTGAGGTGTGATTTGAGGAATGCTGAGGTGATATCACATTCCTTCACTGACTTAATAATGAGTAGATCTCCACCCTTCAACACCAGTCCCTCTGTGTAAGATGTAAAGCTGCTTACTGCATCACTAAGTAGGTCAAGCTGTATTGAGGCTGCTTACTGAGGTGAGAGTTGAGGAATGCTGAGTGATATCACATTCCTTCACTGACTGTGTGAGTAGATCTCCACCCTTCAACACCAGACCCTCTGTGTAAGATGTAAAGCTGCTTACTACATCACTAAGTAGGTCAAGCTGTATTGAGAGCTGCTTACTGAGGTAGAGGTTTGAGGAATGCTGAGAGCTATCACATTCCTTCACTGACTGTGAAGGTAGATCTCCACCCTTCAACACCAGTCCTCTGTGTAGATGTAAGCTGCTTGCACCAATAATAAGTAGGTCAAGCTGTATTGAGAGCTGCTTACTGAGGTAGAGGTTTGAGGAATGCTGAGGAGCTATCACATTCCTTCACTGACTTTAATGTGATTTCCACCCTTCAACACCAGTCCATCTGTGTAAGATGTAAAGCTGCTTACTGCATCAATAAGTAGGTCAAGCTGTATTGAGGCAGCTTACTGAGGTAGAGAGCTGAGGAATGCTGAGAATCACATTCCTTCACTGACTGTGTAAGTAGATTTCCACCCTTCAACACCAGTCCATCTGTGTAAGATGTAAAGCTGCTTACTACATCACTAAGTAGGTCAAGCTGTATTGAGAGCTGCTTACTGAGGTGAGAGTTGAGGAATGCTGAGCTATCACATTCCTTCACTGACTTGTAAGTGATTTCCACCCTTCAACACCAGATCCATCTGTGTAAGATGTAAAGCTGCTTACTACATCACTAAGTAGGTCAAGCTGTATTGAGAGCTGCTTACTGAGGTGAGAGCTGAGGAATGCTGAGAGCTATCACATTCCTTCACTGACTGTGTAAGTAGATCTCCACCCTTCAACACAGACCCTCTGTGTAAGATGAAAGCTGCTTACTGCATCTAAGTAGGTCAAGCTGTATTGAGAGCTGCTTACTGAGGTAGGAAGCTGAGGAATGCTGAGGCTATCACATTCCTTCACTGACTGTGTAGTAGATCTCCACCCTTCAACACCAGACCCTCTGTGTAAGATGTAAAAGCTTACTACATCACTAAGTAGGTCAAGCTGTATTGAGAGCTGCTTACTGAGGTAGAGAGTTGAGGAATGCTGAGAGCTATCACATTCCTTCACTGACTGTGTAAGTAGATCTCCACCCTCCAACACCAGACCCTCTGTGTAAGATGTAAAGCTGCTTACTACATCACTAAGTAGGTCAAGCTGTATTGAGAGCTGCTTACTGAGGTAGAGAGTTTGAGGAATGCTGAGAGCTATCACATTCCTTCACTGACTGTGTAGGTAGATCTCCACCCTTCAACACCAGACCCTCTGTGTAAGATGTAAAGCTGCTTACTGCATCACTAAGTAGGTCAAGCTGTATTGAGAGCTGCTTACTGAGGTAGAGAGTTGAGGAATGCTGAGTGATATCACATTCCTTCACTGACTGTGTAGGTAGATCTCCACCCTTCAACACCAGACCCTCTGTGTAAGATGTAAAGCTGCTTACTACATCACTAAGTAGGTCAAGCTGTATTGAGAGCTGCTTACTGAGGAGAGAGTTGAGGAATGCTGAGTGATATCACATTCCTTCACTGACTGTGTAAGTAGATCTCCACCCTTCAACCCAGACCCTCTGTGTAAGATGTAATGCTTACTACATCACTAAGTAGGTCAAGCTGTATTGAGCTGCTTACTGAGGTAGGGATTGAGGAATGCTGGTGATATCACATTCCTTCACTGACTGTGTAAGTAGATCTCCACCCTTCAACACCAGACCCTCTGTGTAAGATGTAAAGCTGCTTACTACATCACTAAGTAGGTCAAGCTGTATTGAGAGCTGCTTACTGAGGTAGAGAGTTGAGGAATGCTGAGAATATCACATTCCTTCACTGACTGTGTGTAGTCTCACCTCCAAAACCAGACCCTCTGTGTAAGATGTAAAGCTGCTTACTACATCACTAAGTAGGTCAAGCTGTATTGAGAGCTGCTTACTGAGGTAGAGAGTTGAGGAATGCTGAGAGATATCACATTCCTTCACTGACTGTGTAAGTAGATCTCCACCCTTCAACACCAGACCCTCTGTGTAAGATGTAAAGCTGCTTACTACATCACTAAGTAGGTCAAGCTGTATTGAGAGCTTACTGAGGTAGAGAGTTGAGGAATGCTGAGAGCTATCACATTCCTTCACTGACTGTGTAAGATCTCCACCCTTCAACACCAGATCCTCTGTGTAAGATGTAAAGCTGCTTACTACATCACTAAGTAGGTCAAGCTGTATTGAGAGCTGCTTACTGGGGTAGAGTTGAGGAATGCTGAGTGATATCACATTCCTTCACTGACTGTGTAGGTAGATCTCCACCTTCAACAGACCCTCTGTGTAAGATGTAAAGCTGCTTACATCACTAAGTAGGTCAAGCTGTATTGAGAGCTGCTTACTGAGGTAGAGAGTTGAGGAATGCTGAGGCTATCACATTCCTTCACTGACTGTGTGAGTAGATCTCCACCCTTCAACACCAACCTCTGTGTAAGATGTAAAGCTGCTTACTGCATCACTAAGTAGGTCAAGCTGTATTGAGCTGCTTACTGAGGTAGAGAGTTGAGGAATGCTGAGAGCTATCACATTCCTTCACTGACTGTGTAGGTAGATCTCCACCCTTCAACACCAGACCCTCTGTGTAAGATGTAAAGCTGCTTACTACATCACTAAGTAGGTCAAGCTGTATTGAGCTGCTTACTGAGGTGAGAGTTTGAGGAATGCTGAGAGCTATCACATTCCTTCACTGACTGTGTAGGTAGATCTCCACCCTTCAACACCAGATCCTCTGTGTAAGAATGCTGAGAGCTATTATATTTCTTGTACAATGTCAGCACCTTAGCTAGTTACGGGACCTAGTTACATCTGAGTATAAGACAATTAAAATAAACGATCAGAACAACACTTTTAGGGCCGTTTTTTCAATTACCTGGTTAGTAGCTGGTTAACATACCAGTTAAGTTGTTTACAGTCTGCAATATTTATATTTTCACGCAACGTTCAAAATACTTAAATGAATTTTTGGAAGATCATTCATGCAATAAAGGTATAGTTTTACTATTTTTACTGAATTTAATATGTACACATTATGCTAATATAGCTAAGTGCAAACTGTAACGCCAAAATGCAAAATCAAAACAGACAAAGCTCAAAATCAAATATCCAGCTTTCCTATTGGTTGGATCCCTGTCCTAATTTTACCCGCCGTTTACGGCTGAATTGAAAAAACGGCCCTAGAAACGTTAGCTTTTAGCACCTACTTTGTGTGAAAGGATTTCATTTAATTTACATTTGTTGATATCCATCCCAAAATCTTTACCACCTTTATTTTCTAGCTAGTTTCTGACGATCTTTTCTTGAGAGACCGAAGATTGGCTGGTAGTAGGATTATTTATACCGGTGGCACGATAAGGTGTCCTAAACGGATTACATGAGTACAAGTGAGCTAGAAAGATGTAAAACGCCTATCTGAAAGTCGTTACATGGAGATTTCAGGAAAATATTTTTAAGATTCTCAAGTATACAGGGATTATTCAATACTGAAACTCGTGGGTCAAAACTCGAGATTTTTTAAATACAAAGGTGGGTCATATTGTACATAGTTTTAATCAGAGAGAGCAATTCTCGACACTTTGGCGAAACAATTTGTTTGATATGTTGCGCCATTACAAGCTAGAGCTATGAACATGTGTGCGTAAGCTTTTTCAAGACGCCCTGTAGTTAAAGTATAAACATAGGGTTTACGTATTATTTCTCAAGAATTTGACGAGCTTTTTAATGGTATGTAGTACAACATGTTTTCAAAACATTTCTAACCTCACAAAATCTATGTAAGCAGTGAAGTTGCTATTATCATGAATAAGTCAAAGAAATATTAAATAGTAAAATATGTTTGCATCATTGTGATAATTTTATATGACGTGAACATTTGTTCAATGTTCATCAAATGATCATTCGATGGTGATTGGTTTATGCGGTCGTTTGACTTTAGCGGTACCCTGAATTTAAGAATACAATTCTAATAAAATAGTTCTTCTTGGTAAAACTCATAAAATGACATAAAATAAACATAAATAAGATAAACGTAATTGTTTGTAGCTGTTATAGAACAGGTTGGAGAAACCAGTTGTCGTGGTTGTGTTATTGCGCGATTTGCAATATTTTATCTGTAATGTTATATCAGTGATTGGTTCTCAAGCTGTTGTGTTAAAATGTTAGATTTCAATTTACATTGCTAGGTGTCAAATAAAATGAATACTCATTTTAAATACAAACAATACTTAACAATGGAATCTCCATGTACATTTCCAGATAGAACAGTTTGTTTCATCTTTCTAGCTCTAATAGTACCCTTGTAATCAATTTAGTACACCTTATCGTGGCCACCCAGTATATAATGTGAGATGTATACGTGTAATTAAATTGTTTTTTGAGTAGATTTTGTTTGCGTTACGTTAACATATTAGTATTTATTGACCTTTGCCACATAATGTATGATTGACATTTCAAGTTTTGTTTGTATTATATTAAATGCTTTTAAGATTTGTTCATGTATTTTTCATTAAGATACTATTTGTGTTATGCCAAGAATGGATTTTCCGCAGGGTTTTCACTTTAAGTGAGAAAGGCCGAGCATCTACTACTTTAGATGTCTTATTTTCTAACACGTTTCCAAGAGGCTTTAAAGTGAAAGCAGTCTTAAGTTTCAATAGACATGGGCAATATAACTTGTGTAGTTTAGACAGACTTTTACGACTAGTTCCCTAGTGGCTTACAAAACTATGATCTAAGACCTTTGACAAGTTTTCAAAACAATCAAGTAATAAATAAATTAGTAATTGAACGAATGAACGAATTAATTTCCATACAATTTGTTAACATTCCTTACAATTATGGTTTGAAAAAAGGGCATCATTTCCTGTAAAAAACCAAATTCACTTAAGAACTTTTAGTACCACAAACTCACTGATAAGGTGTTCTAGACGTTTCGTTTGTATGTTCATTTATGTGCCAGAGATTGACAGTTTATGCCAGATCTAGCACTTATTCTGACATATTGCTTTGGTACATTATTTTACTGATGTGTTAAGACTCATAAGTTTTTACTTATATTAGTTAAATTACATCAGATCTATAGAAATCTACACCCATTATTTCATAACAATGTATAAAGATATCGTTGACAACCAATGCCACGAGTTTGAAACCAACCCCTGTTGATTGATCAGGGTTAACCCTAACCCTGGCTACCAATGGCCTCGCCTAAGCTGCTTGGCCAGTAAGCTACTAAACTGCGTGGTAGGCCTACTGAGGACGTGTTTAACCATAATTATCCCCTTGTAGCTCAACTGCTTTGTGCAGTGTGTTTGTATGTGGTTTCTGGTTTGCCTCATGGCCGCACCTTGCTTCCCTAAAACACAAACATAGGCCTCTATCAACAATTTTAAACGTATTATATTCGACGGTTAGATCCCATGAAATATGACCGGTCTTTGTAGTTTTCAATATTCTTAAATGGTTTTGAGTGTCTGTTTTATATATTTGGTTACACTTTTTAAGTTACATACGTCTAATGTTTACTTAGTGTCAAAATATCTCGAATCACTTACTAGTGGTTGCTTATTCCGATATTAGTTGAAAAATGTTAACTATCTAAGAAATTAATACAGCAAAGCTAGATTTGAACTTTATCGGGTATGTATATTTACGATGTTCACTGGTTTTCAATAAGGTTAATTGTTGTTTACGTGTAATTAAGTTTTAAACATGTTCTTTTGTTCTAACTCTAAACAAATAACGAAGTCACACACTTAACCGATCTTATATTATTAATAAAATTTTAATTTAAAATCAATAATTTTATTGTTAGGTTTAAATATCTGTAAACCACTAGATTGAGAACTTTTTTATGATGGATAATAATGTATTTCCAATGTACAAAAATATAAAACCATGTTTAGCAAACATTACGTAAGATCACATACTTCGACATAAGCTGTGTCAGAGGAGTAACTAAAACCGTGACAGCAGAATAAGTAGCTTACGTTAGTCCTGATCGCTGACTAGGAGCTTTGAACAACGTAATCATCATGTAAAGGAACACATAGTGTAACGCTTGTTTCTTTAACTTGTCATAGGGTAGAACAAGTCTCTTAATTAAATGGGGTTAAATGTATCTTTAAATTGGATCTACAGTGTAGTGGTATTTCTATCAAGTCAAAGTAACAAAATTACAGGGTATCATTGTGGTAATATACGTAATGTTAACATGTTATTTTCAAACGAAGGCTTAATTTGTATTAATTAAAACTGTATGGATGTAACTATAAATAATAACAGTGTTACAGACTTTGTCTGATATGTCATCAGTTTAATTAATATGTAGGAATAAAATTGTATAAAATGGTTAAAGTATGGTAAATATACAAGCTATTCAGTATGTTGGTAATTGAGACAATTGAAATGCAATTTAAACATAAAGAAAATTCATAAACTGTCACAATCTTGGATTATTCAAAATGTGAAAACTGTCATCTGAGTTTACCAACATCCACCTGGAAGAATAGCTTGTATACCTATACTTTTCAAATTTTAACAATTTTATTCTTACAATTATTTAAATATTAAAATTAAACTGATGATGTCTGGCATAGTTCAGACGAAACGTCTAATAACAGTTATTATTTATAGTGGTACATCCATACAGTTAGTTAACATGTTAGTTTATATTGCACCGTAGTTTATGAAACAACTCAACAAAATGTTATGTATACAGGTGTCGATGAACTCTCTGGACATACTTTGTAGACATGTTCCTTGGGTCAAAACCATAATATTTTGTCATATAAACAAAGATCCCGAGGCTTCGTTGTCCGTCTGTCTGTGTGGATGTATTTTTTACTATAATAATTTTAACAATAAAACTAGTTCACAAATTTTCATCAAACTTTAGTAAAACATGTTAAATGCCATCTTCTAATTAGGAAAAATAGTTATTTGATTTAATTTGAAGATTTCAAAATGACGACCGTTTAAAGTTTTCAAAATTGAATAACTTAAAAACGAGTACTTTTACGTTAACTTTAAAAGAACAATTATTTTTAGTGAAGGCTATACATTTCCTTTTGTAAACATGTATAAACCTTGAAAATCAAATAAGAAACAACGAAGTAATTGTATTTTCGTTCTTACCGGCCTACGCCAGCCATGCGTTCCTCCTGTCAGCTAACGCAACAACAATGGAACTATACTGTATAACGGAACTTCAACAAAAAAAAATAACACACATGTCCGATGTAGAACACGTGCAAACAGGATTTCAAGATCATGATAATTGAATTCACAATATATAACGTTAGTTATTTTGGTATTAATCGTTTCATTTCAGAAACAATATGGTTACTTGATTATCTCTAATAATAGCCAAGATTAGCAAAACGATTTTATCTTCTCCTCCATTTCAGTACATCTTTCGTAAGTAAATACTTATTCCAGCAATGAGATACACATAAATGCTATTTTATGTAAAAAATATATATAATCGATATTCCTTACTTACATCTTCTTGTAGTTTATTCAAATGTTGTTTTAAAAAAGACCGGAAGGAATCTATGGATACTTAAATGGATACTATTGACCGTTAAAAAGCTTATCAGAGGTTTGATTTTGGATGTACAATCATACAAATTTAGAAGATTACAAACAATTCCTTTATTTTTTCTTTGCAGTAATTTCACTTAGGTAATGAAAGATTATTGTAGGTGTTGGTTTTGGTGCTGTGGGTAAATTGACTACGTGCTTGTAGAATATAGAGTCTTGGTTTGATTAGGTCAAGACTGATAGGATGAAGCTGATCCTGCAATGTTGGCATTACTGATGGGATTCATGACGTCATCATGTTTCCCGCCAAAACCAACAGATCTGATTGGCTGACGTAGCAGCCTCTTTTATCCCTTTTTACAATGTTAAACTTACGTTTACTTGATTTTGGTTTTCACTAATGCAATTCGTCAACGTGGGTTTACAACTTAGAATCTTATTTATTATGTTTATACACCCATCAAGTTCCATTCGTATTTCTTTGGAGAATTTTGATCCCATCTTTGATTCATTCTTAAGCTACTTCTAATATGTCTGGAAGTGACACAATAACTATCAGAACATATTTGGGTATTTCGATGTTAATAATTATTACTTCTTGTCAAGTAGTAAGAAAGTGATTTTTTTTACTGTTTACGCAATGGTATTTTCAATGTGTTACTTAACCTAAGGTTTGTGAAAATCACAAAACGCTTTTAAGGAAAGAGGTCCAAATCCTTGTGCCTGTGCCGGGAATCGAACCACTACCTCGCGACAGCCGTGACTACCCACTGAGCCATGGACGCAGGCAGATTTTAATAGTTTCAAAACTCATCTTTGGAACTATACAAAACCAATTGGTCCCTTCGGTAGCTCATTGGCTATGTACGAGTAGCTCGAAAAAAAACCAGCTATCATTAAAAACCCACCAACTTTGACACATAAATTACCCAAATTGAACTGATTCAGCTACGTATCCTGACTCTTTTAAGTATATTTTCCTAAATTCTACAGCTGCCTTTCTGCGCCAAAGTATTATTCGTTCGTTAATGTAAAGGCTTGAAAACAATGCTGCAAAATAAACGTGTATATCTGTTTTTTATTCGTCGCTAGGCTGATTTATTTGTTTCAAAACTTCAAGTAAACACACCCTAGCATAAAGGATAAGTTAACTTATTTTGCTACTGCCGAAACTGCTGACAACAGCACGTTAGAGTGTAAACCAAACACAACCCACACACACACACACACACAATGTACAGTAGTAAAGCTTCCGTGGGATGATTAGGGTTAAACATGTGAACACGTGACTAGAACACTCACACAAGCGCGCAGTAAGCCTAGGAACCTACGTAATGATGCAATGCCTTTCAGCGAGTCAGCTTAATCCTACCAGAGGATAACCTTACTGGGCATGTGATCCGTAATGAACATAGTTACTATCTTTATTTTCCCAATTATACAGGGTTTCACAAAAAATTTGTAGCGTGCTAAGCAGAACCAGATCCCACAAACAAAAGTAATTTTAAAATGTCTAATAATACTATTTTGAGTTTAGCTTGAATTCAATTTTTGAAAATAACTAATTATTCAAAAACTTTGAGATATGTTTGTGAAACTTGGTATAAGCCTTAACTAGTTTCCTAATAACATTCTCTAAAACCTTTTTTATCTACCTTATCAAATTTCAAAATGGCAGCCATTTAAACATTTTAAGTCAATTTAAATTTAATTCTATTTCACTTTTTAACTTTTAAATGGCCGTCATTTTTAAACTTAATAAGTTAAATAAAAATTTTAGTTGGATAATGGGGTTAGGAAAACAATACGGTTTCTACTAAGTTTAAAAAAATCTCAAAGGGCATTTGAGTTATTTTTTTGTTTAAATTACAAAATTGTGCATTACGGCAACTACAAAAAAAAAAAATCCAAAACGTTACTAAACATTTTCGACTTATTGCCTAGAATCTGGTTCTGCATAGCACTTCACACTACCTGTATACAACTGCATTATCTCATAAGAAAACATTTAAAACCAAACAACTTATAAGTTATACATAAAATGGAAGTGTTTTTCTTCTTCACCTTCTTCATAATATAACTGCCATACTCTATAACGTCATTGAACTTATTTCTTTAACCGAATACGAGTACATGTTTATTTTATTTACAAAATGGTTTTAACGTCATAACATATGTATTTGTCAAAAGGTCATTAATAACGTTTAAAACAATGTGTTTAGTAAAGAAGTATTTTTGTATCAAAACCTATGAAAATGTGACAGCTATCACCAACTGACTGGTTGGCTGGCTTTAGCAGCGAACGACCAACAATATACAG
Organism: Matsumurasca onukii; assembly: GCA_018831715.1. NCBI lineage: Eukaryota > Metazoa > Arthropoda > Insecta > Hemiptera > Cicadellidae > Matsumurasca > Matsumurasca onukii. The sequence goes on along the minus strand of CM032058.1, from coordinate 56,101,417 downwards.
GTATCAGACTGACTAACTGTAACAGGAAACACTAAAGTATCTTTTTAAGCACAGCCAATGGAGGAGAAAAAATTGAGTTTTGATAAATGAGTTGTTTCGTGGTGAGTGATTGATCAGGTCAGAAAAACATTGTCTATAATAATTGTTACAATTTGGATAATTTTCACTTGATGACGGGATCAGATTAGAGGTTCCATAACGTTATGTTCTTCGTGTTCATTGAAAAAACTATGGAAAACGTTCTTAAAAGTTTAACCTCAAGGAGTTATACCAGTGTTAACTACACTCGACGTCAGCCTTATGTGCGTTTTCTTGTTTGGATTTGCTGCCTTATATTCCACCAAATCCTAAATATCTTGCAAGTAGCTGTTTCCAGTATTATATTCTGCGAAATATTTAGGCTAATTATTAATATATCCTAACAGATGTATTTATACGGTTGTTCTTATTGTCTCCTTGTGGTGCTTCATATCTTTGACTCGCAAATGGCTGTTGAATACGTGAATGGCAAAGTAGTTGACTGAAAGTGAAGAATGTAAGTGTATAAAGGTGTGGATGAAAGAGGAGGCGTGTGGCCACACTGATAAGTGTGGTATATCATCATTTGTGTCACCCGCGCTGTCCCGGTTTCAAATTTATTCCTTCCCTACTTTCCTTTCTAAACTTGTTCTATCTTGTAGGTTGAGAAAATCACTATTGAGATGCCGACCGCTCTCATGCGGGTATTTTAAGGAAAATATGTAGTGAAAGATGAGTGTGATGAGGTGTAGTCTTGTTACAAACTAAGGCCGACTCTTCCTTAGAATGAGTCATTAATTAATAGCCCAATGACTAATGGAAATTCAAGGACCAACGGCATAACGTGACTTCCGAACCACGCAGGTGATGGTCTGATATGTCTAAATGTTGGTCGGGGTTGATGCGGGTAGCATCAGATGATCACTGAGACTATCTGAGCCGCTTTAGACCTATATCATCCTCAAAACCTGACCTCCATGAAGCTGGATTACAGGACCACGCCACGAGTCCCAGTCAAATACGGCAGTCGCGTTTAACTGCTATCATTATTGCTTTTGGGAGAAAACACTCTTACGCCCTATATTAAAATTAGAGTTTGATTGAATCTCAAATCAGAATTAACCAGTTTACAAACAGTATAGTAACTTCTTTTTATAAAGTATGAGTATTAAAACTAATGTTAAAATAAAAAAGCAAGCTGCATATATTAAAAGCAAGTAAACTAATACATATTAGAGTATTTGTGACTGGATCTGTGACGATGACTAAGCTAAATTACTTTATTTACAATATATACAAATATTTATCAAACAACAGTTTTGTTTTTCAGGTGACAACATTTCTCCACAACTCTCTACGTCAGATGACCTCTATAAATCTTCCAAAATGAAAAAGGACTTAATTATAGTTGTTTATTTAAAAGGTCTACAAATCTAATCTGTGACAGATGACTTTTGGACTATTTTATTATTATGTTTGACAACAATGTTTTTTTCATGTGTTTGGATTATTCTGATGTCAACAAAAGTTTTGTATTACTACTGTATTGAAAAAGTGTTAATTAGTAAAATGATTTAATTACAGTTTTGAGTGTTCTCTTTTAAGTAATTTCAGAATTTTCTTTTTTAATCCAACATTATGGCGACCGTGACAGGACTGGATACTGAAATTGATAGTTTGAAGAAGAAGTGGGCAGTTGTAAGAAGTTCATTTACAAGGCTAGCTAGTAAGTTGTCAAATCTTTTTAAAGAAGACAGTGATGTGTATGAACTTAAGGCTAGTTTTAGTCTTTTAAATGACAAACATGACAAATTGCTTATACTAAATGAACAAGTGTTGAACATACTTTATAAATCAGATGAAGATGAACCTACCATAGAAAAGGAAACAAAAAAATCGGATGACTTAACTAGTACTTTTTATGTTTGTAAATCCAAATATGATGAGAAGTCTTTAGTGCATGATCAAACTTCTAATTCAGGTTCATGTTCAAGAAAATCTGTTACATGTTTTGGTAAGTCCATTAAGATTAGGCTACCCGAGATAGAGAGCTAGTTAAATTTAACGGAGACATAAAAAATTGGCTTAGTTTGGAGTCAATTTAAGAAGATTCACGACTCAAATGAATTAAGTGATGAAGATAAATTCAATATTTACTTCAATCAAGAGAACATAACTCTAGGGCTAGAGTAGTCGTCTCAAGTTTCTCCACAGGAGACAATTACTCTAAAGCTGTTGATAGCCTAATGTCTAGATTTGGTAGGGAAGATCTACAAATAGAAATCTATGTCAGAGAGCTTTTAAATCTAACACTAAGTAATGTTTCCGAAAAGAAATCCATTTCTTTCTTATACGACAAAATTGAAACGCAACTTAGGGCTTTAGATACCTAGGCGTTACTAGTGACAAATGCAGCTTCTATCCACTCATAGAATCTTGCCTTTCTGAAGATATTATCAGAGCCTGGCAAAGATCACTCAGTAACACTTACGCCACTGGAGACCCACCTTTGGACCTAAAATCAAAGCTTGATTCTTTGGTTCGCTTTCTAAAATCGGAAGTTGAATCTGAAGAAAGATACAAATTGCAGTAAAGGTTTTGATTCATGCAAAACCAAAAGACAGATCGAAGATGGATCTTTTTCACAACATTGTCAAAGTGAGAAAGAATGGTGCGACAAAATTAACAAATCAATCTAGTATCGCAGGAACCAATGCAAACAAATTATTCCTCCAGATGTCAGTATTTATGAGATGAATAAATATTTTTCTGATATAGCATAGATATTAACAGAGAATTCTTGAATTATCTAAAAGAAGCGCTGAGAACTCGAGCGAAGAGCACCATTTTCGTTCAAATCAGTATCCGAAAAGAGTGTCTCGATAATGAATACAATTAAATCTAAAGCCACAGGGATTGATGATATTTCAATAAACATGATAAAGGCTGTTAGTCCCTATGCAATCAAGGCAATAACGCACCTTGTAAATTATCCTTAAATTACGGCCGTTCCAAATGAATGGAAAAAAGTATTGTGCATCCCCTGCCAAAAATAACTGCTCCTAAGAATTGAAGCATTTAGGCCCATATCTGTTGTGCCTGCAATATCGAAAATTTTAGAAAAAGTTGTTGTTCAACAGTTTATTGAGTTTATTGATGAAAAAGAGCTTTGTTGAACCTTTTTTAATGAGTTTATTTCATGCTAAAGATTCTCGTAAATGCAGCACAATTGTTATGTTAGACTATTCGCAGGCATTTGATTCTATATCTCATGAATTTTTACTGGCAAAAATGAAATATCTTCACTTTGGCGATACTTCTATCGAATGGACCAAATATTATCTAGAAAATAGACTGCAGTCAACGAGGTTGGGGTTGTGACATCGTTGCCCATTCTGAAGCGTGGCGTGCCTCAGGGTAGTTGTAAGGGCCTATCTTGTCAATTTGTACGCATCCGATCTTCCGAGATGTTTACAGTATTGCACAGTTCATCAATATGCAGACGATTGTCAGTTGCACTTGTCTTATAACCCTGGTGTCATGGAAGATGCAATTACTGAAGTCGACCTTCAGAGAATCTCTGAATGGTCTTCAAGCAACGGTCTTGGCTTGAATATTAGCAAGTGCACTGTTATGCATACTGTTCCTGACAATTTAGTCAGGCCTTGGTTGAGAGAAATGTGAGTGTTGAAATTGAGGGGAGGCTCTGACAGTGTCGACCTCCGTCAAGACCCTCGGCGTTGTACTTGACAACAGCTCACATTCTCTGATCATGTCACCCACAACATTCAGAAAGCTTTGGGGAGACCTAGAGGCCTTTACAGGTTCAGAAGTTTATTGCCGGAGCCGCCAAGCTTCATCTTGTACAAGCACTGATTCTCTCAATTTTTCATTATTGCTATCCTGTATACGACAACAGTATTTCAAGAGAGAACACGGAACGAATTCAAAATTGCAAAACACATGTCTTCGTTTTGTGTACGGACTCAGACGGTATGATCGGTGTCTCCCTTCCGGTTGGAGGCCGGTTATTACCTATGGAAGACGTGTGCAGGATACTGACGTGCTGTTCTGTTCACAAGGTTCTTGGAACAGGAGAGCTCAATACCTTCGGGCTTCAGTTTCGGGATGAGTCGCCTTTCGCAATACCCGCCAAGATAGTGTGCTTCACTTTCCCAGGATCACCCTTGAACTAGGAAAAGCTTTTCTTTTTTGGCCCTCAAATGTATAATGACTCCCGGGAACTTAAGAATGCCTGTTCTGTACATAGTTTTAAGATAAATATTAAGAAAATGTTTTAAATAGATATAACTTTTGATTGATTAATGTTTTGTTTCTATGTACAGTATTATAATTATGACAAGAGTTGTTTTGTAAAGCAATGTAAAATGAAAAACGCTTGCTCAATAAAGGCATTTTATTTATTTATTTAAAACCCCACCTGCGTCTGCGGCCAGCCTCGTCAGTTGCAAGGACTCAGCCGGGACTAACACTGGACAACCGTCAACTAGGCCTAGTGGTTGTATTTTTGCAGTGGAACACATCCAAGTGAGAATTGTTTCAAGGCAAGAAAAATGACAATTAAGGAGAAAAATGAGATTATCAAAAAACACGGCGTGTGTTTTTTATGTTTGAAACCAAAACACTTGGCAAGGAATTGTAAGACAAAACTTAAGTGTATTATCTGTGAAAAGAGACATGTTCCTCTCATGTGTACGAACCAAGAAGAAACTTTGACCAAATGTTAAGTTAAAACTGAAAATGCACTGTCTGCCAGTACCAAGTCGGAAGTAATGCTGCAGACTTTATGCGATTATAAAGGAGAGAATGGCATGCAACGCGTTAGAGTTCTTATTGATACAGGCTCACAGAGGTCATACATAACGAAAAACTAGCACGTGACCTTCAATACCAACCGATTAGAAAAGAACAGCTGAGACATTCTTTGTTCGGTGGTTTTCAATCTGACGTGGAAGAACATACTTGCTACAAAGTTCGACTCAGAGCATGACAGATGAATACTTGCAATTTTGAAGTTTTAGACCAAGTAGAGATCTGCAATTCTGTACCAATAACAGGTATAGGAGCCTGGGTAAACGAGTTGGCTAGATTAGGCGTTCAGCTTACAGATGATTGTTCTGGAAATGTAGATGTATTGATCGGCGCAGATGTCGCAGGAAAACTACTTACAGACCAGAGGGTAGTTTTAGAATGTGGACTAGTAGCAGTTGGTATACTCTTTTGGGATGGACTCTGTTGGGTAAAACACCGACTGAACATTTGATGACAAACGGTCCCACAAACTGTGATGCTATGCTGTCGACTACGAGTTTATTTCTCAGGGATAAATCCATAACTAATTTATGGGAACTTGACACTCTCGGAATCCAAGATCCTATAATGAAGAAAAACAAAATTGAAGAAACTGCTGCAGCTCAGGAATTTTTGAGAAATGCATAACACAAGAAGATAATGGACGTTATAAAGTTTCCTTACTTTGGAAAGAAGGCCACCCTGTTTTACCAACAAATGTAAACATTGCTAAGAAAAGACTAGAAAATACAGTGAAGAAACTTAAAAGTACTAAATTGTATAATGAGTACGACAAAGTTTTTAAGAATAGGAGGCAGAAGAAATCATCGAAACTGTACCTATGACCGAAGACTTTGAGAAACTAGGACATTACCTCATAGACCAGTTGTAAAAGAAGCGAGCACAACCAAAGTGAGACCAGTGTTCGGTGCTTCGGCACGTGAGTACAACCAACCTTCGTTGAACGACTGTTTGAGCGCAGGCGTAAATTTTATTGAGAAATCCCTTTGATTTTATTGGGATTTAGGATCAATGAAATTGGTGTTATTGCAGACACAAAGAAAGCGTTTTTCCAAATCGCACTGTATGAAAATGATCGAGAATTCCTAAAGTTTTATGGCTCGATCAAGATGGCAAAATAAAATCGACAGACACAAACGAGTTTTGGTGCAACGTACAGTCCATTTCTTCTTGGAGCCACCATTAAACACCATTTGGAAAATATAGGCGTACAGAACCTACAGTCTATAATAAAACAATTGTGAATGAGCTTGAAAAGTCATTCTACGTAGAACAATTGTGTTCTCAGTGTTTCCTCAAACTGTGCACTTGACCAACTGAGAAGAAGCCACTGACATTTTCATGGAAGCTAAAATTGAGCTTATAGGCGGAAAACACTGATAGGAATCTACCTAAAGAAACAAAACATACCCTGTACTTGGTATGCTATGGGATAAAAGAGAGATAGCGTAAAACTAAGTTTGGTAAATTTAAATTCATCATCTCAAGAGAAAATAACCAAACGAATGATTCTTTCAACGACGCATAAAATATTTGACATAATTGGAGTGAGCGCTCCTGTGACTACCATACCTAAAATTATTCTTCAAAAGATCTGGAAGCTGAATCTCAAATGGGGTCAAGAAATTCCCCAAGAACTTGAAGAGTGCTTTAAAAAATGGAAAATTGACTTGCATTTTTTGCTGAAATCTCGACAACTCGATGGTTGTCAGGCGAGAAAATACTTGGAGTCTCCGTGTATTCAACGATGCAAGTAGAAAGCGTACGCAACAGTTTTACCAGTATATCTGTGAGCTGAAATGGATCAACAAGTCAAAATCCATTTCATTGCTGCAAAATCAAGGGTTGCACCCGTAAAGAATTTAACCATTCCTAGATTAGAGCTGTTAGCCGCAAACATTTGTGCAAGATTAGCTTTTACAATCGAGCAAAAACTGAACTTATTCGAAGACCAAGTCTTTTATTGGAGTGATTCCTCTTTAGTTCTTAGTTGGATCAAACGAGATGATTGCTGGTCTACGTTTGTCTGGAATAGAACAAAAGAAATAAAAGAACTCAGTAGAAAAGATTCTTGGCGTTTGATACCAGGTTCTTTAAATCCCGCTGATTTGGCTAGTCGAGGTTGCTCGGCTAAAGAACTACACAGGTAGAAATGGTGGGAGGGGCCTGAATGGCTGAAGGGACCCACCATGGACGAATGGCCTAGGAATGAATTCCTCTGCAAAGAAGATGTTGTAATGGAAAAGAGAATCAAAGCGAAGGAGAGTTGTTGCTGTTGAGGCACATCTTTGGACAAAATATGCCTCAAGGTGGAAAAATGTTAAATCTTCAAAAATGAAAAGGACTCAATTATAGTTGTCTATTTAAAAGTTCTACAAATCTAATCTGTGACAGATGATTATTGGACTATTTTATTATTATGTTTGACAACAATGTTTTTTCATGTGTTTGGATTATTCTGATGTCAACAAAAGTTTTGTATTACTACTGTATTGAAAAAGTGTTAATTAGTAAAATGATTTAATTACAGCTTTGAGTGTTCTCGTTTAAGTAATTTCAGAGTTTTCTTTTTGTAATCCAACAATCTCGCCAAAACCTCACACACAAAAGGTTTGTTAGTTATATTGGATTTTGAACGTTTTAATTGGTTAAGTAGAGACCAATGATTTTATAACCTTGAGAGCCGTGTTCTGATGCTTTGTTTGATAATTTTTAAGGTTATTTGGTTTTAAGACGAGGTTATTACTGCTCAACAATTGCAAGACTTACCTTCGAGGCTTATTCTTCTCATATTTGTGAATGTTTCATGTTTATATGTCACTTACAGGTACAGGTTGATTGTTTTATGTGTTTTGTAGTAAAGTATACTAGTTTTCAAGATTAGAATATGATTTAGGCCAAGGTTTACTTGATAACGAGAGGAGTTTTCACAACTTTCGAAACGTTGTGTAGTTTCAAACACAATAACCGGTAGAAAAGTACATCTATCTCTATGCTAAGGAGTTCTAGGTAATAAATACTTTTGAAGACCATAATATATGCCCAAAAGAACCGTAGTTTTCTGACAATCTTACTTTGAAAAATGGACTAGTTTGGTTCCGAGCAGGTATCGTGCTGTTTATAATATTTATTGTTGTATTAAAATAATACAATACGGGTTGGCGATTATACACGACTATTATTTTTACCCTGGGTCAGCCAAGTGTATATAATCTACGTTTATAAATATTTTCAGTAAAGGCCAACAAGGGTTATCTAAGTACATACACACAAAAATCCATCTTTACATAAACAGAAAACAAACTGTTATATAGGTGGAATTTTATGGTGATTTTTAAGGGGAGAAAATATATGTTTAAACACGCGCGGTGTATTTCAAATGATAAAAAATTCGAGAAAAACTTCTTATAAGAGAAAAATATCAGGCCAAAAGCCCCTAGCAGAGCTTAGAATGGTGATAAGGGATTAGGGTCTTGATTCAGAAGCTTTGCTGCGGCGAGCGCTGCACCCTTTTCAAATTTATTGCTCCACTATCGCCCTACAAACCCCGAATATATCCCCTATATGGAATCATGACTTCAAATGAACCAGTACATATTTAACAAAAGTACACGCCGCTGTTAAAATGATAATTAAGTTTTCTGCCACAACCGTATCATTTGTATGTAGAAACAGGTTTGTTGGTTTAAGTGTATATTCCTTATTATCAATTATTCATGTACGTAATAAACTATAAACGTTACACGCTATTCATTTTAAGTTTAGTGGAAACTGGCGAAATTGTTAAAATAAAACAAGTAGTAGGAATGGCAGTAACAACATAAAACCAGTCATGCGTAGTAATGATACACTCAAGGAACATGATTATGTTTTTATTGTATTAGTTAAGAAAAAACATTATGTAATTAAAAAAAATGTTGTAGGCTAGACTCAAAATTAAATGTGATAAACAGTATTTAAAAATAAATAGATTGATAATTTTGACTTTTGATATGTGTGTTTTTATTGTGATACAAAGGTATGAAGTATATTGTTTATTAAACAAGTATTTAGGATTTAGTTACAATTATATTATTAGGGGAATTCTTTGTTGCTATTAAATCATAAACTACATCAGTTTTATATATTTCATTTTCGACTGTTCATTCGTGTTAAGTTAGAATATTTATTTTTATGTTAAGTAAAATTCATTGTTGGTCTTTTTGTTATAGTTGTCAAAAGGTTTTCCATAAATTTTAATTTATACACACCAAATTAACGCATCATAAAATATTGCCAATTTCACATTGAAACTAAGCGATTCATTATGAAATTTAAGAGAAGTAAAGGTAAACGTAAAAAATTCATAACTACTCGTAATTTTAATAATTTTAATTTCCAATTCAGCAAATCAAATACCAGCTTGCCAGGTGATATGTTTTATTTACATGAATGAACGAAAACAGTGCTGTATTGGTCAAATATAGATATTTACAATAAACACGTTTCTTACAAGATACCTGGATTGTCTAACACTGACACAACAATGACCTAAAGGGTCGTCTGCTGATATGTTTTATTTATAAGCATGATGTATTGTTTGTAATTTAATGAAGCGCGGAAATTCCACATTATTAGAGCACTATATCGTTATATACCAAGGTAATAAATAAAATCCAAAGTAAAAAATAACCGATAGTTTCCTCAAAATAAGTTTAACACTTTTAACCATTTTATTATGAATAGTTTCCTGGTGACGTCAGTAAGAGGCAACTGCGGCTCGCTCGTCTGTTTATGGCTAATGGTTCAGTTTTTGAACCCAAGCCAAGTTGACCACTTGCCAGCATCGTCTATATTCTGGACATTCCTATAAACAACATACATCGGGTTTGACTTTCTGGCATATTTCTGAGTATATTCTCAGACTATGATTGCCTATATCAATATCATATGTGAACTGCAATAAAGTGAATTCTATTTCATGGGAGTAAAGCTCGATCTCCTATAACTTAGGGTTGAAATAAGTAGGTCAGTTAACCGTGAACAACTTATTACATTCGTGATTAGACGTTCACATATTACAATATTTTAGTGTTCATTCCACTACCGTTATGAAAAAGAAGATGATGAAAACTGTTTTGTCTTATAAATGGTTACGTTGTAAGTGAAACTGCACCTGAGGATGTATAGAGATGTGAAGGAAGGATATGGAAGATTGATGGTTTCCTTTACACTCCGGCAGGACTAATCTCATCCTACAACCGATGTGAGCACACTGTATAGAACAAGAACAGTAGTCTGAGTTAGTGAACGTAGTTTCAGCTAAATGGGAAGATTAATACAAAGAGTTAACATTTAATGTTTAAGTGCACACATGTTTTACGTTACGAATGTGTGTTAACTGAAGATTAATCAGATAAACTTGTTTGTGTATTGTAGGACATATCGAGTCCTTTGTTTGAAGTTTTTGTTGACAGAGTAAGGATTCTGAAGATTAAATATTATTACGGACATTTTTTCACAAAATTATAATTGTTCAAACTTGTATAGTTAGCACAAAATAGGTTTAAACTTCTTATGCTTTTGATTATTAAGACAGATGTTTACTAATGTAAATAGTGATATTTACTGTTGTTGTCAATACAGTTTAATTTGATCCTGTACAAGCCTCCTGCAGTTCTTTATTTCTTAGTATTATTTTCAACAGGTTACAGGCCCAGAAAGCTTTCAAGAAGTTAAGTAAATTAATTTAAAGTTTATTTAAGTGTTAAGTTGAGAATTATCAAAAATGGCCCAAGACAAACTGAATATACAAATGCTGAATGGAGGTAACTTATATTTCCTGGAAAACCAAAATGGCTAGCCATTAATTCAGGGATTGATCTTTGGGAAATGGTGTTGTTGAGCGCTAGCCTGCTGAGCCAGGTGAAAGCTTGGAAGAAGAGTAACAACAAAGCTGTTGCTTCATTACTCTTAGCGTGGAGGATTCTCAGCTTATCCCATTGCCCACCTGGAAAGATGCTTACGACATATGTGGCAGCTGTTCGCCAAGAGACCGACAGATTCACTTACGGGAGCAGACTGTGCGGGGAGGGGAGAGCTGGCCGGGATTCACTACAGGGTGATTTCAATGAGTGAATTACATCGACTCCATAATGGAAATTGGTTGGACTCACACTGCGTGCATCGGGGAAGCAACTTTGGAAGACGAGGAGATCATCGCCGTTCTACTGGTGAAGTCTTCCGGAAACATACTCAGGACTCGTGACCCATCTCGAGGGACGTAATAGGGCAGACCTGGTAATGTGACGGGGAAGATCCTGGATGAGAACCAGCGACGCATGGAGAAGGTGAGAATTTTTCAGTGGTTGACCAGAAGGTAGCACTGGGTACATCTCATTCCAACTGGTCCCAGGGCAGAGGAGCACTACGGATCAGAGGACGATCAAAAGTCAACCTAATCCAACAAGAACAGTACAATGGAGGACCAGGTTTGTTTCTTTTGTAGAAAAAGGGACATCAAGGCAGATTGCCAATTTAAGTCATCACAGCACTATGTATCAGAGTCACAGGAAGAGTACTGAAAGTAGTTTTTGCCTTTGAGGAGTAGCAAAGACAGTAACAAAAATTCTTTGACTGGTATGTGGACTCTGGGCAACAGGTCATATGACCAAATGATCGATCTTTCTTTTCAACGTTACAAGGTACTAGTTCAAAAGTATTTTTAGCAGACGGATCATCCGGGGTACCAAGCAGGAAGGGACAGGTCAAAAGGTATTTGAACTGTAAATTACAGATGGAAAACTGCAGAAAGGTTTTACTTCAGAAGGTACTGTTTGTTCCGCAACTCAAGAGTAGTCTTATATCTGTTCGGCGAATAACTCACTTCGGACGAAGGTAGTTTTGAGGGTAATACTTGTTGTATTTACAGCGGAGAAAACGTAGTAACTATAGCTACAAGCCAGTAGACTGTTTAAGAATATAAATATCTTTTAATGGCTTCTGTGTCTTCAACACCATTTTGCGTATCTTCTAAATCATTACAATAACAATATCGTCATTAATAAAATGCTTCATATTTAAACAGAAGACAATTCTCAAAATTTTTACGAAACAGCTTTTTGACATGTTGCCTTGTTATCAAACTAGAGGTATAAACGTGAATTATTGCGTAAGCTTTTGCGGGACGCTCTGTAGTCAAATGATCAATTCGATTAAAACATGGTGTTTACATATTGTTATTTAGAATTTGACGAGCTTTTCAACGGTATGTCGTAAAACCATGTTATTAAAACATTGTTATCCTAAAAATGGATGTAAACATTGAAGTTGCTTTTATCATGAATATGTCAAAAAATTTGAAATTAATAGTAAGGTATATCATGTTGTATATCATTGTAAAGATAATTTTTATATACACATTTTTTGTATTGAACACAGTTTTGTATCTTTATTTGTTTAAGAGCTATTACAAAAAAAAACAATTTTCCCTTGATTTTGCCTGTATTTTAGTAGTTTATATGGTCTTTTGACCTGCTTCGTACCTAAATTAAAGGGCGAAATTCTAATAAAGTAGTTCTTCTTGGTAAAAGCTTATAAAATGAACAATAACAAACATAATTAAGAAATAACAATAGCTTTTAAAAACAGAGTTGGGAAAGAAAAACCAGTTGCCTTGGTTACGTTATTGAGCTTTGCAATATTTTATCTGCTGTGTAATTATGTCAGCTGATTGATTCCTTCACCTTTTGTAATGTTGTAATTCAAATTTGTTGACATTGCTACGTGAAAATTGCATTATATACTCCAGGTCACATTGAAATAAACACATTTGAAATACGACAATACAACAGCTGGACAAATCAATCAGCTGATATAACACAGCAGATAAACCATTGCCAAGTGCACAATAACATAACCAAGGCAACTGGTTTTTTCTAACTCTGTATTTTAAAAGCTATTGTTATATTCTTAATAATTATTATGTTTGTTATTGGTCATTTTATAAGCTTTTATCAAGAAGAACTACTTTATTAGATTTTGTCCTTTAATTTAGGTACCAAGCAGGTCAAACGACCGTATAAACTACAAAAGACAGGCAAAATCAAGGTTTTGTTATAGCTATTAAACAAATAAATATACAAAATTGTGATCAATACAAAAATTTTATATTAAAATTATCTTTACTATGATATGCAGCATATACTTTACTGTTTAATGTTTTGACTTATTCATGATAAAAGCAACTTAAATATTTACATCCATTTTAGGTTGTAAATGTTTCAATAACATATGTTTACTAATGTAAATAGTGATGTTTTACTGTTGTTGTCAATACAGTTTAATTTGATAATGTACAAGCCTCCTGCAGTTCTTTATTTCTTAGTATTATTTTCAACAATAATTCACTCAAACTTATATTTGTTAGACTAAAAAAAAAAGGTTGGGAAACGTCTCAAATACTATTTAGCCTCAGATGTATTTAGTTTTATACAAATTGTATAACCTTTCGTAAATGTATACGATAAAATATTATAATAATTGTCCCCGCAGTAACAATAAAGTGTGATTATAAAGCCGACCTTTCACATATCAATCTTAATTACCCAAAAGACTTCATACATTGAGCAAGTAGCAAGAAAAGAACTTATAAGGGCAAGTGGAAAGGTGATCTTTACTAACTTTGGTCGGGAAGCAAGATCGTAAACAACATCCACTACAATACATTACTGATAATAGACTGAGGATAATACATCCGCTCTGTCCATTGTGAGGAGTTCTATACAGCTTATTGCAGGACCTCAAACATTACTTGCTTTCATTCTATTGGGTCGTCGTAAACTCACTGTGTACGTATATTTAGAGGACATTTTTTGTAACCCACAATTTCGTTCTACTATTGAGATTTCATACTTTCTACTGTCTAATTTAAATTTGGAGGGTGATACAAAAAAGGTAAAGTTTGTTGCGAGATGATCTTCTGACTCCTAACGGGCCGTTTCTGAAAACAATAAACGACCATCCGGTTTGGTTTTCTTTACGTCTTAGGTGTGTTGGATAAAGTATTAATATTAGTTTCATTTTTGTTTCATACATATTTATAGAAGAGGGAGAGTGCATACTGAAAAAGTTAACGGACGTTAGGATACCTAAACGTGTTTCTCGAGACAGTTTTAGTATTTCATTTATATTTCACAGGACTCATGAATTGTAAAAAGACTCCGAGTGTCAGAGCTTCGGCTTGTCTATTCAATATGCATCCTGTCTCAACGTTTAATTAAAACTGTGAGTGTTAGTCCCAACTGTTAAACGAACTGTATTGACTGTAAATATTCTTTAAATAGTATAACTAGCCTAGGCCTTAAATATTTAACTGTCAGCTGTCTTGTTAGATGGACGGTCAATATTATTGAGGCCTTAGAAACAAATGTAGTGTCCAAGACATCAATTTTGCATAAAGTTCACTTCCTCTTTAAAAAAGAAACATGTTTACTACACATGTGTGATTACAACACATGTTAGCAAAGATTTGAAGATATTATATACCGGGTGGCCACGATAAAGTGTCCTAAACGGATTACAGAAGTACTATTAGAGCTAGAAAGATGGAACAAAAGTTTTTCTCTCGAAATCGTACATGAAGATTTCAGGGAAAATATATTTAATATTCTCAGTATACAAGGTGTGTCTATACTAAGACTCACCGGTTCAAAACTCGAGATTTTTAAATACAAAGGTGAGTCATATAGTACATAACTTTAAACAGAAGACAATTCTCAACATTTTGACAAAAAGCTTTTTGACATGTTGCCTTGTTATCAAACTAGAGGTATAAACGTGAATTGCGTAAGCTTTTGCGGGACGCCCTGTAGTCAAATGATCGATTCGATTAAAACATGGTGTTTACATATTGTTATTTAGAATTTGACGAGCTTTTCAACGGTATGTCGTAAAACCATGTTATTAAAACATTGTTAACCTAAAATGGATGTAAACATTGAAGTTGCTTTTGAATATGTCAAAATATTAAATAGTAGGTATATCATGTTGTATATCATTGTAAAGATATTTTGATATACACATTTTTGTAATAAAAAAAAGTTGAATATTATAAATTTCGAATTAATTGATAATCTTCAATTTGTCTTCAAAGAAATCTTCATAGCTGTAGTACGCACTTGTTTGTAATTTTAATTTGAGTTTAGTCTTGAATTTTCTTGTTTTTTCTTCTCTCATGGAACTTGGAAGGTTGTTGTAAAGTTTCGTCATGTTAATGATAGTTACTGCAAAGCAGTAATAATACAATCTCACAATATGTAATAAGCCCGTCACTACAATGGGTGTGTTTTGCACACCTTCTGTTTACGATTATGTTTCTAAGTATAAAAAAATTCAAAATTATTCTTTGTGGGAAACGTCAATGTACGGTTTGTGTAGTTTTTTTACGAATTGCACTGTACAGTATTATTTTTAACAACAAGAGTATTTCAAATGCAATGGCCCAATACAGTCTGCAACGTTTCTCTAATGCTTTAACCACTTTGAGAGGAAATGCGTCTAGAATGTTGAATCAGAAGTTCAGGGCTGACTTGTAACTTAGCCGTGATTTGTAGTTTGTAGTTGTTGGTCCGAACTTTGACTGACTACCCATCATCTTACTCCCAAATCAAATCAATCAAAGCAAAGCTCATGCTACTGAATCAAAGCAATACTATCATGAATATAAATCAGTAAAAATTATTTTAGTAGTTCTAGGTAAAACTAACTACTAGAAAGTACACATGAAATATTGAGAATTTTAACGTACCTAGTTGTATTTACAAATTAGCTTGTTACGGCGCTTTAAAAATGAGCTTTTGTTTGCAAACAAAGAAACAGGATTGGAAAAGAGCAGCAATTGACACGAGAAACCCAATTACTGACTGAGTGCTAACTCCGGATCAGCTGACCGGCATAATTGCTTTCAAACCGCTCACTTGACTTTACACTGAAACCGGAGTTGAAACCAGGACAGCGTCAACATGCACTGAAGTTATTCATATCCATTATTTCATATTCACTGACATTATTAACTCGGGTTAAAACTCAGTTGAATAAGAAACTGCTATATTTTGATCCGGGTTTTCCAAGGCCATTTGACAACTTAGTATACGAATATACGAAATAAGTCATCATCGTAACTGCTGAGATAGACGTACAAATGTAACTAACATATGTATCTCGAGGTCTACTAGGACACACACAATGAGCTACCTAATAACTTCTAATACCTATTAGCGTAAAGCTTTCAAAAATTCAACATGGGTCGGCAGATCTTTCCGTGGTGAATAATAGGTGAATAATATTGCTATGCAGCACAGTTCACAAATCACTAAATCACCATACCACTATTTCACTAAATCACTATTTGAGATGCCGACCACTCTCGTGGGGGTATTTTAAGGCAAATATATGGTGAAAGATGAGTGTGATGAGTGTTAGTAATGAATTATGAGGTGTAGAGTCTTGTTACAAACTAAGGCCAACTCTTCGTTAGAATGGGCCATTAATTAATATCCCAATGACTAATGGAAATACAAGGACCAACGGCTGAACGTGACTTCCGAACCACGCAGGTGATGGTCTGATGTGTCTAAACGATGGTGGGAGTTGATGCGGGTATCATCAGATGATCACTGAGACTATATGAGCCGCTGTAGACCTATATCATCCTCAAAACTGGACCTCCATGGAGCTGGATTACAAGACCACGTCACGAGTTCCAGTCAAATGGAGTATGTAGTAGCAAATTGAATAGTAGCTGATTGTGATAACTGCATGACTTTCTCCTCAGTTTTGACAACTCCTAAGGTTAGTTTTCGTTCTGGGGTGTAGAATTACGAGTATATGTGTTTGGTTTTTTGTAATGTGCGTAACTTACTATGGGTAGAAATGCTGTTTTATGAACAAGCAGCCACAAATAGCATTTCGTTGTAAATAGGACAAGAAATATGGTAAATACCAGTATCTATAACATTTTTTGTTGAGAAATATATATATTTTTATTTAAATAATTGTACACTACTATTAAAAGTCTTTAAATTTGCCTTCTTGATAAATTATTATATCATCCATAAGCCTTTAATTTAAATTTGTATGGTCAAGTTAGTTAACTTACCTATATTTAAGCCATTAAATCTTTTTGTAGCAGTCATTAAACTAATAAAAATTACTCTTTGTTTTATTTAGTTCTTGGCACACACAAATTCAAAAAATAAATTTAACCAAACACTGATTCATTTCATGAACGCGCTATCACTGGTTTTGAAAACTAATAAACATTTTAGAATTGAGCAACTTAGACGGTTAAAATACTTTATCTTTCCTGCTCAATTATAGACTATATAATATAAAATAATATCCATTTCAAAGTGCGGTTTTACAAATATATATTCATATTCAAGACTTTCATATCTGAAATTAAATAGTTAAAAGTGTTCTTAGTTTGATATCGATCACTGCAAAATCTTGTGCAGCTTATTCAAACCCGTGTATTCTTTAATGATTTATTCAGTTTAAAACCACTCGAAAACGCGTTAATGGATTACGCATTAATCAATGACTAACTTGACTAGTAAGGTTATAGGCTATCATAATTTTTACACCACGTAGAATCCACTCTTATCGCTGATCATATTTATTTTTAGTTAGCTATAGTTTGACCTAATTTTACTAACAACGAAACTTGCCTTAAGCGATCCTCAAATTATTTGAATCCAACAACTGTATGCTTTATTTGGTACTTAGCACGACACATTCAATTTATAGTCACGCTTTAAAGTCACGGTTAAACATAGAACGCAAGAAGTGCTGAAAGACGGATATAAATAAAACGGTGTTCTGTTCAACAAAGAAGGGTTAATGGTGCATGAACACACGCGAGCTCTTTTATGTACCCTCTGTACTCAGATTCCTGCTCAAAGTGTAACCTAGCCTTTAGGCCAGAGTTGTGTCATAATAAACAAAAATGTTCTATAACACATAGGCCTATCTCGCTTAGTTTTCCGTCCGTATGTGTTTTTCAATGAATAATTTTAATTAAATCAAATATTTAAAAATAAATTTGACTAACTTTTATTTGCACGTTAAAATTTTGGCCATATTATATTTTCTACGCTTACCCTAACTCAAACCCCTTAAACTTTACGGTAAACACGTAAGAATGACAAAATGTGACAATTGTTCTTATGAACATTTTAACACCAGGTTTGTTGTCCAGCGATAAGTAACAACAGAGTAACTAAAGTTTTCCTGAGCACAAACCTTTATTTTCATATGTTTCTCAAATGTAACTAAAGGGGTGGGTTCAGGAAAAAATTAGCATCTTCCTTACTATTTGCTGCAACACTACAAATTTGGCTAACTCCTTTGTTTACATTTAAGACAAATATGTAAATACAGTTGTACGCTCAGAAAAACTTAAATTTCTCCGTTAATAATTATTTAACAGCAACAAACTTGGTGTTAGAATGTTTATAAAAAACATTTGCCACGTATTGTTACTCTAGTTTATTTACCATAAAATCTAAGGGTTTTGAGCTATTAATCTTACAACATTTGGTATGGCCACCATTTTTAAACCCGGAGTTGGTCAACTTTTTTTAAATATTGGATTTAATTATACTAAAAAGTGTGCAACGTTTTCATTTTGCAACTTTATTGGCCTCGGAGATAAAATAAATTTTGCAAAAACTCTGACAGACAGAAGGACGGAAAAATAAGCGAGTTAGGACTATGTGTTATGAGAAATTTTTATTTAATATGAACTGACAAATAACCTGGAGCAGTTTGATCTCCTAATTACTGGACTTTCATATCGTACACATCACCGCAGTCACACACAAACCAAACCACGTCCTTCCACATCCAACAAAGTTCCACCAATCTTGATCTGTTTAAATACTTCTTGCAATTGTTTACATCATTCTATTTAGACAGTTCTAAAAGCATCCACCACATGGTTGAATAAATGAGTCGAATACAAGTAAATTATTTAGTTTTTAAATTAAGCTTGTCTAAAATTGACCAAACATGATAATTTATATCGAAAACTTTCTTAAAAATTAATAAACTTTAGAAAATATTGGAAAATGTTTGGTAACTATTATTATCGAATTCAGGTTGAGTTTCAGTTAGATGTATCAAAACAGAGAGTATTGCGGTTTGATTCAGTAGCTTAGCCTGGCTTTTGCCAAGATTGATTTGGGTAATGTGGGAGTCAAAGTTCGGACTAACAACTACAAACTACAAATCACGGCTAAGTTACAAACCAATCTTGAGCTTCTAAGAACCTAACTTAACATTGGAGACGTGTTCACTCTCAAGGTGGTTACAGCATTAAGGAAACAGACTGATATTTGAGATACATAATATCATTGTAATATTATTTTGGCAGCAGTCTTGTTTCAAACACAATAAATATAGTGTATTTTATTGAAATACTTCAAGAAAAATAAATGTTATAACATTTGTTATCGGATGAAAAACAACTTTCACAGCAAAGGGTGGGTTATTAAAGGGTGGCTTTGTGATCAAAGTTCGCGAATGAGGAGGAGTCGAACACGGAAATAGCCTAGTTTGCAATCATTCACTGGAAAAGAAACTTTCGGTACAAGACGTGAAATATACTACATAATACTACAAATTTACACGATAATGTTGAATTAATTATTAATAAAATTATTTTAAGAAAGAAAACATTCATGTAACTTTGATAACTTAGTAAGAACACTTTAATAACATGGTTTGTTATTATGAACAACAATACAACAAATTAGACAGCATATGATTTCTCTTAAAACATCAAAGATAAGTAATTTTAAGTAGAACTATGTTGTTATATGTTTACACCCCATCTCAACATAGTAAAGGATCATAGTCTTTCTTGAACGTGAAAGGCTTGTCTATGTTTGTTGAAAGGTTGAACTGGTAAAGGCTTTGTCAACATATCTGCAATTTGCTCTAACGTATTCAAGTATTTCAAAGTGAATATATTACTTTGAATAGTATCTTTCACAAAACAGTACTTGATCTCTATGTGTTTTAAGCGTTTATTTATCTGACGAGATTTTGTCAGACATATCACACTTTGATTGTCTTCATAGATAGGAATAGGTTCCATGATCTTGACATCAAAATCTTCAAGAAGTGCTTTCATCCAGATACCTTCATTGATGGTTTCACTCAAAGCTATATATTCTGCTTCACATGATGATGTAGCTACTAGTGTTTGTTTTTTTGTGAACCAGCACTGGATTTCCAAAAACAAATGTTGCGTATCCTGAAATCGACTTCGATCAATTATATCGTTACCCCAATCAGCATCGCTGTACATCTTAAGAGGATAATCACAACTTTCAGTATTAAAGTGTAGACAATAGTCAATTGTAGATTTCAGATATTTCAAGACTCTCAGTGCATATTTGAAATGAGTTTCATCAAAGCAGTTACAAAATCTACTTAAAGTTAGTTGCAAAGTTAATTTCTGGTCTTGTACCTGATGCAATGTAGATCAATGACCATATCAATTGACGGTATGGTAAATTGTTGTTACAATCTTTAGTTTTGTTCATTGTGAGTTTTGCTTCCATCGGAATCAATGTTTTTCGCATCTTGTTGACCGAATAAATGTATTAGTTTGTTTATGGCTGATGTTTGTGAAATTTCCATTTTACGTGAAGATAAGTCACATTTATAGGATTATTTCTAATCCTTTACCTTTTTATCTCCCTTTAGAGTGATGGAAGTTCGTCTCCACCATAAAATCATCAAAACACATATTCAAAACACTATCATTGTACATTCTACTGCTTTTGGGTCAAATTTGGACTTTTTTTTATTTGGGTACAAGCAAACGCTTTGGATCCAAACAAATTTAGGTTGCTCAAGTCAACTGGCCTCGTAACAAAGTTCTGCTAGAAGTTTTTTTGTCAACAGTGTAGCTTCGGTTAGTTTAATATACCGCCGTTAAGACAGCTTCTGTCCACATGGTTTTTTCCCAAACCACTGTCCCTCAACACAAGTTCTATTTTTCAACTATGGTTCTTGTTGAGACGTTCGGCTTTACGCCGTTCAATTCCAGAGTATATGGTGGAGTGAATTCTAAAATTATTTCATTTTTTTCTGACAGAATGCTTGAAAATGGTTTGATTTGTATTCTGATCCACTGTCACACTTCAGACAACTTATGCTCGTGTTGAATTTTGAACAGGCCATTTTGTAATATTGTACAAACTTTTCATATGCTTCTGACTTAGTTTTCATGAGATAAATCACTGTGAAATGTGTGTAATCATCCAAAAATGAAATGAAGTATTTCTCTTCGCCGTTACCTGATGGCGTTACTGGTCCTAGAATATCAGTATGTACCAATCCAAGTGGCCGTTTGGCAGAAAATGTGTTCTTCCCAAAAGGAAGTTTATTCATTTTCCTTACAAACATTCAAATTAGAAAGGGTTGTATCAAATCTCGGTAGCAAACCTGCTTTCGATAGTTTGTCCATACCTGACATACTCAAATGTCCAAGTCGCCGATGCCACAGTTCCATGTTCGAGTTGATTTCACATGGTAGAGCTTTCTGACTCCTTCTTCTCCTTTACCGATTGTTTCAATCTCAAAGTCTAGTTTGTAGAGATTATTTTCTAATGTTCCAAAGGCTACTACCTCATTATTTTGAAAATCTGAACATACTGCTCTTCAAATTTAACAGTATCCGTTTTTGGTTATAGCATGTACAGACAACAGATTGTACCTTAGTCCTGGCACATAGTAAACATTTTTGAATGAACATAGATTTCCAGATATTCTATCAGTTCCTTGAAACTGTCCTATCTTGTTGCTTTCTAGAACATCCAAATTAGCAACTTTGATGGTAACAGGCTGAGGCAGTGTTGTATAGCTAAAGAAGTACTTGTCAGATGTTATATAATGATTGGAAGCACCTGAGTCAAGGAACCAACTGATGTATGATGTTTTTTGGAGAAACTTGTCTTCTGGTGTGTGTGCTGAAAAAGCGACACCCTCATCTTGATTTGAGTATGAGTTTTTCCCATCATTTTCAGTTACGTTGGCTTGTTTTTCATTTTGCTTTTATAGAAGTAGCAGTCTTGTTTTTGGTGGTTTCTTCTACCACAGAAACTGCATTTAGTCACTGATTGTGATTTGTCCATATCGTTAGACCTAGCAGATCTGTTTCTTAAAGGATTTGAATTTTTATTGAACAATGTGAACGCTTGATTACCATTTATTTCTGTTTTGGCATTTGTGTCACTGGTGGTTTCCTTTTGGTCTGTGTCCTTTTTGTCTGTGTCTTTAGGTTTGTTAGACTCTAGTTTCAAGCTAAATTCACTTAGCCTTCTTTAATGTCATCGATTTGCATGTCTTTCTCGTGAAAGGTTTCCAGAGCAGTTACCACAGACTCAAACTGAGCTAGTGAGTTTAGTAAAATGCAGCAATAGTCAGATTCATCGAGTTTTGCTCCTATGTCTTTCTTTAATTGTCTAACAATGCTATCAAACGTGATGAAATGTGATTCTAATGCAGATTTTGCATTGTATTTAAGCTCAAAGAGCCTTTAAAAGTTATTTTTACTGCACGGTCCTTTTTTCATAAGTACTGCAAAGTGATTGCCATATATCAAAAGAATTATCGTGATTTTCTGTAATGTTCTTGAAAGGATCTTCTAAGTTGAGCTATGAGTGACTTGCATCTGGCATCCGCTCGAGTTTTAGATACAAAATTGTTGTATTTTCTCTTAGTACATTCAATTACTCCTTGTTCATCTAAGAAGAGCTCCATTCTTAACTTCCAGTCAGTGAAATGTTGCCCATTGAATGGTTTTACAGCTCTAAATTGTTGTGTACTTACTGAAGTTGAAGACATTTCAAAGTTTATGTCTATTTGTATTTGATAAAAGTTAATTAAATAAACAAATAAGTATTTGACAAACAAAAAATAAATACTTTAACTGAACACAGTGGTCGACTGTTCTCTGGGCCCATAACCTGTTGAATTAATTATTAATAAAATTATTTTAAGAAAGAAAACATTCATGTAACTTTGATAACTTAGTAAGAACACTTTAATAACATGGTTTGTTATTATGAACAACAATACAACAAATTAGACAAAGTATTTCTCTTAAAACATCAAAGATAAATAATTTTAAGTAGAACTATGTTGTTATATGTTTACAGATAACCAAAATACTTTGTAATATACATATATAATGATACTAATGCTAATAATATAACGATCGTTTAGTATTTTTTTGAATTGTTGTTTTATAGGTAAAAATACATGTTCAATATTTAATCAATCTTAATTGATTATTCTTTTGAACCAAATGTCCAACCAACCTTTGTTTACATTATGAAAACTGCAATAATGGCTGGTCTACGTTTGTAAACGATTTGAGAACAAGAACTGGAAAATTACAGTGTAAGAAATTCACTGTAAGGACCAAAAGATTTCCGGAATCCTTACTTTCTGTATATTAAGACAACTGCACCGCAATCAGTGGTTGTCAAAATTGTTTTATCATGTAATCATTTGTAATTTTGGAGCAGTATGATAAAAAACCACTTCAACAATCTGCCCCGTTTACTACCTTTTAACTAAAGGAAACCATGCAGTGAGAATTTGACAATTTGAATGCATCTCTGCAAAGATTATTCTGTGACTGTGCCTTTAAACTTGCAAAAGTAAGGTGTTGATATCTCAGAACTAGCGTTACTTGTTTGGTGAATAGGCTTGAAACAAACTTATATGAAACTTGTGCTTCAATTCAAGTTTGCCGGCATGTTTCAACATCTTCATAACTAGTTGTTCCTGAATGTAACCATGTAAGCAAGTTGTTGTCTTCATTGCAAATTGATGTTGTTTCAGTATAATAAAATTGTTAAAACAATATCAAATCAATCGTTCTGTCTTCTTTTTCTTTTTTACAAATAATTTTAATAACAAGTACTGTACAATTGACCTTGGTGAAAAAGTTCTACTCGATGCTTTTTAATTGTTATGCTTCCTGCCTAGGTAATCTTTTGTTAATTTTTAACATAGTTTCATGCTCCTACTCAATTGCGCCTACTAACTAATTTTTAACGCAGTTTCATGCACATATTTTGAGTTTAGTTTATGTGTAAAATATGTTGAAATTTGTTTCAGTTTAATGGATTGATCCGCATATCTACGATGGCCGATGTAATTGAATATGAATAAACAACAACTTAACTACGTAATGAACGTCAGTATGCCAAAGAAATCTTTCTTGTAAGGATATTCATTGTCGGTCTTACAAGACAGCTCGTTAACTAAGTTGAGTATAATTATAGTTTTTAATTAAACGTTGAGATGGCATACTGAATAGAGTTGCCAAAAGTCTGACATCGGAACTTTACCATTCATGAGTCCTGGGAAATATAGATGATATTCTAAAACCGTCTCAGAAACACGTTTAGCTTGTTTTTTAAAGCTATCTCTGCCTTTAGTATATGATAGAAAATTAATTTAGTGAATTTAATTAGTTTATAATGACTACACAAATAAACTACGTTGAACATGCATCATACATTTCATATCCCAGACGTATACGCATTTTTAAATTGCGATACTATTTAAAGGTTTCCACTACTGCCAAATACGTTTGAAGTTAGATCAAAAAAAGTTTATTTACTTTAAAAATATGTTACTTATAATGATATTTGTTTTATGATAAAATTAAAAAAACATCAAGTCTACGAAACAGGCTTATATTTCGATACTTTCGTATCTTATTCATAGCCTAACACAATACTGAAAACCCTTTTCAAAATAAACAAATATTTACAGAAGTCACATGATTTCAATAATAAATTCTCAACGAATGTTCAGCCCATCTGGTTGCCTGGATTTTAGAATCAGTTGGTGAGCAGTCTCGACATCTAGCAACTTCATATCAGTAACAAATCTTGGCTCTTCAGGGTCCGGGGTTTCTAAGTAGACAGCTTTCAGAGTGAAACCTTCTTCTAGTTTTGTTACGTTATGCTCTATGGCGTGGGCTGACAGAGGTCTATTTGAATTTTGATGACTGACGTCAAATCGATGATTGGTTATCCGAAATCTAAGAGGGGTTATTGTTTTTCCGATGTAATCTTTTGGACAGTTTTTGCATGTTAGTTGATATATCACGTTGGCCGAATTACAGTTTATATTTCCTTGGATAGGATATTCCAATTGTGTTGTGCTGCTGGTGAAAAATTTTGATGGTTGTAAAATTTTACATGTTCCACATCTGGGTGTGTTGCAAGGTTTACATTCAGATAAAGTGGGATTTCTGTAATTGAATTTTGGACGTGATAAAATATTTTGTAAATTTGGTGGTTTTCGAAAGATAATTTTAGGGGCTTTTGAGAATAAATTTTTGGTTTCTTGATGGTTTTCTAAAATGGGATATGCAATTTTAAGGACTTTGTTGATTTTATGTAAGCCTGGAAAGTATTTGGTGATGAACTTGGGATCGTTATTGTAAACCTTGGCTATATTTTTTGGTGCCTTAGTTTGATTGTGAATAAGTTTTTCAGGGTAGCCTCTGTCGCTAAGTGCATTAGATAATTTACTAATGTATTTCTGGAAATCTGCTTGGTCGCTGCATAGATTCTTGGCTCTCAAAGAAAGACTTTAAGGAATCGAACGCTTGACATGCATGGGGTGGCAGCTAGAATAATGCAGATACTGCATTTTATTAGTTTCTTTTATGTGGATTTTGGTGTTGATAAGATTATCTTTTAAGAACACATCAACGTCTAAGAAGGTGATAGACTCTTGTGATGTTTTCCAGGTAAAATTTAAACAAGAAAAGGAATTGAGACTGTCCAGAAATTTAGAAAGAGATTCTTTGCCGTGTTGCCATAGTACAAAAACGTCATCAATGAACCTTAACCATTTGAAAGGTTTAAGACTTTGAGATGTTAAGAAGGATTCCTCTAATAGACCCATGAACAGATTTGCAAAAGAAGGAGCCATTCTTGTCCCCATTGCGGTTCCTTTGATTTGGAGATAATTTTGATCTTGAAATTTAAAATTGTTGAGGGTTAGTATGAAAGAGATGAGGGAAACGATAAAGTTAGTGGATGGTTTGGAGTTAGGTGGTCGAAGGCCTAAAATGTTTGCAGGCGTCAGTGCCAGATTTATGGGGAATATTCGTATACAATGATTCTACATCGATGGTGACTAGGATTAAATTTTGAGGAACAGGTTGGGTGTTAATTTCATTAATTTGAGATAGGAAGTGGTTGGTATCTTTTATGTATGATGGAAGATTCTTAACATGGGTTGAAGAAGACCATCCACATAAGAAGATATTCTTTCTGTGGGACAACCGAAACTAGACACAATTGGTCTGCCAGGAACTGGCCTTGTTGGCTTGTGTATTTTTGGTAAAATGTAAAAAACTGGGGTTCTGGGAAATTTAGGAGTAAGCAAATCAATAGTTTTAGAAGATAAATTTTGTTTAGGCCCATGGACTTCGATATATGCTTGAATTTCATCATTGTATTTAGAAGTAGGATCTTCATCTAACACTTTGTAGGTTGTCGAATCGTTTAGCTGCCTTTTGGCTTCATTGATATAGTCTTCAGTGTTCAAAATGACAATGGAATTCCCTTTATCTGCTGGCAGAAGCATAATATCACGGTTTTCTTTTAACGTCTTGATAGCCTTATATTCATCTTTAGAAAGGTTTTTAGATGAGTTTAAGGATTTTGAGAAAGTGGGGTCAGAAATGTTACTCAAAATTAAATTGGTAAATTGATCGATGGGATGATTTTGTGGCAATGGGGGTAATTTGATGTCAGACTTTGCTTTAAACTTAATCAAAGAATCCGGAAGTTGGCTATCATTAATTGTACTGTCTTTTTGCTGTTGAAAATAATGTTTCATTTTGATTTTTCTTGTAAACTCTAAAGCATTAGTCACTAACTTAAGATGATCGAACTTAGGGGTTGGAGCAAATGTAAGACCTTTTTCAAGGACAGATTTTTCATGAAGGTTGGGCTCGTAGTTCGAAAGGTTCTCGATAGAAACGATGCTACTTTGTTTAGAGTCAGGTGTGTTTGTATTTGAAATCACCTCGTGGGTTGGATCATAACTTGTAGAATTTTCAGAAGAAGGTAATATATGAGAAGAAGTATGATAATTTGAAGTAAAATTCCCTGATCTAGGTAACACAGGATTTGAACAATCTTGAGGAAATTGAGTATTATTAGGACGGCTATCTAATAGAGGATAAAAAGAGTAAGGATGAGATAGTTGAGTAAAAGTGTTATTGATAGTGGGGTTGTAATATACTAAGGGAAATGTTACATAAGGTGAAACCATTAGAGGAGAAGACCAATTGGCCAAGTGAAAGGTATTCGTAGGCTCAAAAATGTCTTTAGGAGGAGGAGGGATATGATTATGAACTGGATGAGGAAAAAGGGGGGTCGAAGACGAAATTCCATAATGGTTATTGTATAGTCTGATTAGTTTAATTGTAAGAGTTTTAGTTTTCTTATTTAGTATATAATGGAGAGAATTGAAAATGACAATGGTTTCAGAATGATCATAGTTTTGAATAAAATTATAATACATTGAAGTCAGGGTGTCATTGTGATATTTTAACAAACTTTTATAAGAACTGATTACAAGATGAGTCAGATCAAAGCTGGTTTTGATAGAAAATCGGCTTACTGCATCTCGGACAGCGAGAGGTAAGCCAGTGATAGGGAACTTAGGTTGAAGACCACGAGGCGTGAATCCTAAATACAGACATGCACTCAAAAACCAAATGCTACATTTTAGATTGATGGCTTTCTTAGCGTGATACTTAAAACTTTTAGAGTACACTGAAACGTTGTTATTTCTTCTTACTGTGTGACTTCGTGGCATTATTTTTCTGAAAAGTGTTCAGTTGTAGACTTGCAAACAAAACACATATTTACCCATAAGGTTTCTTTCTTCAGGATGATATTTGCCAAACGGCTTATATATTTGATTTATAATAAATTAAAAACATCAAGTCTACGAAACAGGCTTATATTTCGATACTTTCGTATCTTATTCATAGCCTA
Source organism: Matsumurasca onukii (assembly GCA_018831715.1). Taxonomy (NCBI): domain Eukaryota; kingdom Metazoa; phylum Arthropoda; class Insecta; order Hemiptera; family Cicadellidae; genus Matsumurasca; species Matsumurasca onukii. The sequence goes on along the minus strand of CM032058.1, from coordinate 56,073,464 downwards.
ACACAATACTGAAAACCCTTTTCAAAATAAACAAATATTTACAGAAGTCACATGATTTCAATAATAAATTCTCAACGAATGTTCAGCCCATCTGGTTGCCTGGATTTTAGAATCAGTTGGTGAGCAGTCTCGACATCTAGCAACTTCATATCAGTAACAAATCTTGGCTCTTCAGGGTCCGGGGTTTCTAAGTAGACAGCTTTCAGAGTGAAACCTTCTTCTAGTTTTGTTACGTTATGCTCTATGGCGTGGGCTGACAGAGGTCTATTTGAATTTTGATGACTGACGTCAAATCGATGATTGGTTATCCGAAATCTAAGAGGGTTATTGTTTTTCCGATGTAATCTTTTGGACAGTTTTGCATGTTAGTTGATATATCACGTTGGCCGAATTACAGTTTATATTTCCTGGATAGGATATTCCAATTGTGTTGTGCTGCTGGTGAAAAATTTGATGGTTGTAAAATTTACATGTTCCACATCTGTGTGTTGCAAGGTTTACATTCAGATAAAGTGGGATTTCTGTAATTGAATTTTGACGTGATAAAATATTTTGTAAATTTGGTGGTTTTCGAAAGATAATTTTAGGGCTTTTGAGAATAAATTTTGGTTTCTTGATGGTTTTCTAAAATGGGATGCAATTTTAAGGACTTTGTTGATTTTATGTAAGCCTGGAAAGTATTTGGTGATGAACTTGGGATCGTTATTGTAAACCTTGGCTATATTTTTGGTGCCTTAGTTTGATTGTGAATAAGTTTTCAGGTAGCCTCTGTCGCTAAGTGCATTTGATAATTTACTAATGTATTTCTGAAATCTGCTTGGTCGCTGCATAGATTCTGGCTCTCAAAGAAAGACTTTAGGAATCGAACGCTTGACATGCATGGGGTGAGTAGAATAATGCAGATACTGCATTTTATTAGTTTTTATGTGGATTTTGGTGTTGATAAGATTATCTTTAAGAACACATCAACGTCTAAGAAGGTGATAGACTTGTGATGTTTTCCAGGTAAAATTTAAACAAGAAAAGGAATTGAGACTGTCCAGAAATTTAGAAAGAGATTCTTTGCCGTGTTGCCATAGTACAAAAACGTCATCAATGAACCTTAACCATTTGAAAGGTTTAAGACTTTGAGATGTTAAGAAGGATTCCTCTAATAGACCCATGAACAGATTTGCAAAAGAAGGAGCTCATCATTACTTTATAATGCGATATATAAACTTATTTCGTAAAACACACTACTCAAGACCTAACTTTACAAGGTTTGTACTATTTATGTAGTTGTGTTCCATCGTTCAGTGAGATCCAACTTACAGTTTTGTCAAGGAGAGCTTTTCAAATTGAATTAGTTGTTCGGTTGCTTTATTTTCAAAATATTAAAATGTACTACGTATTGTTGGTTTTCACTAAAGAGAAAAATTGAATTTATAACTGTTAGTTATGACGGATTCAAGTAATCCAAGTAAGTTTGAGGTCCTGTAATAAGCTCTATAGAACTTTTCACAATGAAGAGAGCTGATGTATTATCCTCAGTCTATTATCAGTAATGTATTGTACGTGCTGTTGTTTACGATCCTAGCTAGTGGCGTAACTACAGTGTATAAAGGTGGTAGAACCCCCTTCTCCCTAACCTTCTGCTCGACCTGTAATCTTACCTGTGTGACTACGAGGTCATATGTTTTTCGAGTATCATTGAATAAGATACTACGGCTTTTTCTTCTTAATACAAATTATGGAACCAAATGGTTTTCTTTAATATTTTCACCCCTTTTTCGTTTAACACCTTGTATAACTCTAAGTTTTTTGTAACCGTTTTGTTGGTTTTAATATTTACGTACACTTTGCTAAAGAAAATTCCAATTTTAAACGAAAAAGGGGCATTGAAATAAAAGAAAATCATATGGTTCCATAGTTTTGTCCATGAGTGTATTAAGGCAGAGTTTCAATTAACATGATTGGCTTACTAAAGTTCCCTTTGTGAAACAAAGTTTTATGGCCGATTTTAATAGGTGTTCACTGTAAGACACTAACTAAACATTTACATCACTGTTGCCAACTTAAGTACTGAAAACGTACAAAAACATTCAGTCAAACCCAGAAATAGCAACAAAATAATTGTTTCACCGCTATCAAGTCGGATTTTGTAGATTTTAATGCAAATATTAGGAACGGTAACCATAATGTTTTATACCACGTTCACAAAATAAAATTATAAAACAGTTTTAGAGCGTAACTTTAATTTCAGCTAATTATCACTCAGTAAAGAAACTACATTAAAAATCACGGTAGCGCTTGTAGCTACGGGATGGCTGTGTTGTCTTTTGTTATTTGTTAAAAACAACCACACACTTTCCAAACAGCTTCAACATCGCACTGGTATAATATCCTTACCGCTCAGTCCAAAAAGCTAGTAGAATCAGTCCTTAAACATGAATGTTTTGATTTTAGACAATAAATTATAAATACTTGAATGTAAAGTGTCAAATACTCCACTCAAGAAATTCTCATAGATTTCTCTTACCAGAAAGAGTGTGGTTACTCATTAACCCCACTGTTCTTGTTCTATACAGTGTATTAACTGCGGATATGGAACAAGATTCAACCTTCCGGAGTGTAAAGGAAACCATCAATCTTCCATATCCTTCCTTCAGATCTCTACACATCCTCAGGTGCAGTTTTCACTTACAACATAATAATGTACGAGAGAAGATATCTTTAACTATAGCATTTGTAATTTACACTGAGCAAACGTTATTTGTGAACATCTGAGCACGACAGTTACCCCTACTAGCCCCACTGTTTGCAGTATAAAAACAACCAATATAACAAACTACTTGGTATTTTACAGCGTGCATGGTATATTGGCATGGTGATGAGAGAAAGTACTTTGAAATATGCCTGAAAACCAAACACGATTTATGTTGCTTATAGGAATGTCCAGAATATAGACGATGCTGGCAAGTGGTCGACTTGGCTTGGGTTCAAAAACTGAACCATTAGCCATAAACAGACGAGCGAGCTGCAGTTGCCTCTTACTGGCGTCTCCAGGAAACTCTTTGTAAAAACAATTGGATCCAGTTTAAGTAATTAGGTTTACTCGTATAACAGTAGTTATAAGTCAGTAACTGGGGCTTGGAATACTTTAGTACCTTCGCTCTTAAAATTATTACACTAATTGATGTACCCGTTCTTTTTATAGGTTGTAATTAATGAAATTTATGCCATAGCGTTAATTCGTCTGTTAATAATACTCCAAAAGCCCTAACAGAATAAGGTTGTCCTGTAGATAAAACTAACATCTAACAAACAAACGCATTCGGTTTAAAGTTCACCAACCTCGTATCCTACCTACAAACAAGTTGACAAGACTTGCTTCCACCATCAAATAACATCTACATGAGTACTCCTACTGACTTGTGATTCTCTTTGCAATTTTTTCTGTACCTATCGTCCCGTATAGTAAAGTTTATGTATATAGTTTTTCTTGAAGTAATCCTTAAAACAATCAACATAGCGTTAAAACCATTGTAGTTTTAAATATGTCCATGTCTCCAATTGGTTAAGTGAATGATGACCCAAACTAAACAACTACAAATGTCTGATATTAAGTCTGTCACATTTTGTGTTGATCTCTAATTGGACCATTTGAGTTCCGAAATATTGAAATGAATATGTAATCCGTCCATTTCTGCGAATGACTGATTGTGTGAATAATACGAGAGTTGGTAAGTGAATGATAACTTATTCAGTTTTTAAGTGCATGAGTCCTCCGTCCTGCTCGTAGTTGATCCACAATAATAATACAAGTTTTGGTTGTAGTCACGTCACATGTAGTTGGAGTGAGAATATAATAATGTCTTCAAATCTTAAAAAATTTTAATACTTTCACAGATAATGTTAGGAACAAATTGATGTTCTGAGTCTCTCAAAGCGCTTGTGCTACAAGAAACTAAGTTCAATCAATCTCAGGCTAGACTACGGCAAGGCTGATACTGAGAAGATTGATGTTTGTGTTGAGCTTAGCTCAGGAGTTTCTTAGCTATCAACATACTTAGCTCTCAGTACTATCTATGTTTCTGAGGTTATATTAGAAACAGACCAATGTTCTAAGTATCTCAAAGCGCATGTGATACAAGAAACTGAGTCTTAATGAATCTCAGGCTAGACTACGGCAAGGCTGACACTGAGAAGATTGATGTTTGTGTAGAGCTTAGCTCAGGAGTTTCTTAGCTATCAACCTACTTAGCTCTCAGCACTAACTGTGTTTCTGAGGTAATGTTTCCAACAAATTGATGTTCTGAGTATTTCAAAGCGCTTGTGCTACAAGAAACTGAGTCTCAATCAATCTCAGGCTAGACTACGGCAAGGCGATACTGAGATGATTGATGTTTGTGTATAGCTTAGCTCAGGAGTTTCTTAGCTATCAACCTACTTAACTCTCAGTACTATCCGTGTTTCTGAGGTAAATTATGAAATATGTACCCGGAAATACAAAAAAGATAAACAATACAGCATCGACAATATGCTTAGTGATTTTAATAAATAATTACCTTCTTTGTAACCTGGAGATCCTGATGAAACTTAGATGCTATATGTGGTACTGACGATCGTTTCGATATAATAAGACAATCGTCAGTACCACATCTAACATCTAAGTTTCATCAGGATATCCAGGCTACAAAGAAGGTAATTAACTTTAAATAGGTCCTGAAACCGGAAATCATAATTTAAGGGTTTAGTTTAGGACTCGAATGTTGGTGTGGTGTAAGATGTTCTCGTGGTAAAAGAGCATGAACAGCTGAGAAAGAAAGGATGCCGATGCGGAGATGTATGTAAGCATAACGAACTAAACTTAATTTATTGCAATATAGAACAACATATCACTAAGAAAAATTGCCTCACTCATTTTAGTAGTTTATTGTTTTAAATACGTTTTCATTTATTTAGAGTGTAAGAACTGTTACGGTATACAGCTTGTAGGATACAGGACTATGATTAGCAGGGCGTGAATGGCCCGTATCATTCCCTAGCAACCGTCGCGCTTTGTGTGTATGTGCTGCTTTGTGTCTGATTGCAGTGTCGGACCAGCACTGTTACATTGCATGCAGTGAACCAATCCCAGGGACATACAACATCATTCATAGGATATGAGGACAACTTTCATTAGACATTGTTAAAATCTTTAAACAGTAAATAGCTATACTTTTGGACTTTAAAATTTGTATTTCCATTTGGTTCTTCCTTTAAAATAAGTTATTCTATATTTTTGCTATTGTGTAACAGGTATAACGGCTGCAGATGTGTATATCGGTGTATTTTTGTACCATGTAAAAGAAGTTCCTAAGCTAGCTCCTCTTACTGTTTACATAATAGCCGATTCAATTTACTTTTACGGGGAGAACGCAAGGAATTACTTCACACTACATCCTTGCCTTTCACACCGTATTTGTTTGCGTTGTTATTTTCCTTACCCTTTCTTGTATGGTTTTTACTAAATGGGAAATTCCGTGTCAACAAACATATGGCATCTACTCTTAGACCAAGGGACACGTTCATTTTCACATCACAGTGTAATGAGAAAATCAGTCAAATGCCTATTTATGGCATTACATGGTGGTTCTAGGCTATTTCACAAGAAACTACTAAAAGAGTACCAAAAACCTTTTGAAATGAGTAGTTTTTGTATTCATACGTAACGTAAGAAACTTATGCCCTTGCCATTTACCGTTTAGCACAGTTAATCCTATTTTTCGAAATATATCAATGATATTTTCACTACATGTATAACCAACCAAAGACTCAATCTAACAAATTAATACCGAGTGGTCGACGGTTTCAACTATTTTATCTTTATAATTTTAAAATCTTGTATGACAAATAACTTCGTTAGATCGGAGTGTGTATATTAAGTGTACATACATTGAGTAAACCAAGCTTGACGTTAGCATTAAGCAAGATGTACTCAATCACTCAGAGTCTACAGTGCTTAGGAGATTAGCACCTGTGTCGTATAGAACAACCTCAGTATCAATGGAAAATAGCATACTACAGCTTATTTTAATGGGTTCTAAAATAATAAAGTATTCTTGTCACCACAATTGTTCTCAAAAGTGCTGTTTATTAGTTTTGCTGATTCACTACGTGAAGGTGGGCAAACGAAGAAGCTATATATTTTAATGTATTTACAAACGACAGGGAGCTTTGTAAATGCAGAACCCCTAGTCTACTGTTGCAATAAATTACAAAAAACGGTGCAATACGCCCTTTGATACTATTTAAATATTTCTGCAGAGTAATACAATAGTAGAAGAGTACGCATCTATTATGAATATCATTTTAAAACTGTGATGGGAGTTCAACTAATTTGAAATCAGAAAAAAACTTTAAGACTTAATTTGGCTATATATTTCCGGGCCAGTAAAGAAATTCTAGAGCAACCCACACTAAAATACATATAATTTATATATAATGTATATATCAGTTGAAATGTTTAATTTACAAAATTTATCAATATTTAAAAGCACACAATTTATTTTTGATTTAGCAGCTTAGAACACACAACTTTGTGAACAAACACAGTAACCAGCGTCATGCTTTGAACATTACTCTTGATTTCTCAATGCGTTTACAGTTACAAGGTAAAGTATTGCTGTAGCAGCTGTGTATTATGTCGGTTTCGTGGCTTTATATTCAACTCATCTGCTCCGGTTGGTTTTAAAGAAAGATACATCACATATTTACGTAAAATCGTTACATGTATGTGTTGAAACTATTGAACAATTCAATATAATATTGAATGAGCACAATACCTTTCGGTGGGAAGGGAGGGAGCAATGATAAAGCTACAATTAGTTTAAGCCAGTCACTTCTGAATGTTGTTAACTCTTCAATCTTGGTCAACGTTCAGCTTGGTCACAGGCTCAGCTCGTTAAACAATTGCAGACTCGATAAAAGTCCAGCAATAACCCAAAAGACAGTTGGGGAAAGTATTGAAAGAGCCTTTACTCTGTTTCTACGGTGAAACTGTCCGAGTCACATTTACGCGGACCAGAAGGCATCGGCAAATCATATTTAAAAGGTGTTTCGCACCGAATTCTCAGTTTTCTTTCATGGATATGACTATGTAAGCTGTCCAAAATCCCTTACTGAACGGTAAGTATAAAATTGATAGTAAGCCTTGTGTGATGATGTGTTGATTCAGATCTAAAATTTTGTTTTTAATTTAGTATTTGAGTTTCAACAGGATTATAATTCTTTTGACATAGTATAATGAACTATATTGTTTATTAAATTTAGCATAAAATTATTGAAATGTTAATTTTGTATGGTGTTTGAACAGTGTGTTGTTTTTTACTATCCCAACCTTAACTTTAAAAGGAGGTATATTAAACACATAACTTGTCTAAGTAAACGCAACCCGTTCCTGAAGTCTACCTTACACTGAAAACACGGCTCTGAGTATGTAGGGTAGATAAAAGAGCTGGCGTGTGTTCTTGCACCGTTAACCCTTCTTTGGTGAACGGAACACGATTTTTTTATATCTGCCTTTTAGCGCAAGTTGTTTTCTATAATCTTAATTCTTAAGCTTTCCCGGCCGGTGTCATCATTAATAACTAAGGCTTCCGGTTTACACCGCGTTACAGTTGAAATACAAATAATGCTAAACGTTTAGACCTCGCTGTTGAGAGTCGTCCTCAGTAGCTGGTTAACCGGCTAAGACGCGGTATTTCAACTGTGACGCGGTGTAAACCGGAAGCCTTAGATATTAATTGTTTTTATCCTTATTCGTGGCATGCAAGTGTATTAATAAATCGTGGTGTTCCGGAATAGTAGAAGTTGTTAGGTTACTAGTTTTACTAATCTTAAACTGTAGCAGATTCGTCTTTTATTTATAATTAACCCATTGAATTAGATTTATAATTTGGAATTAGTCCGTTGCAGCATGCATATGATTAACTCAGGTTTCAGTGTAAAGTCAAGGGAGCGGGTTGAAAGCAATTATGCCGGTCAGCTGATCCGGAGTCAGCATTCAGTCTGTAATTGGGTTTCTCGTGTCAATTGCTGCTCTTTTCCAATCCTGTTTCTTTGTTTACAAACAAAAGCTCTTCTCTAAAGTGGCGTAACAAGGTAATTTGCAAACACGACGACTGTTAAAAGGCTCACCAGGCCAATTTCTTTATTAGTTTTATCTGTTGTTGTAAGGTTTAGAATTTTAGTTTTGCTCTCAACTACTGCAACTATTTGTATCTTAGAAATTGATACAGTGTTTGCCAAAAATATAGCTGTACGTTTTATGCAAGTTTTATGCAAGTATCAATAATGCAAGTTTAACGATACTCAAACTTTGAAGATTGCGTTTCAGTTTAGCAAACCCTGGCCAAGGCTAAGTACAGTCTAATGAAGAAAATTGTAGTAAGAAATAATAACTTAATTTAACCAACTTCAAAGCACAAGGCTACCGAAAAATAGTTCTGTAATTTAGCTTTTAAATCGGCTGTTTTAGCCACATATATTGACAAGCTGAAATTGCCCTTTTATTCCAAAGAAAATAAAGGTTTGATTTGATGATCATTTTCTCCTTAGGGAACGTCAGACATCAAAACTATCTAGTGCCTACTGTTGTGCTGATGCATCCTCCCACTGAAGAAGTGTTAGTTTTCTTTGACGAACAAAAAGTCCCAAAATGTCCAAACAGACAGATAAATACACAGCCTGCAACAGAGTGGTCTGCTGTAATTAGAGACTTGCACTTCCCGTTATACTTGTAGTCAAAACTACTGTTTTGCTGTTGGGGTACCCCGATGCTTCTTTCTAAGAGAACTCCAGACAGGATTTAACAATGAAACACCGATAAGAACACCACCACCATATAGGGTTTAAGTGCATACATCTTTAAGCGATACAGAAAGAAAAGCGATCTGGAAAGTTGAGAGCAGACTTATTCTGTGATTAATCAGACCTTGAAGGAAATTTGTTTGATGACCATATCGCGAACCTGTGCAGAGACATTAGTAACGAACTAACTGCCAATAACTGTTGGCAGAGAAAGGGCCGGAACCTGCAAACTTCAAATCCGCAGTGTCTTACGCAACTTATACTCAGATACAATGCCGTAAATTCTTATAACTTAAATCTTATTCTTAGCAAGAATTCCATGTCTAAAGGGTTAGAGTCAGCGAAGCTTGGATAATTAACACAGTTGAGGTAACTATGTCTACACTACACAAGGTAATGTGAGCACATTTACATGTTAACATAACAAGTTCTCTCGACTCTGCGATGTTTGACTCCGGAAAACTCATCTTGGATTACGGCGCACACCATAAATATACGAACATATTGAAAATGTACTTTAATTAGATAAAAGAAGCTTAGGCGTGTTTTCAATTTGTTGGAATGTAGACCTGACTAAAAGCCGACTTACAGTCAACATCTTCAGCACTTCATGTTCGTATACAAGGCTTTGCTTCTAGAATGGTTAAGAGTTTGCTCCCTATTGCCTTGTAGTAAAGGTGTTTTAGATTAAATAAACCTAATTAAGGTTTAGAGGTCTAAAAATGCAGTTATTTTAATTTCAATTGATGTATAAAAGCCACTTAAGCCACTTAATAATGGTGTGCATTTTGTATTACATAAAACACTACAAACAAAATGTAGCAAAAAGTCAACAACACTGAGGATGATCCATTGCGAAATGAGCGAAACGTCTGGCACTGTAGAAGTTAGAAGTAACCAATTGACGCGGTCTATACCGGAAGCCTTAGTTAGTATTTCTCACTATCAGCCTTGCCGTCCTCTAGCATGAGATTGATTAAGACTCAGTTTCCTGTATCAAAAGCAATTTAAGAAATGTAGTCCGAGGTGATGTTATCCAGTGGTAGCAGCAATTCATTAGATGCTACTGATAGCTTTGCGAAGGTAGATTACGTAGACGATAAACTTTGAACTAGTCGCGTTTGAAGGCAAGGCATACGGAGTAATATTGGTTTATATTTAGATACGAAACTATTCCGTATAGTTCAAAAAGCCTATCTAAAGGATGGGTACATACAATTAGTTTAACCTAATAAGAAGCAATTAAATATATTAATAAGAAATTAATAATATTATTCAAGAACGAGAACACTTGAAGCTCCAGTCACTAACAACCAACTTTGAGAAAAATGAGTTAAACGAGTATATACTTTTAACCATATTTATCTTTTATGAGAAGGAGTTTCTAGAGCTGACAGTAAAAAGGAACTGTAGCTCGCTCGTCTGTTTATGGCTAATGGTTCAGTTTTTGAACCCAAGCCAAGTTGACCACTCGACTGTATCGTCAATACTCTAGACATATCTATAAGCAACATAAATCGCATTTTTGCTTTTCAGGCATATTTCAGAGTTTATTCCCCCACTTTCATCGTCCATATCAATATCACATGCTAACCGTGGAACCCATTAAAATTGTGTTTAGGTGCTTACACATTACGTTGAAATAGTGTTCATTTCACCAAAATTTATGATTAAAAGGTAGATGAAAGCTATCTTCTCTCATAAAAGGTTACGTTGTAAGTAAAATTGCACCTGAGGATGTATAGATATGTGGAGGAAGGATATGGAAGATTGGAGGTTTCCTTTACCCTCCGGCAAGACACACTCTTTCTGATTGGAGAACTATGAATGAAGTATTTGACATTAAAAGTTTAATGGCACAGCGAACAGCCCCGTTAAGTATGTTTAAGTACGTCTTATACTGTAGAATGTAAATCTTAACCTAAAAGGCCAAAGCAAGGCTGTGGGTGCTAAACCCGTGGTTATATAGCAGACATTGCACATTTTGGAGCAACATTTTTAATTTGTTCATCAGAAGAGCTATTTTGGCTGGTGTTTAATAAACAATAACAATTCAGTACTTCAAAACAAATAAATAGGTTATTTATTGGCAATGTGATCTTCGCCAATCATGAGTCGTGGTCAGCGAAGTAACCAAGATGCAGTTTCTCAAGTTGGTGGGGGAAGGTGAACTAGAACTATAGGAATCTATATTTCACAAGACTAACTCATGAATGATAAATAAGACTCCGAGTGTCAGAGCTTTGGCTTGTCTATTCAATATGCATCCTATCTCAACGTTTAATTAAAACTATGAGTGTTAGTCCCAACTGTTAAATGAGCAGGCTTGTAAGATCCACGGTGAATATTCCTACGAACAGCCATGTGAGCTAAGGTTTTAGTTTCATATTTTACTATAAGACTAGTTTTCATTCTCTCTGTTTAAAATTTAACTTTTGTATAGCATCTTTATAGTTATAGAATTTTGTATAAATACAATTATAATTTGGTCTGTTTCCTTTGTAAATTGAAGGATTTTAGCGTATATTGTCATCATATGCCGTGCATAATCTTAAGCTGTTTCTTTTTACGAAACAATGTTTGTTTGGAACGGTAAATAGGTTATTTTAGTTGTTTTCAACAAAAACTACAAAATAAATGACGTAGAAAATATATATACTGTTTACGGTTTAGATTCGTTAAAAATATCGCTTAAGCTTTTTTAGGTTTCTATGGTAAGCTGTAATGTACCCAGGGCAAGCTCAAAGTAATCGGTTCGGGGAGTTTTTGAACTGTATTTTAGTTAGCAAAGATTATATTTATTTTGAGATTTATATTGAAGCTCGATTTTGAGTGTAGTTCACAGTTCATGTATCTTATCTGTGTGTATGGAGATTAACGCAATATGCAAAAACGATTTGCTTGATAACTAGCTGGCATACAAATAAAACTTGATTTGGGACATTCTTTATTTCGAGACTGCTCTTTTGGGTTGTTCTTTGAACGTTAATGATTTATTTTAGCTTGTAAAAGCCTATTTCATATTTATTATTGAACTTCGTTCAAAAGTATTATTTTGTGGAATGTTACTCTTGTACAAAGGAAGACAACTTAAGAGTGCGCAGTAGTGGCTGTGACCTTGAATTTGGTTCCATAGGAACAATGTAAAACCTTTCTTGAAACACTTCACGCCTACAGTTTTAATTATATAAACATTGTTTTAAAATAAATCCATTCATTCTGACTCCGCTGAGCTGAATATCCATTTTATCTTTTGTGACAACGTGACGTAAATAAAAAAAAATTAAGATACTTTGTGTTTCAGTTTCTTGCTTTAACTCGTAATCGAATAAAATTTTCAAAAATGTGGTCAGCGGAGTCACTGCATTGCATTGTAATCTTTCAAAAAAAACTTGTTTCAAAAAGATCAGATGAAAATTTTAGGCGTGAAGAGTCTCAAAAAATGCCCGTTTTATATTGTTCTTACGGGGCAAAAACAAAATAGCTGACAGATACGAGGGTCATCCAGAAAGTAAAGAACGTTTTGGCATGGTCAAAAACAAAATAAAGATATCAACACAACACTTTATTAATGCATAGAAACTTCCTCTACCTTTCTACGCAGTCGCCATGGATTTCAAGACACTGGTTTTAACGTGGGACCAGTTTTTCCATACCCATGATCATTTGCCGCAAAACAGAGCCGGGATTTCTTAGCTTCTTCGAGTTCCTTATCGTTAGCAAACTGTTTTATACCCAAACAATCCTTAAGCTTCGGGAATAAGTGATAATCACTCGGCACCAAGACAGGGCTGTAGTCGTTTCTTTTCTTGGCAAAAATTCTACTTGGATTAAGCCCTTTAGATCCCAAAAAAACAGTTGCCATGACTTTTCGAGTGTTTAAATATCACACTTTACATTTAGCCGGGTTTTTAATTGTCGATGCCATTATTAATCACTGTGGACACGAGACGCGTAATCAAACATCAACGAACCTACACTCAAACTGAAGAGGAAGAATGTTGCTAGCAGCTGCACGCTCGTAGTGGTGAGGGGTGTGCGCGTCGCGTGATGCGCAATCGTTCTTTACTTTCTGGATGACCCTCGTACTATGCATTGTTAAATTTTGGAGCTTAAGAAGGATAACCTTATTAAGTCAAATTTCATACCTGAATCTTTGTAACAAACAAACTAATAACCACACAGGCAAGAAGCCAATCAGTCCAAAAGGTGGAGTAGAACATTTTCTCGGAAGATCTTACAGGTATATTCCTTTGGTTGGCATCGTCTTGTAGAAAAGTTAAAAGTAACGCTCTGTGTATAACTAGTTCAAACTTATTCAGATTCAAGAATGAAGGCCAAAGGCAACACATAGTTTGTATAGGAAGCAAAGTAGTTATGAAGATGTTGAAGCAGCTGCCGGGTACAAACTTGGAATTGGCTTACAAGTTTCATATAAGTTTGTTTCAAGCCTATTTTTGAGGATGATATAGGTCTAAAGCGGCTCAGATAGTCTCAGTGATCATCTGATGATACCTGAATCAACTCCCACCATCGTTTAGACATATCATACCATCACGTACGTGGTTCGGAAGTCACGTTAAACCGTTGGTCCTTGTATTTCCATTGGTCATTGGGCTATTAATTAATGACCCATTCTAAGGACGAGTCGGCCTTAGTTTGTAACAAGACTACACCTCATAACTCATTACTACCACTCATCACACTTATCCTTCACCACATATTTGCCTTAAAATACCCTCATGAGAGTGGTCGGCATCTCAAATAGTGATATAGTAATATTCACCGCAAGTTAGAAAATATTCGTACAGTCGAAGACTTGCTTCTGCTGTGGTTTTGGCCTAATGTGCATATGTCTTGTCTGTCTAAGCTCTGTTGGAAGTTAGATTTTGAAGAGACAACAGTTAGAGTGCGAACAAAATTGCTCTTTGCTGTTTAACTTGCAGTGTATTGTCAATAATTCCAAATGAATAAGTTCTATAAGCGTTCTTTTGCTTCGATTTTGTGTGACTTAGAATAGTAGTAACGAGTGCAAAGGCTGACCGTGGTTTTTGTTTGATTTGTTGTGGGTTCTTAAAATTGTCATTTTATGGCAATAGGTAATAGCAATAAATATCTCATATTTAGAAAACTACAGACAAATCATAAGTCGAAACAGTTTGTAAAGATGCCTTTAAAAAGGGAAACCATTATTGATTACCCCTCTTGAACGTCTTAAGAAGAAATAAATATTAAAACTACACTAGATGCATATTTTATGCAGGTAAGTCTACGAATCGATGTATTAGATACGCAAAACATTTATCGCAGCATAAGTTCATAGCAACTTTTATATGTTGCTATTGGAACAATATATCAAAACAATATAAAGTTGTCTAAGTTTTTATTTATTTATTTATTTATTTAGTCAATTTACAAAACATTGTTTGTGTTGACAAACAAACATACTACAAGTATGTGTATATTAAAAAAGATAAAACCACTAGTAACAAAAAAATATATAGGGCCTAACAGTTTAAAAGTAAACTAAATTTATGACGTTGATAAACTATTTCGATCCATAAACTCACCTAAACTGTAGAACGAACCGTTAACTAAATAGGATTTTAATTTGTTTTGAAACTTTTGAGCCCGTTAATAATTTGATTTCATCTGGAAGTGATTGGAACAACTTTATACCGGCCTGAGAAGGTAGTTTTTCGAACAAACAAAGACGGTGTGGGTTTGATCTGAAATCGTTCCGTCGCGTGTCATAATTATACGTCAATGCCTTGTTGTAGAGCACACTTATTTACGGTAAACATTAAAGTTTCATAAATGTACAAACAAGGCAAAGTTAACATGTTCAATGTTTTAAAAATATCACGGCACGAGTCCCTGTAATTCATTTTTGATATAATTCGTATAGCCTTTTTCTGTAAAACAAATAATCTAAAAGTTGGTAATCTGCGCATGATCCCCAAATGCTGATGCCATACGATAAATGAGGATAAATTAATCCATAGTATGCCATTTTCAGGACATTTTCTTTACAGTGCGCGGATAGCGATCGCAAAAGGAAAATGCCTGAAGATATTTTTTGGCAAACATGATCAATATGGGTATTCCATTTTAAATTATTATCTATATGAATACCTAAAACTTAATTGTACTGGTCTCTCGTAACAATTGACCATTAATGACAACAACAGGTTGGTGATTAGGTTTTTCAAATTGAAATTTATGTAATTAGATTTCTTATAATTTGTTTGAGGCCTATATCATGAAGTAGAACAGCAACATTCGTTTGCTCATGTGCAATGCGTTCAATTTCTTCACTTGTATTGGCATTAAATATTAACGTTGTATCATCTGCGTACTGAATTAAATGGGTTGAGTCAATTTGAAAACCTATATCGTTTATATAAATTAAAAATAAAATCGGTCCAAGTATTGATCCTTGAGGAACACCACATAGTATATTTCTTGGTGATGATAAACCTCCTTCGACTTTTACTTTTTGAGTTCGATCTTTTAGATATGATTCCATAATTGTTCAATTTTGTTAAGAGAATTTTATGATTCACACAATCGAATGCTTTAGTTAGGTCTAAAAAAATTCCTATGGTTTGCAATCGTTTGTCTAGGCCCGTGATCACTAGCTCGACTAATTTATTTATGGCATCTACAGTTGAAAGTTTCTTCCTAAATCCGTATTGTGTTGTGTTTAAAATTGAACGCTTCTCCAAAAAGGAACTTAGTCTGTCAAAGTATAATTTTTCTAAGATCTTGCCGAAAACCGGTACCAGTGATATTGGGCGGTAATTTGTTAATTCCAATGGATCACCCTTTTTGAAAACTGGAACAACTTTAGTTATTTTCATAACTTCTGGAAAGACCCCACCAGTAAAGGATTCATTGATTAATTCAGTTAGGATTCCAATAAACATTTAGTATTGTATTATCAACAATCGACCATATTTAACAACTGCTCGATAATCCCTGGTTTTAGTTTCATATGCGTTTTCCAAATACTTATCGTTTGCTTGTTTAATTCTTGAAGCAAAGCAATAATTGTAAAATGTTTACCAGCCAACACTGTAGTCACTCGTCATGTTTACAAATTAGCTTGTTACGCTTCAGAGGAGAGCATTTGTTTGCAAACAAAGAAACAGGATTGGAAAAGAGCAGCAATTGACACGAGAAACCCAATTACTGACTGAGTGCTGACTCCGGATCAGCTGACCGGCATAATTGCTTTCAAACCTCTCTTGACTTTACACTGAAACCGGAGTTAAAACCAGGACGTTATTCATAGCATGCTGCAATAGAATGGGTTAATGCTAAGTAAAATACAAATGGTTATAGTTTAGTTTCGGTTCTGTAAGGCCAGTTAACAACATGTGAAGCAACGATACTAACCACCATTAGTGGAATGGTATATACGGTATTAAAGTTGTGATTTAAATGGAATATATAATTATTTTAAAAGAACATTCAGTACTTTGTAGTATATGCAGTGCCCTTTAGTTTTCTAATTAGCTGGCTAAACTTGAAGCCCTGGGGATTTCTAGCGCTAACACACGCTGAATGTTTTTTTCTAGTTAGAACATTTTCTAGATCTTTATATCATGTGAGTAGAAACACCGATTTCGTTAAATCCAGCCATGACTCAAACAACGTGTGCTTGTAAATTAAGTGAGAAATATACTAGCTACCACTATGTTTTTAACAGCTAATCGTTCCATCATTTAGGGATCAAATATTTTAAACTACCACTGAAAATGTGATATTTGTCAAACGAAAGAAATGTATACATTTACTTTTCCAAAGTTCCATTTGGATGCTTTTGGAAAATTCCCGATTAAATCAACCCAATAAGCTTAGTCGACATATGAAATTTGTAACTCATGTACTAGCTAAATTTTCATATTATAGCCTTCCAACATCGGTACTAGCCAAAACGGTCTAAATTACCCACACCTGGCTACCACATTTTCCTTAACTGCTCAGATAGGGTCATGCAGACTGTTATTCAAATGTTTATTCAAAAGAAAACGATGACACTACCCTGCATTTAAGTTGTAAACCTGTTTAGTTTTTAGTGTAATCTTTTAAGATGCATAATCGTATTTTCTTATAAAACTAGAAACGAGGAGAACTACCAAACTGGAAGGTATAGAACTTTACCCTAATACAAGTTTGTCCTAGACATAACATTTATATTAATTTTGTTCGTCGGTATACATAAAATTTAATTGAATCGTCTTAGTGCTAAATGAGTTTAAAATTGCCTCAAAGTAATTTTGGTCGAAGAGGCTTTTTATGTTATTAATCACATAAATAACATATTTGGCTTACATAGCGTAGTAATAAAATAACGGTACTATACAATGACATAGTGGCTTATAGTTTAAAACATAGTTTATGCCTCATTATTTGAAGACCCGGAAATAAACTTATTACAGAGAGTGGGCTGGCAAGATTTCAATGAATAGAATAGTATGAACGTAAGCGTTGTATATTTAAAAGATATTTGGATGTAACGTTTGGCCCACATAGAGTTTTTAACCCACATACAATATTTAATTCTTCGTACCAACCAAGTCTTCACACAGTAATGCTCTTGTTTCACCGAGAGTTGAAAATTTGCTTAGGCGAACATTCGCGTAGGCGCTTAGGTTAAGCGCTAGGCTGAGGTGGTAGTTTGTGGGCTAGGCTTAGTCGTTCCCTAGCTGTCCGAGGCAATATCCACTCACAGGATTACTACTAAAACTTCTCCCAAGGCGGGGGAAGAGTGTAAGTACCACAGTAATAAGGGCAATCCTTGTTAGTGAGATATAGCTAGCATAGCCTAGGCTAGCCTGCATGGGCTAAAGGTGTTAGTCCTAGGTCTGCTGGGTTCCAAGCAGTGATCATACTATGTAAGGCTTGCCAAACATAGAGCCTGCTCTACCTTAATCGGGCTTAGGCCTGTCTAAAGCTAGTCAGAGGTCGCCTCAATCTAGGCCTAAGCGAATTTTCACCCCTCGGCGAAATAAGAGCATTACAACATTAATAAAAGTAATAATTTTTCATATTTAGTCCCTCGAACGAAATTCTTAAGCACTGTGGGATATCATTACACTTACATATCCAAATGAGTATTCATACCAAGAAGTGCTGAAAAGCAGATATAAATAAAACGGTGTTTCGTTCAACAAAGAAGGGTTAATGGTGCATGAACACACGCGAGCTCTTTTATCTACCCTACATACTCAGAGCCGTGTTTTCAGTGTAAGCTAGACTTCAGGACATGGCAAAGAGAACACGAGAGTTTGTTTGATAGTGGTTGTTTATTAACTATTTTCCATATGAAATATCAAGAAGTAGCCATTTTTTTTGATATACTCATTTTTATTGAGGTTGGGAGGAACCTCCTGCAAATCACAGCACGCTTACTCATGGGACAGACCTTAAGTAAAAACTTATCTGAAAACCTTTCAGAAAATAAGTTAATAAATTATGAACACGCATCCACTAGTCACACAAAACGTAGACACCTGACGTAGCTTAGCTTTGAGCTGGTTAAGTATCTGAACATGTCCCGGGCAGATGATCTGAACATGAAACCACGAAACCGACATCGTGCACAGCTGCTACAGCCATATTTTACCTTGGACTGTATACGTATTGACTATTGAGGAATAAAGAGTAATGTCAACTGTGTGATACAGTTTAATGTATTTGTCCACATAGTTCTGTAAACCAAAATTTAAAAACTAAATCATGGGTTTATTGATTAAATCAATAGAACAGTCAATATATTTATTGTATTAAAGGTCTTCGTTAAAAGTTGTATCAAAATATTAATAGTCCTTTGTACCATGAAATTGGTCCTTTGTATCATTTTATTGTTTAAAATCAAATGGTTTCAATATTTAAACTAACGCTGTGTCAACAAACCTCTGAGTACACATTTCAAATTACATTGTATTACCTATCTTATACAGAGCTTTTAATACTGGTCTAAACTACCCTAACTGCCTTATTAGTAATATATTTAATCAAGTAGTAGAATTCCTACTACTTGAACAGTATTTGTACAACTGAAGTTAATCGTTAGTATATCCAAGTAAGTGGAGCCCTAAAAATAATTAAAACAATCATTCTAAAGTAACCATTAAACTCAATAATAAACTTCAGTTTTAATTGTTTATAGTAAATTCAATGTACTGCATGTTGGATAAAATAAAACAATTTGGGAAAAGCAGCTTTCATAAGCTAAACTAGTATAACATAGATACGCTGTAAATGGAATACGTTTATTTATACAGGGTGTTCCATAAGTAAAGTGCCAGACTCTAGGAAAATATTGTATGGGTCGAAATAAAGACAAAATTAAGAATGAAAGTTTTTCCAAAAACACTTAGTTAACCATATATTTGCCATTTTATATTTATCACTAATTATTTACTATCTCCAACACCACAAATTTGATTTGACTCAAACTTAGCATACATTTGTATCTAAAAAAGACCATTTATGGAAAAAATTACCAGCATGATCTAACTTATCATTATAAAACTGTGGATATTTTATGGTATTTTTAGAGAATTTTTGCGTTAACTCTAAAAAAGTAAATAAACGGTGAGTTTTACGATAAAATGGAAAAATTACCAATTTGTTGCGAATTTTACTGCCTATCTATTGACATCAAAGTCAAAAAACCTATTAAGAACCAACAAGGTTACAGTAATTTTGACCCATATAACCTTTTCCCAGTGTCTGGCACTTTACTTATGGGACACCCTGTATAGTATATTCAATTTTAGAGTTCCAATATTAGAAGCAGGTTGAGGAATGTGTTTGAGAAATGCATATTATCAAAGCGGGCAGCTTCGTTCTTGGAACCAGAAATTCGGATATTACAATTGAGTTGGCTCGAGGCAAAATAACTAACTGAGCACATTGATATTCAGTTATCTGACAATCTTGTTTTCTACATAGACCAAACCGATATTTATAAAATTCTTCTGGTTCTCAAATAGCTTTTCTCAGAAAATAAATGCTATGCGGGATTTTCAAAAAGATCGGTAAAGTACATGATGATGGAAGACTATTTTTCCTTTTGTGTTTTGACCTTTTAAATGGATTAATTTGGACAAGTTATAACGAGAAAGAAAGTTGTATACACGAATTTCCTGTTTTATCTTTAAATAATGTATACCCTCTAAACTCATGCGTTTACCTAAATTTTCAAACTCTTAAAATGTTTAACATTCGTTTTAGAAATATAGCTTGAATATTCTTTTCAATATTCAATATTCCTAGCTATTTCCGCGTTGGTTGTAGGGACCTTCGTGGTTGACAGTATAGATAATATAACACCCTGTATAGTGGTTGGTAGGTAGAGAGGGTTGTTTCTCACCAGTACTCTGCCTAGAGTAAAGCAGCTTATTATGCAGCACGCACTCTAACCTTTATCGCATTACTCTGCTCTCCTGCTCGGCAACCAGTCGACTGAACAAAACAGCTGATTCCAGAAACACGCCAACAGCTGTTAGTTGTTTAGCAATGTCGTCGAAAATAGAAAAATGTTTTCGTGGTTTTGATTCGTGTATTATCAGTTCCTTAATACATCGTGTTAAGAGAGTTTGGTAAAAACGTATACCTAAAACAACCCAACAAGGTGATCTGTTATTTATAAAACGTCTTGTTGACTTGGTAACACAATAATAACCTTATCAGACTCAATCATGCATATATTTGAAAGTATTGCACATAACATAATGTTCTATGTTAATAAAAACTTTCCATGACATAATGATATTACCTCGTATGCAGAAACTTGCGAGTCAGATTATTGAGCACAACATTTGGGATCAAATCTGATCGGGAGCTTTCTTCAAAGAAAGATTTTGTTTGTTATTATTTTCAGTTTATTTAGTAGTTGAAAATCTGATTGGCAATTCTGCCGATGTAATTGTACATTGTTAGTTTTAATTAAAAAAAGATATTGGCATAGAAATTTATAACAATCTATAGTTGACAATAATGTATAATTAGTAAAAGTAAATAGCTAGTATTGACCTTCTTAGAATTCATAAAATATTTTCTCGCAGTGTTGGTTTGCTTCTTTTCTATTGTTGTCATAAACAAAACGCCATGTTTGCTATTCAACCAAAACAGAGCTTCTAATCTCCTGTCTAAGTCGTAGTATAAACTCTGAGTGATTAAATATATCTTGCTAAATGCTATTGTCAAATTTAATCTAGTCAATGTGTGTTAACGTAATGTACACACCAGGGCCCATCATATATTTTAATATTATGTTTCATCATTTTAACCGAAATAAAGTATTTCAAGCTACCAATTTGAACCAGACGGTCTTCGTGAGTTTGGTTTTTTAGTTGGTAAAACTAGTAGGTGAGTAGTCATAGAAGTACGAGTATTTAAATAAATATCATCCAATCCATTTAAACACCAACCGGCATGACTGATAGAAGTAAACGATATTTGGGTTTTCAATAAAGTGTAGTAGAAATTTGATCACCATTCGAGTGGGAATATAAATGTGAGCAAATTCATTCACCCTTCAATTCTGAAATCATTACCCGAAGTTACTTGATAATGGTACTTAATAAATTCCTGCGTCGAAAACCAACTTCGGAAAAAGTTATAATTCTTAAAATTATTCAACGTTGTTATCATTACTGCAATATTTTCCAAATTGTCGTTAGTTATAAAACGGTGTGAAAACGAGAAATCACAGACAGTTCTATTAACATTGATTAGGAATTTTTAAAGTACGTATAACAAATTATTTAATACTTACTACGTAGTAATTATATCCAATCAATCTAAAAATAACTTTGAGGCAGTTGTATTTTATGCTAACGTCACCTTTTTTCAAGTACAATTTACAAGTGCAAATTGTCAAGATATTTTTACCGAAATGAGTTTTAAACTGTTTTGTCTATATGGCCGTTATTAACCTTCATATAGATGATACCGGAATAAATGGTACATAAATGGAAACAACTCAATTTTCCATGTAGTAAACGTCCTTACTACACAAAGGGGAAAACAAACACACAATTACACTAATACAGTGTGAGATACAGACATATAGTAAATCCTCGCATTCCTCTTGTGACCTGAATGTCAGGAGTCTAAGATCTCAGACGTAGAACAGATATAAGCTCTTACTTGGCAGATTCAGATATTTTACATACCTTATAACTATAGATGGAGAATCATGTGTAGCTTCTCAACAAAACGTCTAAACACTTATGATTTTACACAAATTACTAGTAAAGTGAGACTTATTTTAACAACATTAACCTTAAAAAAAACAGCCACTTTAGTGATTACTTTTACTACCACTCACGCGTAAACACTGGATACCATCAGGAGTCCTCAAGTTAATTTTAAAACCAACACGTATATTATTGTGTTTGTAACTACTGATTGAGGTATAGTTCTGATAAATGGATTTCCATTTTACTCGGAAACACTGCTAGAAGTGATAGCTAAGAAACTCCTGAGCTAAGCTCTACACAAACATCAATCTTTTCAGTATCAGCCATTCCGTAGTCTAGCCTGAGATTGATTGAGACTCAGTTTCTTGTAGCACAAGCGCTTTGAGATACTCAGAACATCAATTTGTTGGAAACATTACCTCAGAAACAGAGATAGTGCTGAGAGCTAAGTAGGTTGATAGCTAAGAAACTCCTGAGCTAAGCTCTACACAAACATCAATCTTCTCAGTATCAGCCTTGCCGTAGTCTAGCCTGAGATTGATTGAGACTCAGTTTCTTGTAGCACAAGTGCTTTGAGATACTCAGAACATCAATGTGTTGGAAACATTACCTCAGAAACACAGATAGTGCTGAGAGCTAAGTAGGTTGATAGCAGCTCCTGAGCTAAGCTCAACACAAACATCAATCTTCTCAGTATCAGCCTTGCCGTAGTCTAGCCTGAGATTGATTGAGACTCAGTTTCTTGTAGCACAAGTGCTTTGAGATACTCAGAACATCAATTTGTTAAACATTACCTCAGAAACACATATAGTGCTGAGAGCTAAGAGGTTGATAGCTAAGAAACTCCTGAGCTAAGCTCTACACAAACACCAATCTTCTCAGTATCAGCCTTGCCGTAGTCTAGCCTGAGATTGATTGAGACTCAGTTTCTTGTAGCACAAGCGCTTTGAGATACTCAGAACATCAATTTGTTGGAAACATTACCTCAGAAACACAGATAGTAGTACTGAGAGCTAAGTAGGTTGATAGCTAAGAAACTCTGAGCTAAGCTCTACACAAACATCAATCTTCTCAGTATCAGCCTTGCCGTAGTCTAGCCTGAGATTGATTGAGACTCAGTTTCAGCACAAGCGCTTTGAGATACTCAGAACATCAATTTGTTGGAAACATTACCTCAGAAACACAGATAGTACTGAGAGCTAAGTAGGTTGATAGCTAAGAAACTCCTGAGCTAAGCTCTACACAAACATCAATCTTCTCAGTATCAGCCTTGCCGTAGTCTAGCCTGAGATTGATTGAGACTCAGTTTCTTGTAGCATAAGCATTTTGAGATACTCAGAACATTAATTTGTTGGAAATATAACCTCAGAAACACAGATAGTACTGAGAGCTATTAAAGAAGCTAAACAGCTAAGCTCTGACAAACATCAATCATCTCAGCACCAACCTTGCTGTGATCAGTGCCAGTCTAGATTTGAGAGAGGCTCAGTTTCTTGTAGCACAAGCGCTTTGAGATACTCAGAATATCAATTTGTTGGATACATTACCTGAGAAGATATTATAAACGCTTTTATACTCCTTCATTGTGTCTGGTTTTTTCACCAGCGGTTTTGCACACCACCAGTAAAGTCACTAAAACCTTATTCTTTATAAGATACAAGCATCCCAGAAGCTAAAGTTAACGTGAAGCTTGGATAATTAACGCGGTGGAGGTAACTAAGTCTACACTACACAAGGTAATGTGAGCACATTTACATATTAACATAACAAGTTCTCTCTACTCTGCGATGTTTGACTCGGGGAAACACATCTTGGATTGAGCTGCACACCATAACTGTACGTTTTAATCCGAGTAAAATAATTTCAAAATATTTGAATAATTTGTATATAGTATAATTTTACTTTTAAGTCTGAAAGCATAATTCCTCAAATTTAAATTCTACCCCCAAAGTTTAAAATTAATGTTATATACTAAGCATAATTCCAGCTTAACAGTTTTCTTTTATTAATTTCCTTTGCTATTTTCTTTTATGTAAGGGACAACACAAGATATTTTGCAGGCTGACAACAGGTTTTTTTGTTACTTTACTAAATACAAAATAAATAGAAGTTATTTAACAATGTCATCACTGTACATTAACATTAATACGTCTTTGATTACAGGACCGTTGTCTTAAGCTATGGTTTCCTAGAAAAAAGTTCACCGCTAAATAACGGCCGTTATTGTAGCGGTGAACGTAACGGTGACGGTGGACAATATTTAAACAGAATGATGTAGACAAAAACAACTCTTGACATATTGTTTTTTTTAGTTGTCAAAGTTTATTTATGTATGTAGTAGTGGACAAGCTAGACTTTTGTTTACAATAAGCTACCTTGTTTATCAACGTAAGCTGACCAGGCATGAGAGTTTTAACACTAATTTTATCTTAAATGAACTAGCCTAAAACAATGCGACCTGTACAAACACGTTTAAAAACAAACAGCAATCAGATCAACTACATTAATCCCGTCCAAGGCCCGTGACAGCCACTCATGAAAGAAGCTGTCGACCATCACAAACGTGTATCAGACTTACCAACTGAAATAGAGAAATACAAAACCTGTTTTACAATGTATGGGAGTTTACTAGCAGCTAAATTATTGTAGGATTCGATCTAAATTATTGTTCAGCCTATTCGTTGAACTTAGCTTTTATTTCAGTATAAACAGTAGTAATAGGTTTAATTTATGTTTATACATATGTATGATAAATTTATAAGTCAAAAAAACATTGTAAATATTGACAATAAATTATGATTATTATATTAAAGCATAACTGATGGTTTCAAATATTTATAATTGAAATTTCATTTCTTATGTTAAGAATAATATGGATATAATTATAGATCTTGCTCCTTTAATTTATTTACACAATTAGTTGTACACGGTATTGTTCTGTTGCAGAGAAAACCCCTTGATATTACAATATTTAACAACGAATTATTCAACGTAGTTAGTTAAACTGACGTATTGTATATCTAATATAAAGGCAGGTTTTATGTGTAATATAATAAACTTACCTGAGTAATTAACAGCTGTTACTGGAGAGAGATCTACTTCAAACAGATGTTGTTAGTTAAGGTTAGCAAACCACAAACGAAATTACTATAGAGCTGTTCGTCTCTCTGGTATAATTAGATCCAGACTTGACTTTCTCATTGGCATTAACAATGTTACATAAGGAAGTTGCAATATACGTTAGTCAATTTCCGTATCAATATTTCAATATTCAATTGGTAAAGCGAAAGAAAGAAATTGGATTCAGGATTTAAAAAAATGAAATAGTGCACACATAAAATCTATAATCTTGTAAATAAATGAGATAATTTTGAAATGCTAACCCATATATAATCAAGATAATATTTGAACTAACCTTTTCGGGATTATGTAGGTAATCTGTCATAATATATACGAATTCAATCAAAATAATGGGCGTAGGTAATTTTGTACTGCTTTATTTGAACGAGAAAACCATTATTCAAATGAGTGAAAAGTTAAAGCTTTTGAGTCAAACTAAATGTAGGCTGAATCAGGGTACCCGCATTACTACTGAAACGTCTGTTATAAGTCTAGTATCCACTTATATCGTAACTGACCTTTCGTCTTACTTAGCCCTGTTTATTATTCAGTTGACCAGTTAGCTACTCGTATAATATTAGCTAACACTTTTACAGAATTTGAGTCAGTTGAAGTATATTACTGTTACTGGACTGGGTAAAGTATAACTAAGATAAATTCTTGAAATGGTGGTTAGTGTCAATCTATTACTAATAATTTAAAGATACAAAGAAGCCAATATATTTGTGATTTTTATTCACGAGCGCTTCCAACAGCAACGCTGTCATCTTCAGGAAAACCTGTTACATCAAAATTACCAAAATCTAATTGTTGTATACAGTTGTTGTCTATTTATGGTTTAAATACAGCGTTGCTGATAAAAGCGCTAGTAAATTTTAAAAAATCACAATTTTTTGGTCTTTTATGTATTTTTAAATTAGTAAATATATAACTTAAGTGGTAATTTGAAGGTCTTTCATATACCTAAAGACTCGATATACTTAAAAACTCTTTTATGATCTTAAAAGAGTATTAAAAGCTCAATAAATATTTAAACTATTACAGAAAAGCTGGCAATTTATGTTTAGGTCACCAATACCCACATTTGAGAACTGCCCATTTTGTCTCTTACTTTCAAAACGAACAAAAAGTCCTGAATTTTTAAATTTACGATTTTAAACATGAAAACCCATACTAAGGCAAAACGGAAAACTTGTTAAATATGTGAAACCAGACAAATTCTTTCCAGACAAGTAGGTTTTCGTGTTGTTTTCAAACAAGACTGGTCACGGGGCAGTTGTGTACAAAGTGTCGTCCCATTTCCCTGTGTAATGGTCTGTGACTTCGCACGAGCCAGTCTTTTACTGCACAAACACGGTTTGTACTTCGACCCATTTAATATACAGGGTGAGTTTTAAATGTCCTCAACTTTTGAAAAAATAAATATTTTTAAAACCCTTTGAGGAATGTTTTTATAGGATTTGAAAGTTTGTTTGCCTCACCCACCCCCAAAAGTCGAGGTGGGGAAGGGCCCCCGAATTCAGGAAAATACATACTCCCCCCTTTTGGACCCTAAAGAAAGATAATTTAAATACAAATTCAACGACACAAAGACACATTGTTTATCTCTTTTCGGTTTATTGTAATGCTCATTTAAAGATCACAAGACATCTGTTTTAATATCCCACATTTCACATACAATATTTTGACTGACAAACTTTTCTTGGAAATATTTTGAGGGAAACATTACAAACCTATAACATCTTTCCATACAGTACTTTGAAAAAGGGTTCATAATTTATTTTTGTACTTGTAATGTAGCATTTAAAACTTGTTTTTTGTAAACTTAAATGAATATTACAAAAAACGAGTAAAGGTAAAAAAGTTTCCTTTGCGTCGTTCAATTTGTATTAAATTACTCAGCCTGTATCTATGCGCATGACCAGCAAACACACTGTATATGACACGTATACAGGGTGTTCGATATATTATCTACCCCTTCTACGTGCGTGCAAAATGTATTATGAACATCGCTATAGTTATCATTGTTGTTCTATCTCTAAAAGAGTTAAGTCAATACATTTGAAACTCTGTATACTGTGTATTTGAATCTCACACAGTTTCTTCAAACCTCGGGATGCAGACTTTATTAGTTTTCAGAAACATTGTTTTTGGCATTCTGTTCTGAAAACAGCTGCTTTAGGCACATGTATTGACAGTGCTGAAGTGTCACTTTATACAGTAAATACAGTATTGTTTTGATGACATTTTACTCCCTAGGGTGAAAAAGATCATTTTTTATATTCTTTTGACCGTCGGTTATTTAATGCTAACTTGACCTCGTGTCAAAAAGTGTCACCTTAGGACCAAGTGATAAAATATACTATTTTGTTTAGTGTTTTTTTGTACTATTTTTTGTTTGTAAACTGTTTGATGATTGTTTAACAAATTGTTTCAAGTAGTTTCATTTCAACTTTTTCAGTAGAACAGTTTCTTATTTTGCCTTTACATCTTAACTTTCTTAGTTATGTAAATACTGAAACGCAAGTACAAACAAATGTCAATAAACCTGTTAAAATAAAAAACAACTACTCAATAACGGGTTTTATATGTTTTAGCGTACATTCACAAAAGACACACAAACTGTTGTATTTACATTTGACAGTACGAAAGTATCTCGTGCAGTGTGTGCTTTCGGAAAGTTACCCAAACTGAAGTGTAAAAAAGATATTGATCCAATATTAAAACGAAAACATTTTCCCCTGCATCCGAAAGTAAAACAATTTAAACGAGTTATTGAAAATGCAAAGCTACAACAATTGCAACAGAGCGCATTTTCTACACAAGAACGTAAACTAATATTCACACTTAGGAGGTGGGTTTTGAGAGACAACATTGAAAGTGTAAGCTTGACAAACATTTGCGAAGACACACGTCGGTAATCAACTGCTCTTTGTGTATTTACATACGAGATCCTCAGATGCCATTGCGTAGATAGCTTCACGAACTCATCACTACAAGGGAGTATTTTAATGTGCCTTTCTTCTAGGATAAATACAAATCACTATCACTATTTGAGATGCCGACCACTCTCATGAGGGTATTTTAAGGCAAATATGTGGTGAAGGATGAGTGTGATGAATGGGAGAAATGCATTATGAGGTGTAGTCTTGTTACAAACTAAGGCCGACTCTTCCTTAGAATGGGTCATTAATTAATAGCCCAATGACCAATGGAAATACAAGGACCAACGGCTTACGTGAGTTCCGAACCACGCAGGTGATGGTCTGATATGTCTAAACAATGGTGGGAGTTGATGCGGGTATCATCAAATGATCACTGAGACTATCTGAGCCGCTTTATACCTATATCATCCTCAAAACCTGACCTCCATGAAGCTGGATTACAGGACCACACCACGGATCCCAGTCAATGTATTTAAACAAGTCCTGAAACTCTAAAAAGAACATACTTCTCTTATTTACAAAGCGTGTTGGTCTACTGTTTACCTGTATCGTTTCAATCTTCAATGAATCATCAAAGGAAAATTTTCAAAGTCTAAAACAGCGGTTAGAATAATTAACAAAGAAAAAAATGTCCCTTCAAGAGAGCCCTCTAAATGAGCGTTTTAAACAATCACAAATACAAACAATATTCAATCTATTTGTAATTGAACACGTGAAATGTTACATGAAAATAAAGAATAAATACTTGTAAATCAATTTAATAATAGTTCCTGTATACTTATGAAAAGGATGGAATTAATAAATTTGACATAAACTGATCACAAATTCTTTAATGAAAGATTGCTTTCCCTATATCTTCAGTTTAATAACAAAAAAATTTATTATTTATTAAAATTAAATAAATATTGTTAAAACAAAATAATAGTAATAAATTTGAACAGTTTAAATGTCAATTTATTAATAATAGTTACAATACAAAAAGAAAGGAAGTTATAAAATATCCTGATCATACTATGAAAATGTTCCAAGATTGTCCTACATGACTACTAAAATTATAAATACATTGAAAAAAAGTAATAAAATATAAGTATATGCAATTAAAAAAAATATTACTGGCTCCACTTCTAGTATGGACGAATTTCTTGAAGTTAAAATTATTAATAGTAGGAATAATGAAATTATAGAAATTGTTATAATTTCAATTTTTCCTAGTATATTATAAAGCTGTAATTATAAAGACAATTTAACAAAGACAATATAATTTAAATTAAATCATTTTAAATGGTACTCAAAAAATTAAAGGTTTTAAAAATTCTAGACATTTTGTCAGTTATGTTAGCATCAACGGACAACATAAAACTGTCTATATAATTTGTTTGTTTACTGTACAGTATATAGGAATACTTGGATACAATATTTAATACAGTATTTTGAAACGTTGTTCTTTTATGAAATTTCTCTAACTATGCGACTTGTTTTGAAACAAGTCTTATGTTCTCTAATATAGCTTAAGTTTGGAAAATTCTGCATCAGCATTTACTTCTAAGAAATGTTTATTTAGTTGGGAACAAGAGTAGTTAAAGAATAGCCTGAAGCTGGCCGTAGGTTAAAAACGCTAGTGGCAATAAAGAAAGTTATACATACAAGATAATATGTGTTTACGTGTTATTTTGTTAAATAACGGGGAAACATAATCACACGTTTTATATACACAAACAATAATGTGTTAAAGAATAAAAATAACGGACAGATAATAATTACCAAGACAAAGATAATCCGTGCCCGTTTAATTATTTAATAACTAACTCTTCTAATATATCCGTTGTTTTCAATGCAATAGGGAGTTTTTGCCACATAACCAAACGTTTTCAATCCATAGAGTACTTCATAAACGCAAAAAGTTGTATTTTAAATTCAAATTCATTTTTTTTCTAATATGATTCACAAAGTTTCGTACTCTTACATTAGCAACAATGAAAAAATAACACAACGCAGTTTTTTACACCGGAACATCAGTATGTCCCTTGAAAACACTAGCAAAGTCATACTGCAGACTTTCACGAATTATATACATATGATAAAAGAAGCTTAGTAACGAAATGTATAAAGAAAGCCAAATAGGAAGGATACAAAACAGCTTGACAGCTGCTGTCTTCTAGCTAGACTGGGATTGCCTGTCACAAGCTGTTGCCATGTCTGCACATTTCCACATAGACTGACAGTTTTATCCAATTATAGTACCAGTACACATCTTACACGGCTTTTATACAAAGAGGATAATTCGAATGCCTTGTATTTATTTAGTTCATAACATAACATATGTATTGTCATAGTACAAAATCATTTTGTGTTGGCAAACAATAACAACACACCAAAATTAATAACACAAACACAAAAACAACGAATATACTTATGTAAAGCCACTGTTGACAAATAAGGGCCTAACTTTACTATTGTAGTAGGCGGGAAATTAGTCGAAGGCGCCAGAAGAATTAAAGAACTCGTCTATAATATAAAATGCTTATTTAACTAAAAATGTTTTAACGAATTTTCAAAATTTGAAATTTTTTTTAGTTTTAAACTTTGCGGAAGATTATTAAAAACTTTATTTCCATATACCGAGGAAGATTTTGAGACATTTGGAGTCTGTGATATTCATTTCATAGTACAAAGACTCTGTGATAAACCTACAGTTTTCTACCTTTAAATGTTCAAAAGGATGAATCTTTTAATGACACATTTAAAACAACGATCCACCGGAAAAGTATTCTAAATTGTACATCTGAACCGGATTTTATAACGTTTAAAATATTTTATAGTAATAAGTATCATATGAAATACATATTTAAAGAAATATGTAAATGTACGTTTATTTTCTATAACTACACTATCATTCACAGAAACTCAACTCTTTATAAAATAATACATGAAAACTCAATTATATTGTTACAATACTTATTACGGAAGCATTATAAAGTTGTACTTTACCTGTAAAATGAACAAGATGTCAGGAACACAAGTGACCAAGAATTAAACTTAAGTCAAAGTTTCAAAGTTATCCTTCTCTGATCACTCAGGAGAAAGTGTCTTTCACCACTTCTTTTCCCTTTATTTATTTTTTACTTAGAATAGGTTTTAGTTACCTCCGTCAAAATCCAGGAATTTTTATCCTTTATTTTCGTTATGCGCTTTCTTTTGCATTACGGACCGATTTTTCAATTTGGCCTTAACCTTAAAGGGTAGTCATGCCTTAAGGCTAAAATTTACTTAGCTTAGTAGGAGACAGTGTGGGGATTCTGATTGACTGGTATCAAACGAAAGTTTTTTTTCGGTTCAGCCTTACTTGTCAGAAGAAGTCTATAAAATCCTCTTATGAGTAAAGCGTAACGTTTGCAAGAAAAATCAAATACGAGTTTGAATTCAACTTGCAGCTAACAAGACTTCATCTATGGAACTGTTTATTTCTATTTTGACTTTTCTTTTTTGACGATTACGATACAAAATATTTTGTAACATTTGCAATAAAATATTTTTTATTTATTATTTATTTATTTATTCTTGTTGAACACAGTCAACCATAATGTATACTAAAAAGTATTCATTACGTGACAAACAAACACTGAACTGAATAGTTTCTTTTGTTTGTTTAATATTTTTATACGTTTTCATTGTTTACGTCCTTGCACCATCTCAATCTGTAGAGAGCCTTAGCAAACCTTGAGTGAAGTGCAACTGCTCTAAGCATTATAGCTAAATCTGCTAATACTGCTTCACCAACTAAAAAAATACTTGTTGAAAACTCATAATGTCAGTGTTATTACGCTATAAAAATAGATATACTTTTCAAATTAGATTGCTTTGAGTTGAACGAAGAGAGTCGATATGCATTATCAAGCGTATTTACTTGAAAACCTAGTTGATTATTTTTAAACTTGTGATAAGGGAAGTAGTTGAACATCAAGGGTACCAGCTAATAGGTTTGTATGATAGCAGCTGGTGTGTTTATTAGTCATTGTACGTATTAATGGTTTATGTGGCTTTGAGCTTAAACGCAGAAACAGGAGACTAAACAGAACTAGCCTTTGTTGTTTAGACTGCGTTGTCTCTCTAATACGCTTTGACAAAATTTTCCACTTCAAGTTGCCCTAAATGTCTTTTGACTGTGATAAACCCGCCCTTTACAATTTATATCAATATATTCATGTTTTATTATTACAACCTGCTGAAACGAAATTCAAGACTTTAATAGCCAGTGTTACTTTGTCATTTAAGTTGCACAATTAACATTAGTTGAACATAAGTAACGTGTCCTGTTATATATAACAACACATTGAGGTTTATTTTATTTTCTTGGTTTAAATATGCTTAGTACATTTTTCAGTTTACTACATTGGAAACTTAATAGTTTGCAAATAGGTACTATTTAACGAAAATTATTTGTAAACGTGGTCTAAAACTATATTCCTAACCAATGTAATCTGATCTAAATAGGTATGCACCCACACAAAATCTGTATGGCGTTTTACAACAGCCTTGATATTTATTTAAGTATTTGTACTATTCCAGATTGCCCTAACAGAAATCATCAGAATGTGAATCTAAAACAAATTTTACCATAAAATACATATATAAGACCCTGTAGTTTATGAACCGTACATACTTATGGGAGAAACGGCTTAGCAGACGTACTATATTTTAAAATTTTGCGAGTTTAAACTACACAAAAACTAGACTTTGCTTTACCGAAACCTATCTAATCTGATATACATCAAGTGTACCATAGTTAACGTAATCTAACGAAGGAGTAAAAGTTAAAAAGGTAAAGTTTGTCTTGTTTAACGAGGCCAAGTTGGGACTACAAAGTCCTCTCTACCACTCAACATCGAACTTTATTTACCGTTACCGTATTAGTCACATTACAAATAGTAAGTGGTGACTGCGGGGATCGAACCCGCGCCACCGGAGTGATGAGCTCCGGGTCGCGCGCGATACCAATCCGCCATAGATCTGCTAACGTAACGAAAGAATTTCTTATGTTGAATAGTAGGCCTATACACTATCAAGGGTTCTGCAAATGCAAATGCACTTGTGCTTTGAAAATAAAACTTTTTTTATACAGAGTCACGTTTAATTAAGAGTGTTCAATGCTGGTTGAGAACTTTTAATTATAACTTATATGTAATAAACACTTGTTGAAGTAGTTCATCTAAATATATCTTTGTGAGTCTTATTTCACAAGCTACTTCAGACTTTCTGCCATTCAGGTCATAGCACAATATGCTAAATCAAACGTGACAGAAATGTATCGTTCAAAGATTATTATCCTAGCGCTTCTTTGTTCAAATACTTCTCAACTGCAAGAAAGATACTTTTTAGGAAACGGAAGTTCTTGGAAGTGAAGTAAAAGTGAACCCCAGCAAAGTTCTCGAATCCAAACTTCTCAATCCCCTTTATACATCTCACTTTTACTTTACACTTTATTTTATAATTGAGTACTAAAAA
The DNA here is from genome assembly GCA_018831715.1 of Matsumurasca onukii. NCBI lineage: Eukaryota > Metazoa > Arthropoda > Insecta > Hemiptera > Cicadellidae > Matsumurasca > Matsumurasca onukii. The sequence continues at coordinate 56,039,842 of CM032058.1, read as the reverse complement.
CTTCAGAACATTGAGTACATTTCTTAGTAGAAATCTAAAATATATCATCAGTATGTACGGTCGTATGCAGTCCTAACAAACGATTTGTATAGCTTAAAATAACCCTTTAGCTTATTCAACCCCTTGACTTGCTTTTGTAAAAATTTGTTTTAAAATTTTTTGTAACGGTACTTGGTTATGCGTTTTTTAAATTGCTTCTAACTTTTAGATAAGTTGGGTTATTACAGTGTCAGGTGTTTAACTATTCATTGCTAAGTTCGGTTTATCCATCTATATTGACGAACAGCTCAGGGCTGGCTATATGTAATATATATAATAGTAATTCACTACTCGCAGAAACAAAACCAATTTTAAAATAAGCGAATCAACCTTACGAGTTAGGTGGAACAAGTGTCGTATATAATTACTTTAAAAACACACAAAAGGCCAATACAGTGTAAGGGTTTAAGTGGCATATAGTTGAACTGGTTCGGCTTTGCTGCCTTACAACACAAAGTGACCAAAAACCAATGGACCTTTACAGATTGCATTCGAGAAAACCAAATTAATGTGCAATTTCAAATCTGCATGCCCCGAAATATATAGACAATAAAAATGATAAAATCCAAACGGTTCAATAAATTTAAGTACAATGGAGAGGTTATCCAAGGGCAGGAATTGTCAAGTCTTGAAACGAAAATATGCTAGCAAAAGATGACAATTACCTAAAACTCAGAACCATTGTATTAAGAAACCCAGTGACTACAAAACAGTCATCAGTTTGAATGCGTTTATGCAGCAACATTCTTAGTTCTAAATAGAAATATGAATTTACGATATCTAGCACAAAAAAGGAATGGAAAATTGTTTCAAAAATACAAGTCTATATTTTTCGTAGTAGTTAAGGAATAAGATATATATACTGGTATTTAATAATATACATAAGTAATATTCTGGTATTTATTCAGACAAAAGAAAGCGAAAATTGAAGTTTAACGGTTAATAAAATTATTCAATCTTGTAGACTTATACAGCAAATTTAATAACTATTTTCTTAAACCAATTAACTGTTTCGCCTTATTTTGAGTTGTATACAATTATTTTATGACACTAGTAATAAGGCTATACAATTAAATGGATCAAGACATTTAAGAAAATAGTGTATACAGATTGACTATAATTTTGATAGAATAGTAGTTAGTGCTTGATTGGACATTTGGTCAAAGGAAGATTGCCTGGATTGATGCATGAAAAAAACTAATTTTAAAAGGATAAAGCAAATGTGGGAACAATGAAAAGCCTGTTCCAAAACTGCTTTATTGTAGTAGCGCTATCTGACTCGGCCCTAACGTGAGTAACAATAATCTTCGTAAGGGTTTTTCATAGTTGTCAACCTTTAGTTTATTGAACAGAAAAACACACTAGTAGGCTACTATCTTTGTAGTATTCGATATCTTTGTAATCCAAATTTCTTTGTTGCTAACGCTTACGGCATTTACGTTATAATGTTTTATATTTGACATAGTAAATATTTTTTGTCATTCTGCTCTGAAAACAGCTGCTTTAGACACATGTATTGACAGTGTCACTTTTACACCCAGGTAAATAAAGTATTGTTTTAATGACATTTTAATGATCTTTTGTGGCATGTACATCAGCTGGTTCAACGAGATTGTTTTGATTGTTTAAAAGTTTAACACTGACGTCTAGTAAATCAGTGAAACAACTGTTTCTTCAACACATTATAATTCAAACTGTTGAGCTCAAAACAATTTTTACTTAATTAATTGTTTATAATATTAAACATTTCTTGACATATTTATGTCTCATTATTATTTGCATCATGACAAAATATCTTCAGACATTCATAGCTCATCACTGACCCGAATCTTTTGACCCCCGGTCATTTAACGTCCTCGGCTGCGTCTCGGACGTTAACTTGACCTCGTGTCAAAATGTGTCACTTTAGGACCTAGTGATGAAATAAACTATTGTATGAAGGTCGTGTACAAAGGATCTGTATAAAGGGTTTGATTGTTTGAATAGCTTGGGTCTTAGCTGTGGAAGCAGGAAGTTATATAAACTCTCCTTTGTTTTCAAACTTCGCCGTCTCCGCTCTAATTCCTTTTTGTGTCGTTTGCGTTTTAAAAACCGGTAGTTAAATTATTTTAACCAGCAGGTACTGAAAAGTTCAATAACATCAGGTCAAGTCACTAATAAAGTTTCATTTAGGCTCATTAAACGGTACATACTTTTCTTGGCATTTGTTCTTATAGTATAACTGCTCATTAAAACTTCAATAATAGCTTCAATAAATTTAATATTTTGTAATTGATCTTTTAAAATCGTGTGTATTGAAAGGTTTTTTTAATTTACACGTGTATTCGGTGGTTCAAGTTCATTCTTCTGTTCACTTTGGATTAAATAGTTTTAACAATTTGTAGTTTACGTTTCTAGTAACAGTTGTACGAGAAGAACTATCGGTAATCGAATTAGTAAATTATGCTTATTATTTCATACAATGTACAGAATAATAAATTGATCATATTTTGATGTATGTATAACAAGAATTGGATGACAAAAAAAATGGTTTGATCTTAAAAACGTGACTGCAACAAATCAACTTATCTATATTAGGATGATTTCATTTGTCCATAGTAGTAAACATAACGTACGTATAAATAATGTATGCATAATTTAAACGTATAATAATATAGTTTGTAATAATGATGTATAATATAAAACAGCGTTTCATTTTAGTTTTCAGATGACGTTATTTTATTTAAATAGATGAGTTATTGTAACCAGCAGGGGCAAGTTCAATATAATATGTTCAATAAATTAAAACATTTGAATTGGACATTGAATAATTTCGTTACGGATTCAATAAAACAAACAAATCAATAATATAGTCCATTTTATTCGTTTGAAGTTTATGTTCAAGCTAATAACTAATAACAAAATTTATAAACCAGCTTAGGGATTTACAAAATATAAAGCTTACGTCTATAAGAAATGGTAACAAACAACATGGGCTTTGATTAGAAACATTTATATTTACACTATGAGGAACTTATTCAAATCAAACTCTATTCGCCAACCTTAAAACAAGAATTGAGCACTTTAGACAAATATGTATACAAACCAAGCCTGGTTATTATGTACAATCTTGATTACACCCTGTAGATATGTGGCAAACAATCAACTAAGATTTCAACAAACACAAGTTGTTTAAACAGATTTGGAACCAATACTCAACATTCAACCTATAAAAGCCTTTGTCGCGTTTTGATAAGAAAAAACTTTGTACAATTTAAATCATTCTTTGAACATAGTGATTAAAAACGCTTACCTTAAGCTGGACAAATCATACAAACTTCACGAAATATAAATATCAGTTTATGATACAAATATAGTACAAACACAAGTTGTTATCTTTTGTGTAACAATTGTCGTAAGACTTTATAACAGCTATAAAGATATTCTCAACGGGTTAAACTAAATACTTTTATCTACAAAATGTACATTTCTTGACCAACCTCAACGTATCACAGACACCGAACCCTTAACGGATAGTTTTCACATTTGTATCCAACTTCGGTGGAAAACAGTACACTACGATATGCGCAAAGACGATTTTGGGCTTATATTTATTTTGTTTAAGGGCCATAATACTGAGTAATTTTTATACCATTGACAACTGAGTAGGGAAGACGTTCAAACGATAGTATGAAATTCGACTTTCAATCAAATAGCTAAATGTGTGTAACTACTTTCACTGCAAACGACATGATCAAACATGAAAATTAAATTTCTTCCCATGGTAGTTGGAAGTGCACCTAGGCACCCGACGCTGTAATAGTGGTGCCGTAAGTTATATTTAAAAAGTAACATATATTTTTAAGGAGTATTCTTAATTTTAATATTGTGTTTACCTATTTCATCTTTTATTACCCGTTCATTTTAATATCCCAAAACAGTTCAATGCATTGATCGTAGCGCACACTATTCGTTTTGAAATAAAACAGAATTCACAACATTTAGTCAGATATGATAATGTACTTGTGGCCTCTTACAGTTTTTACGGCCGTGGCACTTCACTTGATGTAAACTATAGTTCACAAGCTGCTGTTATCAGTAGACACGGCTTGCTTGATAACGATGTTGAAGAAGCCACCAGTGAGGCGATCAGGAAGGAGAAGTGAGGGGCAGTGGAGCCAGGACAGACCCCTTCCTCCGGTCTGCATTGCTGCTGGGTTCTCACCTGGAACAGCCAATGAACTAAAGTAGGTCTAAAGTGTCTGTGAAACGCAGTTTGTGCAGAACTTATAGACCCATTATCTTAGTAGTAGGAAGTAACGTACCTTACAACAATACTGAAAGACATTTGTGGCTAAATAGTGTGACGATTAGCTTGCCTTCGTCAAATCACTAGCGCAAGCACGTGGATTTGACTGTTTTTCTAAAAGCGTTGTGTGATTGATGCCCACATCTCACAGTGGTTAAGTAATAAATTAAAAATGTCATTGGCACGGCTACTTATTAAGTTGGCGTATACATAATTATCGTGCTGCGTTGTGGAACAAGCATTTCATTACATTTTAATATTGCACAAAGGCAGTTCATCATCAATACCAGCTACACAACGATCTACACTCATATTTTAACACAAACGTACAATTATAACTCGTACTTTCGCGTTGTGTAGACAAGCAATTTCAACGACGTAAGACACGCTGCAGATACTTTTAAAGTCACCCAACCTGATTAGAACAGGACTAAATCTGTTTGAAGCAACCAATCAGGAACGCTTTGCGTTGCCGGGTCTGGATTGGCTTGCAATAAGCCAACCAGGCTGCAAGTGGGTCGAGTGAGTGATGCTTTGTTAACCCGAGCTCACGCTCTTGCAATCTTCTCTTGCATGCAAGCTGCACAGGTTTATGTTTCAGCAGGCACTTTGTCTCGTCCTTTTCGAGTTTCTCCGTATTTATAACTGAACTTTATAAGCATTTTTGTGTTATTAAAGCTTATTTGAAGTCTAATATATAGCTTTTTAAGCATAATATAATGGTTGTGGGCATAATAGGAAAGTATTTTCATCCTCTTGTTAAGTTTCATTATGCTACGGTCATTATTATGATATTTGCCTACTAGAAACAAGGTCTAACCATGTAATAAAATTATATACAGTTTTGGTAATAAATTAGGCTAACAAACATTCTAGCAAATCGATCATTCATCTTCGTGAAATGTTTAAACGAGTTTAAACTCTTTATGAAGGCTAACACAACAAAGTAGTTTTTGTAAGACGTTAACACTTTAGACAATTTTGAACCATACATTAAAATCAAATTGAATACTCATTTGGCATTCATTAACGAAATCGAATAATTTCGTAGTTAGTTTTTATACACAATTCCAAAACAATCGTTACTTCAAGATTTACACGTCTTTCAAACGATGTGTCTATTTTCTTTGATAAATAAGAAAATCGACATTGTCTTTGATATTGTAAATAAAATATGTACATATTCAAATATATAAATTTGGTGAGTTGCTGCACAGATAAAACATCAATGTCGTACCATCCAAAAACTGAAGTAAAGCATTCCAATAAAACTGCGTCACAGCCTGGTGCTTGACTTACCGTTAAGTATGTGCACCACTGTGCTGGCGGGCTGTGCGTTGTTAGGCACACAGCTGTAGTTGCCCGAGTGGTCACGTGTAGCCGTGGCTATGACCAGGCTACTCGACTTGGCGGCTAGCTCTGCGGTCACATTGTAGCCGCGGTCAGCGTCGTAGTTGACCATGCGGTTGTTGTGGTACCAGAACACGTAGACGGGAGGTTCTGGACTCTGCCGCAGCATGCAGACGAGCCGCAGCAAACTGCCGAGCTTTAGGTACTTCTCCCCTGGCCCCGAGATCTCTGCCCGGGCCTCTGTAACATGTTAAGAGAGAAGTTTTAGTTGGTTTGGATAAAGTAACAATGGACCGGTAGAAAATTCCATCGATTTTTGGTAATGTAAAACATTAGCATGATTAATATTCAACCATATTTGTTATTAGGCACCCTTGAAAACCCCAATAGATCTGTTTACGGTCGTTTTCCTGTAACTCAAAAACAAAGTGAAGGATTATAACGGATTTTTTTTGTCTTATAGAAATTGATTGTAAACAGATTTGTGTTTGTTTCAAGAGTTTATTACTAAATAAATTAGCTATTTAGCGTTTATACAAATTAAGATCTGTTTCAAGAGTTTCTTATTGCAATTGCCAGCGTGGTGGCTGAGTCGATTGCGAGCGATATTCTGATACTATAGTTCACATGTTCGATCCCCGCCTCAGCCAACGGTCGGTGGTTAATTTGTCGCTAAGGCAACCGCACAGTCAGCATAGGTTCATGGCACTGGCAAATTAACAGTAAAAAATCTCATCATGGTGTAATTATATTAACATAGACATCAATGGACCTTTCATGATTAAAGTTTTACGTTTACCCTCATGACCTCTCATACGTCTCGTAGCGTTGTGTAGTTTTAAACACACATGTAAATACAATAATATCGCAAAAATAAAGTCAATTAACTCAAAAGTTAGCGTCACGTTATAGAGTCTATTCAAGGCTATAAGTGAAAATCGATTCAAAAATTTCTTTAACTTAGTAAACATAGTTACATGGTACACCGGGTAAATCTAAAAGCTACGAAAGAAATACTTTTCCCCTTCGATTCTTTCAGTACCATTAGCAGTTCAACTTAGCTAAGAGACCTTCACATAAAATGGTAGTCGTTACAGTTTAACAATTGTATTTTAATTGTCTATTTTTTCGAAAGCCAAGCAACATATAACTCATATGCAACATAAGCTAAATGTGAAGCTTCTCCTCTTAGACTCTTCTTCTTTGAAATATCTTTGCAAAGAGTTTGACCGTTTACTTATTCTAAATAATATAGTTTTTAGATAAATACTATAAACACGTAGCGTTTTATATAAAGTGTTGTATCTGTACATTGTGTCAGGGATAAAAGTTGAACTGCTGAACAAATCTCTGGTTTCGGTCAATTGCCGCATAAGCTCCCACATGAGGACCTCCTGCGGTTGAGTATCTTTTGACATTACATACTCTTAGACATGTTTTAACAAGCTGAAAGCTGTTGAGTTATGCTATAGAATTAATCTTAGTCAACTGAATGGACGGTATTCTACATGTCTAAACCCTATATTTTCAGAAGTTGAGCTTCTGATCACGCTGACTCCCGTGCATCGCGGTCATATTTTCATGAAGACATTTCTTTCTTTTCGATTTCTTTTCGCTTCGCTTTGCATCCATGACGTAATAAGTGTCGTATAAACTATATATACGCACTACTGTACGTGTTTTATGCGATAAATACTTAAAAGTGATTTTTTCGACCACGTGCAGACTTCACGTGAATGGACAAGCTTAAAAGTAAAAGACCGTTTTTACCGTTGAGGAACAATTTTACGTTATTTTTACAATCCAAACAAAGGTGCAAGTTAGTTTCTAATTGCATCTCAGTGTTCAGTATTTGCCAATATATTTTTGTGTCAAAGTGTCATTATATAATTATTGTACTGTGACGGTTCTTAAAGTGAATAAATACCGGAATTTACTGTTTGAGTTTAATTATCGCTGTACAGTTAACCTTCCCCGCTTGCAGTTAGTTGTTATTTGATAAAATCGTGGCGTGAAATTGATTGCCCCTATTAAAAATAACTGTCAGAATCTTCACTGAATAACTTGCATAATTTACTAGTTTCACAAAATGTGCTCCTTTACCTAACACATCGATCAAAACTCGTCTTGTTGGTAAAGCTAATTTACATCATCCACAAGCTTCACAAGTAGTGTGGGCCTAATACGTAAAAAATACAATCAAAACGTTAAAAAACAAAATAATTCAAACACCACTTGGTTGATGAAGGAATAATAAAGCGATACCGTTGAACGGTTCTAATAAATATTTGTTTTCTAGACAGCGGTTTAATCAATTCGGTCAGAAAGAGTTGAAAGGTTGACTTGTTCTGAACAATAAATAAAACTGATTGTGTTTGCAGCTCCCAATGGTATGCAATCACACTAAAAGCTATACCGGAACATTCCCGTGTTCTAGGATATTGTATGGCAATCGTTGATTGAATAGTTTTATAACCAGGATTAATGAACATAGACCACTTATTGACTTAGAGGTTTGTTTTGAACTGCGGGGTTATTTGTTCTTGTTATAATCTCTCTTCTCTTGTTTTGAAATATTAATTTGTAGTTGTATGTAGTGTTTTACAATAAAACCAACACAGTGAAAGGCATTTGTCCGTAGAGTAATTTGACGAAAATCCTTTTGGGGTTAGTATTGTGTAGTTAACTTTTATGTTTTGGTATGAAATTTAAAATTTGAAAGCCTACCTGTATTTGTTTTGACTTATATACACAATGTATTTCGGTATATTAATATAATATGGGTTTTGCAGGGTCATCCAGTGAACTCATAAGTGAAGATACTTAAATCCATTTCATATATTTTGTAAATTAGGAGAATGTTTGACTATTTTTTACCGTCTTTCACGTGTCAACGCGTGGGAAACGATATAAATCTATTCAGTTTTCTTAGTAACAACAAGACATTATAAATTATATTATGAGGCGTGTAGGATAAATAAGGATACTATCCCTGAAATCAAACTAAACCTATATATTGTATTTACTTATGTATAGGTCCATGTCATTTTTACTATTCGTTCAGCCACCATTTTGGATTTAACGTATTATATTGTTATTAAGAAGCTACATAACATAAAACATTGAAAACTGGCATGAATCCATATGGACTAATGAAGAAAAATCAGAAACATTAATACAAACCTTTGTATTAACAAACCCCAAATGGTAAACATTTTAATTCGTTAAAGGTAATACAGCAGAAGATATAGCGAGGTAATTGATAAATATGGACTAGATATACTGTTGCTTGACAGTAAAAGACCAGTTACTGTGAAACATCTTACATTGGAACCTCTAAACTGTATTTTACACAAGGTTTTTCTGTCTTATCTCCATTATTTTTGGAACTGATTACAACAGCTACTGTAGATTTGCTCGGTAAATACATTGTCTATTAACGTTTATCTCTATATACTAAGTAATGGTACATAAGTTTTGCCATTCGACTAAGAAGTTGTTAGGAAGCTCAACACTGCAAACCACACTTTTCTACGACGTTTCCTTCTCTTTGGTGAGAGTAATGAATAACAATATATTAAAAAACAATTCGTTAACTAGATTCAGACACCTACCGACTACTTTGAGCTCAACGAAGATACTCATTGGAGGATGCGAAGAGACTTGACACTCGTAGAGACCAGCGTCTCTCTGCTGTACAAACTTTATCTGCAGAGTCCAGTCCTGAAACAAACAAACAGAAAACACAACTTGTATTTATTCTAAAGTTTAACTCGTTCAAAAAATATGTAAACAGTCCAAGGAAATAAAAAAACAAAGTAATACCATTTTTGTGTGTAATTTAACACAGATTACTTTAATTTATGATTTAGCAAAAACATATTTTCCATCTTTCAAGTTTATTTCTCACGCTTTATTAGACAGAAATCTTCAAAAATTAAACTTAATAAGCTTTAGAATCCTATAAGAGTGGTTCACGTAAAACAAAATTAAAAGTTTGGCTTGTTTAACGAGGCGAAGTTAGGGCTACAAAGTCCTCTCTATCACTCAACCTCGACCTTTACGTAGCGTTGCCGTATAGTCACATTATAAATTGTAAGTGGTGACTGCGGGGATCGAACCCGCGCCACGAACGATTTCAACCCGCCACGGGTCCGTTTTAAAATTGATTACTTTTCATTTTTAAGACTTAATAACAGACACTAGACTAATCATGGAAGACCTACCTCTGAATTCTGCAGGTGAATGGCCTGGTACCTCTCGTCCCCTGTGTAGGTGGTAAGGCCGACAGTCAACAAGTGGTAGTCTTTCCTCCGTATCCACGAAACCTGGGCATACATTTCTCGTAACTAACTCGTCACTGACTCTAATTCTTTAACTTTATACAAAAACACTATAATTTTACTAAGACAATGGCATTTTATGTTGGAATCAATAAACATTAAGTAACGTAAATTTTCGTACCGAAAAACCTCCATATAAAAACATGATGAATTTAATGTTGTATTAAATTATTCTCTTTTAACCGTCCTTTTAAGTAATGTAAATTAGAGCTCTATTTTCAGTATTCCATTGATTTAAAGCATTCCAGAGCTCTAAGTACCGTTCTCTAAACTTAAGTACCATTCTTAAAACGGATTTCAAAGCAGGGTTTGTCAACGTAAGAAAAATCAGTTTTATCCATCCTTAATAATATATACCCTTGTTTGGTTTTTTGGACTGAAAATCCCACATCGTCACTTTTTTCATCACACAGACAACTGCATCATAATGCCTAGCAGTTAAAGTCAATTTTAAGTTGAGTACATTGTACACACTTACCATGCCGTCACCAATGTTGTGTACGACACACGGCACCATGGCTGTGCTGCCGGTCTGAGCAGTGATCATGCTGGAGTTCTCTGTGAGGAAGTGAGGGGTAGTGATGGAGGGAAGCTCGCTTCCAGTTCGTTCAAGGCCGCCATGGCCTCCGTAGTGGTCTCCGCTAGCTGACCCATTATACCTGCAACATCAAACGTTGACTTTAAGTAAACAAGGTACTTCAGTGCCGTAGCCAGGGTTGAAAGGTATTACTAGTAAGTAGTTTGGGGAGTGGAAGTTGATATTTTCAACACTCTTTTGAAAAGCCCTTTAGTGCCACTTTGTGGTACTGAGTGAAAACAACCAATGATTTATATTTAATATACAACTGCTGAATAGCGCCCCTCTACATCGCAAATTTTTCATACTAAAAATCAGCCTAAATCTTATTTTTATGGTGGAACGGCTGTTTATCGCGGAAATATTGTTATGTATTTCTCTTTGTTATTGTTTACATATGTTTTGAGTAATTTGTGTTTACTTATTAGTTTAACTCAATTGTTTACAAGCTATAACACATGTTGCTTAGTAATAATAAACATTGTTTCTCAATTTACTATTAAAGTGTGTTGTAATTTCTCTCTTTATATAATGTTTTTATAATTTAAACCTCTCTCATTCTTTTTCTTCCACTATACTCATTTAATTGATCATCTCAATACCTTTCTCTTGACAATTTCTCATCTCGCTCTTACTGGTTCTTCAGATTTCTTTAATTTAATCCATTACAAAACAGATGTATGTATTTTGTATTTTTAATTACAAGTATTAGTCACAGGATAAATTAAATCCACAATTGATTCCACTCTTATCTTTTGTCGTTTTTAGAGCACACGGCACCGTTCTATCAACGTTTACTATCTTATTCACAAATCAATATATTGGATTTTAAACGATTACCATAAGTAGCCAATTAATCGTAAAATTATTTCAGCCACACCAAACTAACAACCGGGTTCAAAATACTCGAGTACGAATTTATAATGTACCTAGCACCACCGTTTTTTTCCATTCACACATTCACTGCTACAGACATGTTTTAACATGCAAATTTGTACGTTATTCAATGTTATGACTGTGGTAAAGTTCCATACCGCTAGCATCGAATGGGTACATTGATACTATAAAAACAATCTGTACACTTGTCGTCAATAGGTAACATCGATTGTGGTCTTGAAACGTTGAGCATGGTCAACACTGTTAAAACATACAAGAGCAACAGAACCAACAACAAGCGGTGAATGAAAACTGTGACAAGAGTTATTTTAGGATGCAATATCCCGGATATTGCTATATCGACATCCGCTTAGTTTTGCGATCCACAAACATTTATTTACCGTTGGAGATATTTTTTGTTTTGGTCATGCACTTGGACTTGCAGTCAATGTTTTAGCAAATTTATGAATTTCCAAAGCTTTATTAAAGCAATACTTAATAATGTGCTATTTGGAACCGTGTGATGAGTTTATAGACCATCAATGGGAAACTAATTCAATAAATAGGTTTCCGAGAAGTAGTGTGAATGTTATTGGATATGCATGTGTATAGTAAGTATGGATACAAATTGGGTTGAGTGGAAATAAATGACTTAAAACTGTTACAATAATATATTTACGTTTGTATGCAACTTTATAATGTTGTTTCACAATAAGGGAATACTCTATTCTATGTTTAACTATCAAAGAACAACTTTCCGAAAAATGTTACAGAACATTTTGACGACAATACATTTTTAAAGCCTTGATAACGAACAAAATACGTTAAAAGCAGAAATACCTAAATACAATAATAACCTTTTAGCATAACCGCCCGGCAAGCGGGAGACCCGGGTTCAAGTCCCGGTTCGGTCCAAACATTTTGTCTTCAAATTTCTTTAGTAATAAATAAAATAATAGTTATATACGTATCCGAATTAGTTATCTAAGTGGTATCAAGCTAATAATGCACAAAAATGCTATGATTTTAAAATTGAAGGGATTTTATAGTTTTTAGGCTTTACAGTTTTAAGGGATGTATAAAGATATTATTTTTAAAAAAATATTTTAAACCAAGGAAGTTTTCTGTCACCTATTTATTACTTACAAGAATGCCAATATACAGTGATATGTTTGGTTTCTTCACAAATAAATATTTGAATCGTATTATTAAGAATGATTTGTTTGTTGTTCTAGATATTAAAATTATTTCTTAACTTATACCAAATGTGAACGAATAGCTAATTTTGATGTAATAATAATAATTTATTTGCCATAATATACAAAACTCCTGTAAAACATAGTTTACCATGATTTCTAAAATTATAATGACAAGACGTTCCATAATATGACATTGCCGTTCTCTTTGGATATAATCCTATTGTTAGGTATATAGAAACATGCCACTCTTCAAAGAAAAACTATGTTTATAACATTTTAGATTATTTAGCTTCTTGAATAATTAAAACCAAAATATTAGTAAACATTCGAAAACATGAAATCAATTAAGATTTTAACCTTCAATTCGATTAATTAACCTTTGAGCCCTTTACAATATTGTCCAATAGCTGGTATTGCTACCGATATTGAGTTTGCAAGGAGCACAAATCTTCTTAGGAAACAGAAGACTCGCAAACGAGGTTAAGGCTCTTACAGGAGTCCGCCTTTCATCTCTTGAAAGCGGAATGAAATTCGGTGTTTCTTCTTTCAAATCTACTTCTCTTTGCTTATTTATGACGTGTTTATCCTTTTTCGGCTTTTCACCACCGTTTCTCAGCGTCCAATAAAATGCAGGTTAGTGTTGTTTTCGTTGAAATTCCGGAACTTTATGTGAAGTACTGGATTTATGTTTTAATCTGTTACCTACTGTACTTTCCAAGGAAGAATTGGTTTTGTGTAAGCTCGGTATCACCACATCATTTTAAGACCATTTGAAGTAGCTTCAATACTTAACAGTATAACATCGTATATTGAGCTGCCAATCCAGCCACCTGCACTTGATCAGGCGCATTAACCGTATTTCCTGTTTATTAGTAGGCTACAGAGCATGCAATTGGCTACGTACATCCTATTTTGCCATAGACAAGAGCATCGAGCGGCGCTTTCTCAGGGACTTGCCTACACAACGCCTCATCGCCAATTTCCTTCACAATCTTTACATACATATTACTAACGTGTCTTTTTCTTGTACCGTATCGCAAAAAACAATTCACAAAATTATTATCATATTTTGTATTACCATATTACGAGTATCATATTATTTCGAGTATCTCAATCGCTTTCTTAAAAGCATTTTCATTAATATGTATAACATTTATTTATTTATTCACCCAAACCACCTAGAAAACGAGACCGCTCCTAAATCCTTCAAACAAAGTGTCCTTAATGTTCTTCTTAATCACTGCATTTATAGCGTTTCAGAATACTTCGCTTGGTCATCGGGACAGTATATAAAATAGCTTAGGGTTTGTGAAGCTGATTTTTCTTTCTTTCTTGCCTGCAAAATGTGCATTTTCACTTATATTTAACTTTAACTTTAAATATTTAGTTAAGACCCTACAAATGTGTATGTTTTTATCTTTTAGTGTTCTTCTACTGCACAATACTTAATTTAACTATCGTACTTTGACAAAATCACAATTAATGTAAATTGATGTAAATTATGAAAAAATTACTTTGACTAATGACTATGACTATTTAAATAGCTTCATGGTTTTTGAAGAAATGGTACTCATTATTTAAGGGCGATATGAATTTTTATAGCTTCACACGTTGGTAGGCTTGAGTATTTTGCATAATTAAGGAAATCAAGATACGGCAGTTCAGAAACTACTGCACAAAGCAGGTTTCTTTTAAAGGTAGGACCGCTAACTTAGTCTACTGCTAAATTATTAAAACTCTTATGTTTTCATCCGTAAGACTAACTGTAAAAGAACACATAAAATACAATTTTCCACAAACAAAAGCAATAAATGACTTAAAAATAAAAATGTTATATCAAAACAAAAATTCAAACAAATGAAACGAAATGGTACTAGACTGGAATACGTCCAAATGGGACAAGCTTATGTGAGATGGAAATTGACAATTGTCAGTTCTATGAAATCTGTAGCGGATAAGAGTTCTTTATCCAAACCGTAGCAACCCGTCAGTTCTCCCCCTCCTCTTACCTCCCACTCTTTCACTCTTTCTCTCTCTGACAAAATTTACTAAAATACAAAGACACAGAAATAAGCTAATCCTAAATCAGAAATGGAGGTGTGTTTGGTATAACATGGGTGAAATCAAAGGTTTGGACTATGAAAGAGCCAGACTCGGCTCGAAAAAGTCCTTTTGACCATCCGTTATTTTATGTCCTCGGCTGCGCCTCGGACGTTAACTTGACCTCGTGTCAAAAAGTGTCACTTTAGGACCTAGTGACCAAATACACTATTACCAAACAGCGTTTAAAACATTGCTTACTATTTCGTGTTTCCTTATTTATTTTGCTATTTTCAATTTGATAACGTTTAACAAACGAAAACCTTTTCATTGGGTTTACTTGTTTTTATTTACCTTTTTTGAAAGTAATCATAAACCGAATTCTGTTTATTTATTTTCACGCATAAACACGTGTATTATCTTGTTCTGGTTTTAAGTGTATTTTTCGTCGTATGTATACTTAATAATTTAGGGCACAAAAACATTTCTGTTTAACAGCTTGATCTCCTCGTAAACTCTTATATTGTTGGAGACCTGTTCAATTTCCTACTAATTAACTAACAACGTGCAAAGCATTTTAACGTCATATATTACATTAAGAACAAATACTTTCCAACGTTGTTAAACTAAGCTCTCAAGTTAAGTAAAGGGAAGTCATAAGGTGTCATATTAGAGAAGAGGATGTTGACGAATCTTACGCCTCTAAAGTTTCCTGCAATTGCCAATTGTCGACTTGTTAAGTGAATATTCATTTCACAGCTTCTCAGAATCGAATTGCCGCGCATAATTCCGAATTATTCTGTTTAGCTGTGGTCATAAAAGTGCTTGCAACTTCGAAATTAACTTATTCACGTTTTCATTGTACATTGCGATATCTAAATGTTATATACGGAGTGCTTAGTTTGTTAGTCACCTGAACATATGACAATAAACTTGAATTAAGTGACATGAATAGTTCAAATAATATATTTTCAATATATTTTGCATTTCCTTACAAGTACATAGGAAAATATGTTTAACGTTTAACCAGTTTTCTGATAGCCTCAGCTCTTTAATCGAAAGCACTTGAAACGAAGAGTCTTTCTTGACATCACGTTTTCTATGGACAATCTTTATTCCTAGAAAAACTGATCTACTTTGTATCATCGTTGATGTAAGGCTCATACAAAAACTATTAGAAAAAACCAGGTTTTATTATGGATTATGTTTATAATTATCGTTCGTATTAAGTTAAAAGAAATACTAGTTAAAATAATCGTCCTATAAAATGACGTGTGTCATATTAAAATTGTATGATTACAGTTTCCTTTGAAGAAGAGACGGAGATCTAATAGTACATATATTCGTTCGTTTTATGTTAACTTATTCATCTCGTAATACGATTATGTTATTAAAATACATGTATAAATACTCTGTAAGATATTATTGCTAAGTGACAGGCGTGTAAAAGAATACACAACAAAGGCTTTCATTATTCCTGACGTTGATTCCCTTCTCTGAGTGTATCTCTTTGTATCGTGGAAACCTGTGAAAAGGTTGGATATCGGTTTCAGCCGTGACAGTTTCTTTGACGAAACCGGTTCGCTGATTCTACATACACTATACTTCATACTTCATGGAAAGATACGTTCCTTGCTTCTTAGCTACGATGAAGTAGTGGTTGGCCTACGTTGTTACTCAGTTTGTGTATCGCTGTTCCCACTTACTATTAAACGTAAGACTTCTTGTAAAATTTGTATCATTGAGGTTCTTATACAAGTGTATTGGGTTACGTTCAAACATATAATTTCTTGTGATGGTTGTTGGGTGACAAAAAAAATCTAAAATCCAAAAATCTAAATCTAAAATTATCTAAACCGGTTCGATTCCCAGCCGAAGTGATAACTTTTCAGGATGAACACGCCCCGTGGTTTGGAAGTCACGTAAAACCATTGGTTCATTTCATTGGTCGTTGGGATGATAATATTAATGATCAAGTCTGGGGAACAGTCGGTGCTAGTTTTCAACAAGATAATACATTTGTAACCAATAATCATTTAAACGTTTTTAATAAAGAACCCATCACTTTGCTTTTTTTAATTTGAAAACTACTTAACTCTCTGAACCATATTTTTCTTTACACAATAATCGGTCCTTGTTTTTGAAGTTGATTGAGTAAGTTTGAAATTGAGTTTAAGTACACATATGTCATTAAGTTCAAAATACTCTACAGTTAAAGAGCTTAGTGGTTGCTTTTTATGAAATCTGGTTCAAATTTGAAATATTTTTAACTTAGTTTATTTTCTGGACCAAACTATAGAATCCATGCACTTTTGTAAAAAAATAAACTACAAATTCAAATACAACAGTTTATAAAATATATATTTGATTTATTGTTATAATTATTTTAGTAACTGCTGTTTTTGTTGATGCTTTTGCGCGTAATCCATATGTAAAGGGTATAAGTAGATTTTGAACCAAAATTTTACAACTGTAAATATTTTTGATACAACTGTGTTTAGTTGATAACTTTTAGTAATATCCTTAAAAGTATGACTTATTCACAGAAGTAAAATGTATAAATATGTTAAGTGGCAAATAATAATCCATAAAACCAAACCAGCAAAAGTGCTTTTACCACAAGAATCCTTTCGGTTACGTTGTGCTCGGGAAAAACAAGCAATATTGTGGGTTTATGGCTTAACTTTGGTAACTTTTCAAATTTTCACTTTCAGAGAAACATGTTTACGCTCTCACAGTGTTTACTCTTGTATATTGACATTTTCCTCCGTTGTTTTTACATATTTTCCTTTCCCATCGTGTGTTCAAAACATACTTGGGAACGAAAACGTAACAAACCTACAATTCAGAGAATCTTATTTATTTTACTACAAGTTCTTTGGTAAATTGGTTCAACTAGTTTTCATAACATAAATAATCAGTTAGCCTTTTGTCAAAACTACAAACCTGTTCCATTAGATTTCAATACGTATTTCTTAGGCTCTGGTTGTACGATTCCTAGGCCTACCTAAAAGGTAGTTTGGGAAACCAACATTAAGCAAAAAACGTTTTAAACTCATCTGGCTGATATGTTGGTTGAGGAACTAAAGTACGTCTAAAAACTAAGACAAGTTAGTCCCGCAGAAGCGTAAAACCCAAATAAACGTACAAACTGAAATCCCATGTTAAAACTTAACGAACAAAACTCAAATATAATTCTAAAATATGATACTACGATATACTTGCATTGAAGTACAAAATAGATAATATTAGCAGAAATCATGAAGAAAAAGCTCCAATATTGGACAGATAAAGTAAGAAAATTTAAAAATCATATTAAAATAATATTAAACGCATTTAATACAGTTTTATATTATTAACGATTTTTACCTAACAATGGAAATAATTTACTGTATTCAAAATATAGTGAAACACCTTATTAGGCTAAGCAATAATGTCAAAACGAAAAAAGACATCTGTCCAAAACATTTGAACGAGAGGACGACACCTTTTTTCACGTGCATTTGAGAGGTATATAAAATGTACGCATACAACTTGTTTAAACGTCAAAATGAAAACTACTGTTATCTTTTACTTTGAAGGATTGAAAAATAAAGGAAGAAATCACATTAGTAAGATCCGAGAAAAGAGCTCTTACAGTAAGAGCTTCTAAGTTTGCGTTTTGGTCTTGCAAACAAGCAATAATTTGAGTTTACGGCTTGACTTTCGTGATTTATCAAATTTGGAATTTTCCAAAACAAGTTTTATGCTTTTAGAGCTTTGAAAGAGTTTTTATACACGTTCGTATATCACTTTTGGAATACAAACATGATCATCATTATCTAGTTTTTCGTCGAAAATGCGTCTTACAAACTATGTGGACTACGTTTTTATTATACGCTTCCTGAATCGAAGAGGTGTCACTGTATACTTTTTTACAAACACAAAACTACTCACTAGCTTAAAATGCAGTGATAACTTTAATATATTTTGCATGATTGTCTCTTGCTTTACGCTTAGTAAGGTGTTCTTCAAGATTTAAAAGCGATGACCCCACTTACTCATGTAAAGGTATTTTGAAGGTAAGTTATAATAACTTAAAACATTGTGTCAAATAAGGCTTGAATTAAAGTAAAACTAAATAAATTGAACTTTTGGATCACTACAAAATAAACTAATATAGAGAAACGTGTTTAGTGAAAAGTTTAGTCCACAACAATGGTTATAAAATAAGATAAAAAGTAGAATACATGCTTATTATTTAAATTATCTCATTAAAACAAAAATTGTCGTTCGACTTTAAATACAAAAAAAAAAAACTTTAAAAATTCTCAGAATATATTGCAATGCATTTTTCAACTGTAAATACAAATTGTTATTTACAGTTGAAAAAGGCATTGCCGAAATATATTTTGATCATTTTAAATAATCTTGTAATAGATTGAAATAACGCCCCGAGGAGTTAGCTTGTGACTGAACAATTTACTGTTTACACGACTTCTGATGTCGGATCTGACGTTCATTCCAATCTGATATTACTCCGATAATAATGCTGTTTCTCTAGCGGACGTGAATTAAATAAACCACGTTTGTAAATGAAATAAACTGGGAAGTACAAGGTATACTGGGTTATTACACATAATGTTCGTGATTTTTACTGTAAATATTACTGAGTTAAATTTGTGTTGGAACTATTTCAGTAGTTACTATTGAAAAGAAAAACTCATAAAATTTTATTTACGTTGGTTGGGGTGCGTAAACTAAGCACGTCTAAGTTTAATTGTGTGTGTTTTCTATTACGACAAAATGTACAGGCTTTTTTTCTTCATGGAAAAAACGGAATAAGGTTCTTGGACATGATGACATAATTGCCTCTTCTGCAATGAGACAGTATTGTTTTAACTTCACTCTGAAATAATTAAATGGTGTACCTCCACTTAACCAATTGGATGTTACGGCTGAACTAATAAATATGCTGCCTGATAGACGTATCAGGCGCGGTGGTCCGAATGGCAACGCACTTCTGAACTGGCCTCCAAGACCTCCGGACGTTATAACTAGAGATTTGTCCAGAAGAGCTACATCAAAGATAAGATGTGCATAACACCATTTCTGAAAAGCACGCTTGAGATCCAGTAACGGATTACCAGTGCCATCGAAACAATCGATCAAGACAACTTTGTCAAGGTATGGCAAGTAAAAAGGGTGTGCGTTTCTTGTTTAAAAATGATGAAGAGTAACTTGTGTCAATGAATACTTTTATGAATCATATTTTTGATAACAGCTACTGTATTTGATGACCAAATAATATACGTTTGCTACAGTTATATTTTTGTATGACCTCGGATTTTAAACAAAATAGAGGTCATATAAAACGTTTAGGACATTGTTGTTAAGCAAAGAGGTGTAAGAGAATACAAAACAAAGGCATTCATTATTTCTGGCATTGATTCTCCGCCCTGAGCGTCTCTTTGAACTGTTAAAACCTGTGAAAAGGTTTGATAGCGGTTGCAGAGGTGAAAGCTTCACTGCAGATACAGTTTTGTCTTTTGTTTTGACAAAAATCATATTTTTATCTTTCTAAAAGAAACTTGCTTTTCCCCAAAATAATATAATTCCCGATGAAAGTATCTAAATGTTTGAACTCTAGTAAGCTCTTTGACTGTTTGATGATTTTTAAAGTGCAACTCAAGACATTTATAACTTTTACACTTATGTAGAATTCATAGAAATCGCGTTAAAATAAAACTGACCTTGCCATAACTTAGGCTTTTATGTCAAAATAACTAAGTACGTCAACTTTAACGATAAAATATTGGCAGTACTTTGTTCCAATCATGTACGTACGTATACTATATACAGGAGCTACTTATGAATATATGCTGGTTATTGAACGATATAGAGTCGTTCTAAGGTCCTGACTCATTGGGATGAAAACCGTTTTTGGCCTTAGCGATTAAAGCAAACACAAAACCAAAATTTACCATTGGATGCAACTAAAGATGCAAAATGACACGATTAAACAGAAACATAGTTATAGTGTTGCTATAGACTAGAGCAACTTTTTTCTATGGGTTATTAGTGTGCTTAAAAGTAAAGAAGTGTCAAAATGTATGAAAACTCATCTCGTTATAAAACGAAACTAAGCCTAAATCCCAATACAATCAAAAACTAGTACGATTTAAGAAGAAGAAAACATATATACAATAACATAGAGAAATGTAATATGTTACAAAAATTATAAAAATTGTTTTATGTACTATAGAAGCAAATGAAATAACCAAACCTATACTCTGTAAGTGCCATAGAAATATGAAAATATATTAGACCAATAATATTATCAACTACAAATTGGGGACGGCTCATCGAATGTCCATCGAATATTTAGATATAAGGCCACTACGGTTACCACATTTCAGAAACACTATAGTCAGAAAAGTAGATAGTTCGAATGAAAGCTAAACCCTTCCAGTTTTAACAACCCACCCCCCCCAAACAGGTAAAAATTCTCACTACGGTCTTTTGGAGCAGGTGCCCCTAAAGTTGCTTGGAGGACATCACCGACACGTCTTAGCAACAGTAATGTTAAAAGCGTAGGAGATCTTGGTACCCAATCTTAGCTTTGAGGCAATTCGAGACGTTGGACGGATTAAAACTACACGAAAACTCATGTAGCCATGTGCAAGGCTTATCGGAACAGGTGCCCGTAGGATTGCTTGGAGAACATCACCAAAGCCTTGAAACAGGGATGTGAATGGGTTGAGAAGATCTGGGTTCCTGGTCTTAGCCTGGAGGAAGTCTTTAGGTAAAAACAACGCATTAGGCAACCAGGTTTTAAAAAACCTAATAAAAATATAATTATATATAAATAAATAAAACAAACGGAATGTTATTTATAAAAATGGTTTATTGATGTTTTGTACATAAAATGGACCAGACACCGTACAGAAACTAACTTGTACTGTTTAAAAATATCATACAACACTTTATGCTAATGCTGATTATGCTTGATATCGAAAAACTAGGTATAATTGTTTCAAAGTTCATAGTTTAAAGTTGTAATTTAAACCTTATACAACTCCCAAACTACGAGTAAAATAAAAACAAAATATGAAAAGATCGCCTGATCTCGATTCAGAAATGAAAATAAAATCAGTAGTGAAAGTATTTGTGATCATTCAGAAACTCATTGGTTGTGTTTTGGTCTAACAAAAACAAGCAATAACATGGGTTTACTGCCTTACTTAGGTAACTTTTCAAGTTTTCACTTCCACAGAGGCATGTTTACTTGGCTAGATCGACATTTTCTCGAGTTTGCTTGTGTTATAGCATTTTCTTTAGCAGAAATTGTCAGTTTTGCTTTAAAATAAAATAGGATTGGTGTACAAGACACAACAACTGTTTTAACAACGACGGGCTAAAATTGTAATCAATTTATCTTGGAGGGTTTTTAATCACAATAGTCCATAATTAGGTCAAAATCTGATGAAATTTGCTGTTTTCGATCATAAGCCCGCGCGATTGATGGTGGACTGCTTCTGGGGTAAAAACTCTCTGCTAAAGTGAGATTTCTGTTACACCAATTTTTCTGGCTAACAAATTGGACTGACATATTTACAAAAGAAGCAGTTTCATAGCATTTAATGAAAATCTGACAAAAAACACTACATGTTGAGATGATACACATAAATTATGTATCAACTTTATTATATATATATAAAGTTATAAAATATTCTCAAAACGTTCTCTTGGGGTCAAGATAGGTGCATTTCAGGGTTCAATTCATATTGATGGCATGAATTATTTTGTCCAAAGAAAGTTCACAAGTTACGATTAAATATTTGTATTGCTTTTAAGAAAGAAGATGGAAATAAAAGTAAAACTCGAGCAGCGCTGAAAGCCTTAAAGTAAATTAAATCTTCAGCTTTGCAACGGAGGTTTCCTTTCTGTTTCTCAAATAATCAAAATCGAAAATAATGTCCAAGTTGTATTGTTATAGCTAAATCTAATATAGTTACTTAATTTGAAATTGAGTGTTGTTAGAAGACATAACAATAACAAAATTATATGGGTTCATTCAATTGCTCAACTCGTATTTAAATCCTATATCTTAGTTACTCAGTTTCTACACTTGTATGTACAGCTTAGTTTCAAAGATGGAATATATTTAGTAGTATAAACCAAGCTTGAAGGTTTAGTTGAAATTTGAAGGTTTGTACAGACGGGAAACAAGAATATAAAATGGCATTCGTAGGCTACGTTATGAAATATTGGAAATTTTAAACTACAATATATTTTAATACCTAAATTCTGATATCTTTATCAGAATTTACTTGATGAATTCAGATGGTTCACTTGCATTGAAACATGTTCACCTTCTACAGTGTTGACTCAACAAGATTGATATTTTCGCACATGTTTGTGTTTGCCGTTCATGTTATTCTGAAGCGTACAAACAAATTGCAGTATTTCTACTATTGAGTTAAATCCTTTTGATTAAGCGTTGTGTTGGTTGTATTCAAATTATCTTACACCTTGTCACTTGTACAATTCTTTTCAACATACTAATTAAATACTGTAATCAAACTAACTGCAAAATAACGATGGCTCTAGACTCTAGAGTATAGGTGAGTGACTAACACAATAATATAGGATATAATAAAAGTAATAAAAGGAAATGAAAGGAAATATTAGATTGAAACTTCCGTTAAAACGTAAACAAGCGAGAAAAAACATAGACTGGGGAGGAAAAAGTTAATATAAATGAATATCTTGTATCGCTGTAAATTGTTTCGTATGTTTCGTAATCCATTTAAAAACCAAATGATTTGATACAAAATATTATATGAACCGGTAGGTCTGTATGGTAAAATATATCGGCGTTTCAGTTGGTATATTACTGAAACTAATAATAAGTTAATACAATTTAAAACAAAAGGCCAATATACAAATTATATATTGTAATTTATGTGTATATTGGTCTTTTGTTTTAAATTCTATAATCAAGTGCCAATATCTCCAGAAGAAGATAATCATAAGTGTTTTATTCATAATCATGGCGAATAATACAGACAGACTATTGATCTAACACAACGCTAAACTTAAATAAACTAGGGGGCAAGTCCTGGGTGACCTAAACTCTTTTGGCGATGTATTAATTCATCCTATCTTTCACTTAGTACTAGTAACAGAGATCATCAAAATGATTTTTTCTTTAGATAAAACTATACAATTCTCTAGAAAGCATAATGGTTAAAATAGAGTATTTCAGTTGTAATTCTTTTAATTCAAACTATGAAGTTATAATAAGTAATAAGTGTTGAAGGGAACGTTTTGTTAGCTATCTGAAAAATGAAAATAAATCAAATTCGGTTGACTAGTACCAAAGCTACAATTGCAATTTTTATTACTTAACAAATTTATGTGTGTGATTATTATTACTTAACATTAAAATTAATTGGTAACAACATATGTTTTCAGAGATTATAAAATAAAAATGAAGTTATTATATATCACTATAAGTGTTGTCACTTATAAAAGCAAGTCTCATCAACTAGTTTTCAATTAATTCCTACTCCTGTGTAAGTATTAGTTTAACTCATATTAATTTAACTTAGTAGTAGTAATTAGTAGTGTTTAACTCATGTAATTAACACATTTAACATATTTTAAGACAAAATAAATACAATTGTAAAATAGCACATGACTGAATAAAAGGAAACAATAATTAAGGTGTATCATAATGTAACGTTCTCATGACGATTTCATGTTATAATTCATGTTGTTTCATGTTATTTAAAAGGTACAGTTGGATTAGACAATAACTAGACAATATTGTCAGCATTCACAATAACATTACATTTTTCTTTACTGTTCTGTTAAATAAATGAGCTAGTAAATGTTTGAGTGTTTTTAATAATAAAACAGCTTGTCACAAATTTTGTTTTATTAAAAGGTAACAACTTCTATTGTACCTAAACTTGGAATCACAAACACCACCATAAAGTATATAAGACTGCGAAATACTACGAAAGGCTATAGAACATAAAAGAGTTTGTGCTCCACCACGGCTTCAGTTTTATGATAACTTGAACCTTTCTATCCTTAAAGTTTGACAAGAGAAAACGATGAATAAATATAGTGGCAAGGACCAGGTGGCTGCCGGAAAGCAATATCCCCGATATTGATATTGACTTGGGCTTAAACCTGAACAAAACAAGGCTAAACATTTATTCATTTACCTGAAACCGGGCTCTTAAACAACAGGTGGTTCGAGCTGGTTAATTTTCTAGCGGCAAAATTGGTTTTATGGATGTAGAGGATTATATGAATAAATGAATACCGGTACATATTTTGTTTGTGCTCTTTCCTGAAGTTTGGTGAAAATGAACAATATGAAGGATTTGTAATTTTAATTATTCTTACACATTAAAATGACAATCTAGTGTTCAATATGCTCAAACAAGATTAAAGTAAATTTTATAACAGCATAGGATATTTCAAGAGCTAAAGTCTGTTTCGTAAGAACATGGCCTCAATTAAATTTCACACACAAATGTGTATTAGTTACACACTACTGTAAACAGGCTGTGTGTGTGTAATTTGAAAATAACCCACTCTTTCACCTAGATATTAGCTAAAATGTCTGGATCTGGTATTGAACGATTATACGTAATTCGAGTGTCTTTTTTTATCTCCTCTTCACTAACCTATTCACAATGTTGTTCGATGGCAAAACTTTCAAGGGTCTATTACATATAGTTTAACTCTATGTTTTTCATAATTAGTAAGAGTTGTATTTAACCAGTTTATAACGAGCATTCAGGAAGAAAAATACTCCGAATTGTCCACATTGTGTTCAAAAATAGAATATAAAGAACAGTTTCCGAGATAGAAAAGTGTGTGGAAATAAAACAAAACTAACAGTTAATATAAAATTTGATGACAACAACAACAAATCAGTGACATTTGTTTTGACTCGAGTATGAAAATCTACTGACTTATCAACTTTGATATTTCTACGTAAAGGTTAAGTATACTTTTTGAATGTGTAAAATTTAAACTTTCCATACTTTGGCAGTGGTTTAAAAGTAACATTTTAGACTTGGCTCAATATTTTAGTTTTTAAAATTCCAATTCTTAATCAATTAAAACTACCTTTGAAATTTTTAGTATAGTTTATTTTGTTTGTAGCAAAGTAACTACAAGTATGAACAAAGCACTAGTTGGCTGGAGTCCAAATTTATAAATTTCGTTACTTAAACTACGAAGTACTGGTTTTGCGATCATTGAATAACTAAATTCAAGTCTTTTTAAAGTAGTTATTTCTAAAATTCTATTATATTTTTATTATTAACTGTATTTTAGATACGGCGTGAAAGGCTGAAATAATTAGATTGTATGTAATTAAAAGATATTGTTTTCGTCCACTGAACAATTTATAACCATGCAACTATAGTACGTATTACGTAGGTTAAATTACCCTACATTGGTAAGCTATTTAATTATCTTAACGTATTCGTTTACAGCCGGATACTAAAGAGCCTTGAAATAAAAATAACCCAGGACAAACTTTTAAAATATTTTAGCAACACTGTATGTTAAGTGCCAAACTTACAGGATATGCTCCAAACTATCAGGTATGGACAATTAAAATTTTATAACATGACCTCATAATTTTACTAGATACAATTTTCTAAAACCTTCTATAGTGAATAAATTATACCAAACAAACTGCATTAAATGAATGAATATTTTTATAACAAAATAAATGTATACGTAATTGTATCCCACTGTTATTTATCACGTTAAGTAAAACTTATTTAATAATCAAACACAATTGTTTACTAATGCGTTGAAAGATATACAGTATATGTGATTCAGAACTGACACTGACACGATTGTGTCAAACTGGTACAAGCTGTATTGGGAAAACTGTCGCATGCATTCAGATAAGCAAAGATATATTCTGTCAATATATAACGTGACATACGAATGTATCGTCAGCGTGGTAAGATACCACATGCCACTTCGCGTTACTTTATCCCGCGAACATATTTCCTCAGTGTTTAATTTTTTAAATATTTATCAAAAAGCTGGTTTAATTGTGATTGGCTTTGGATATTTGGTGCTTAAAATGATTTATTACGTTCTTTATAATTGATTTATAACTGAAAAAAATGAAAAGCTTATGATTTTGTAAGTGTCGATAGTTAATACTCTGACAGTAAGGACATGTATATGATAAATGTAAACTATGCCCATTATCAAACTCAATATGCTATTAACAGGTCAATGTTGCACTGTAAAAATCTAAAAAACGACAAAAGATATCCTTGTGATCACAATAAGTAAGGAAGTGACTTGAATAAAAACACTTTATGATACAACAAAAATTTCTCGTTTGTTCGTATTGAACGCTTTGATTTGTTAGTTTACTAACTCATATTTATATGTAAATTTGCCGCTTAAATGCTTCAACAATGTAACTTCATAACAAAATCCAATCGAGTGGACAAGTAATGGTAAAAGAAGCAAAACAACATAAAAACTTTGGGTGTGCACATAACACTTTTTCGTTTAAAAATGTAAAGCAATTAATTTATGTAAATTAAAATATACCAGTATGACAAAATCAGTACCTTTTATGAATTTCGTGTAAATATATTTTTGAGAGGAATAAAGATTTCCAGGGTACTATGTGTTTTTAATTCTCTCTTACATTAACTGCATACATATAACACACAACAATAATGAAAAAGAGCTACTGTTGGCTTATATTTCGTTACTGTCTCATAACTGTTGTGTAATTTATATTTGTATGAAAGCCGATTGGCATCAATCTCTTTCTGACGAAATTAACTATAGGGTTGTTGAACGGTAACTAGACAACATAGAATTGTAATAATTCTTACAATAATTATCTAAACTTATTAAAACACATAAGCATAATTATATAAGATAATGAAAGATAGTTTTGATAGTTTTAAATTTTCACATGGGCACCGGAGTTGTTCACCATATCCTCCAAACAGCCGAGGATAACACTATTCTGAAGGAAGTCAATTGCAATACTGCTCATCTATCTTTAAATGCGATTTTCCACTGTTTAGGCTTGCACTTGTACTCTTCTTCCTTACAGAACCCCCATAGGAAAAAATCATACGACGTTACACCTGGGCTTCTTGCAGTCCATTCGTGGCGTCCACGCCGTCCCGGCCAACGTCTAGGTAACATGCCGTCCAACCATTCACGAACAGATTTAGCAAAAAAACGTATAACAATAAACCAATATTAGTAATCGAAGGAAACCTTGTTGAATACTTAATATTATGATACTATTTCCAACATGAAATTCATTACGAGTATTTGATAATCTCCACTTCAAGAAATTTATTTTCATAAGGCAACGTCTGCGCAATGTTTGATAATATTACTAACCAATTTTCCAAAACTTATCATAACTTTCACAACTACCATCGACTAATTAATCGAATTATGATCTCGAAACTATGCACTATCGCGAGATCGAGTTATCGGTTCATTTCTCGCAGGACGGGGCTGCAAGCTTCAAAGGTCAGAAGTGGTGAGAAGTCGGGAGCCAAATTAGATCCGGCAACTTCATAATAGAACCAATTTGGTGAGCTTCTTCCACTTTTCAGCGAAATTCACTTACTCGGTGAGGCTTTAGTGGGGTTATGGATTTCTGTGGAATATTTGAAAAAATGGGAAAACAAGTAGTTCAAACGTTGTTTGGTTTGTTTCCAATTATGTTCCAGTTCTCGTATTTCTCGAAGGAGTCAATAAATTCCAAAAAGATCCGGTAGACTTTCCAACGCCCGCTATTTAATTTGCATGTATGTAATTTGAAAGCAAGTTATTTGGAAAATTATCTATTTTACTGGTTTATTGGTGATAAATCATTCAGCGAAAAACTAAATGAGAATTACGTATTGGAAGGTTTAAAACTTGCGAAATCTCGCGTCAACTTTGTACGTGCTTTTAAGGGGTTTCTAAGGGTTTGAAATGTTGAAAACACTGCACTCTCCACTAATGACTTTCTATATTTCTCAGTTTTATTTTTACATAATGTCAAATTGAATACCAAAATTATATTGTAAACATATTTGGTATAATTTTATTTTAAATCGGGGTTTTCAAAGCTCTAATTATACTATTTTTCTTTTTAAGTGGGTTTATCCTGAAATAAATTAAATAAAGCAAAAATTAATCTGTTTCTTGCATCGTCACGTTTTCCGCTCTTTAATCACAGCCTTATCGTGGACTTAAATATATTAAATTGTATATTAAATTGTACTGTCTAGACATGCTAGAGCTAATTAGAACCCCTGCAAACGTTCAAGTCTGGGCACTTTACAAATTCTGTTATTGTACTTTGACTAAACCCTTTTATTTTAAGACATACGTTCAAACATACTGTACAGTTAGAAGTTTTAAACACAAATTAAGTTATCGAAGCTACACTAAATTTAGAAGTGTACAAACTAGGTAAACGTACTTTTGGGCTTTTTGGTTGGTAATTATGTGCTTCTTGTTCTACAAATATTAAAATGTAATGTACGTGTAAAATATGTATTAAATGTAATTTATAAAATAGTCCAAATATATGACAGTTGCAATTGAAAAGTGTTCAGTTAGCGAGTAGAAAAAACTAAACAAAGACTTAAACATAGTCTTTACAACACACAACTGCAGCAAAAAGGTAACAACATGATTGTCAAACTAAAAGGGAAACACTATGTAAATATTGATCAATTAAATATTTGGCTTAACAGGATAAGCGTTTAATATGTTAATAATTTATGTGAATAAATTAGTGGGAAATGATTTAATTAAAGTGGTTTGTGTGAGAGTTTAATCTATGGTAATGAGACAGCCATTTCATGTTCAGGCAGGAATATAAGAGAGGTTTATAATATTTAAGTTTTACTATCCCATATTTGCTCCGTAGCGAAGCACGGGTGTACGGACGGTTAATCATCAAATGAGTGTAATCAATTGTGTGTAAACCTAGGGTCCTTAAGGTTGGCTTCACCTGTAATCAAAATAAAATACTAGAAGAAATCTATTACGTGATTTAAGTCAAAGTTCTCACTTGTTTAGGACACTTGGATCAGAAAACACGGAATGCTCTGGATTCATATCACGTATTTAACAATTCGCCCAGTCGCCAACTCTAATGATGTGGATTTAAGTTTAACTTTTACAATTCGCCACAGTTAATTTACAACACTTTTTTTAATGTTAAAACTGACGCTGTAGCCTTTTTAAGCTTTAAATAAAATATGTTTACAAATAGTTACTTAGTTTGTCCCTAAGTTAACTCACTTTTGTTTAAAGTTTAATGTTTATTTACAAGGCCTGTTGTAATTTACATTGTGAATTTTAATAATACAGTATACTTAAGTTATGGCAGGGTATTGTGAAATTGAAAGCCTGCAACAAATGAAACACTCTACCAAGTTATGGCACAAGCTATTACAAAATCAAACTATTTATAAACAAAGAATTGCTTAAAATACAATACCATTTCAAAATATCCTCCTAAAACTCTACTAAAAACTCGAACGCAACCAATAACTTTGATACTATTTGGTATCATTAAGAAAATCTTAACCTTGAAAAGAGCTGCTGACTTTTTCTAGAATACACTTATACAGTAAAATAATTTTCAATTATTTATTTCAGGTGAGAGATCCATAGCCCAGAATTCTTGCGGAGGTGGCATTATAAGCAAGTGATATGTTTTGACAGCAGGACAATGTGTTGGTGAAATCCAAGTTTGATCAATGGTCATTCAATCCAATCAGAATAGTAAATATCCGTAAGTTTCATTGTTACTTAAAAATGAGGAAGGTAATTTATACAAATATATAAATTTGACCGTGTTATATTTTATCGCTCGCGATACACCGTCTGTATTTACATTGCACATATTATGTATACACACGTTTAATTGCAACATTAGTTTCAATATAAATTACTTCACCAAAGAAATTGTTTGAACCCGACTTGCAATAGTTTTTTATAATGACTTAAAACCTGGAACTATTTTACAACTGCGTCATTCTTTTCAATCCAGACTTTGTTGTTTATATGATACAGATTCTCCTTAGTAAAAAGGTTTTAATTATCATAGATATACATACATATGATTTAAATTTACCTAAGATATTCATTCACCTCATAGGAATTCCGAAGTTAAAATATTATAACGGACTTTTCCAAGACAATATTTTGATTAATTTATACAGTTATTACAAAACCTTTCAAACTAAAATTGTTTAACATTGGTACTAATGTTAGATATAACAATGTACACAAGGAATGATTGCTATAAAACTGATAAGATGGAATTGTTTGACTCAAAACTAAGTTTTGGGTTTGAATATGAAGTTCTATTGATTACCATGAGCTTAGTAAGGAAGGTATTAACGTAATTGTAATAATAGGTTCTGTTGATTACCTTTATTAGAGGTATAAGTCCTGATTCGTTTTATTTCATTAAGTCCTCACATTCTTTACTTTGTAGGTGGTACTTTAAAGTTGTATAATTAAGATATAAAGAGCTAAAGGCTGTGAAGTACGGACGGAAAAGGTACAACGCTGTTCAAAAAGTTGCTATAAATAGTGTTAAACTTATTTGAAACTTATAATTGCAATTTCAATATACCATATGGGGGTGGAATTGTAATAAATAAACTTAAAAATCGTCAAAATGCATTATTTTGTCTGCTACATGTAAGTACTGCGCACCCTAACCTGCTTATTTTCTAACATTTTGTAACATTATTTTCTGAACATTATGTTAGTTGAAAACGTTTGAAAACCACTAAAAAACGAAATATGCTCAAAAACTCAACCAGCGCTGATATTTAAGATCCTGCGTAAGCATTTCCACCCTGATCTGTTATTTGGATTAGAGTGTTGGTATTAGCACATATAGATACAGTTTAACTCTTGTCAAAGTTAACCCTTACGGTTACTTTTCAGCTCCACGGCGACTCTCCAATACACGGTTTACGACGTCCTGTTTTACCTTTCAAAATTACTTTCACATTATTGAATAACTATGTATTTACAAAACTAGAGCGGGTTTTCTAAAAGTTATGCGTTTTGAGTGTACAAAATAAAGTTGAAAATCGCAAGATTTCGTACAAGTTCAAAGTTTATTTTAGAGAATATTGAATGACTTATGAAATTTGACTCTATCCACGTGTCGAAAACTCCTCTAGTTTCCAAATATAAAAATTGTCTTGAAAGGTAAAACGGGTTTTGCAGCACTTGGTTTGACAGTTAAGCCGCGTCAGTTGAAGAAAGGCCCGTTGTTTAGCCAGTGTGCCTAGTCGTATGTTTCTTAGGAGGACGAATTCAGCCTTTCTCTGAGGTGATCACTGAGACGGACCCTTAAGTTCCTCATGTGTTGCAGTGCTGCAGGCAACCCACCGTTAGAACCTTATAGCCCCACAATCTAATCAACTTTGTTTTATTTAATTGTTTAATGCACAACTTGGAGCCAAACATAAAAGTAGATCTTAAACAACAGTTGCTGAAGTAAAACAGGTTTGGCCATACAGACGTCAGAAGATCTCGAATAAATATGAGCTATACTGGAACAACTGTCGCATGCATTCACTATTCAGATATACAAGAATTTATATTCAGTCAACATTTCGTGACGTTGGAATGTACAGTCAAGCGTTGAGAGATGACACATTTCACTCCGTCGTATGTTGGAATGGTCAGGACAGTTTTATAAATATATTTTTCTCAATAATATTATAACTTGTCAATAATGTTGTACTGTTTTAAGTACTGAAAAATTAATACAGTCCAATTGAGTTTTATAGCTGTTGTCTTGTATTTGCATTAACTGTATGAACTAGCATGTTCTTAGTTTTAAATCCCTTCTTATCTTACGGTATATTATGTATATGGGGGGCATGTGCTGATTATAAGTTTAAAAGATTTTTATCCTCCAAACACAAGCATTGCAAATAATTTCAAAATTGGGTTTTCGGGAATCTTGCAGATATTTATTTGAGACTAGATATTCTAAATCTCCCAGGTTTGTACATCTATGAGACTACTCTTTTCTGTTTGACAAAATGTGATTTAGTTCGAGGTCAGCAAATTTACAAACACAATACTAGGCAAGTTCATACATTTAGACAAAATTCTCATATATTACACATTTATGGAAACCTTCCATCACAGACAGCTGTAAAATTGTTCAATAAACTTCCCAAAAACATTTAAATCCACTGAAAACATTACCTTATTCAATAGGAGGTTAAGATGTTATCTATTGGAAGGCTCATACTATTCTGTTGGAAAATTTTTATATCAAGCTTTAAATCATGATAAGTAAATTTTACTATACATTTAACTAGGGTTTGCAATACTCTTTCTAGTTGTTTACTTTGTTTTATTTTAAATATTTGTTTATATTTGTTGTTACATTTGTTAGCATTGTCAACGCAAAAGCTTTTGCATGTGGCAAATAAAATTGTTATTTTTATAAAATATACTTAAAGCTGAATTTTTCAAACGTAAAATGCATCTAGCGAAGACAGTAAGAATTTTTAAACAGATATCTATGTAGTGTAATTATTTCAAGAAAACTATGAATACTGTTTGCTCTTAAATTATTAAATTATTAAAACGTTATTTGTAAATCTATAAGTCGAAGGGGTTTTCTACAACCCAAGAGTCAAAGTAATAATTGGTCAAATAAAGAAGTTAGCAATTACGAGGAATTGACCTTAATACATTACAAACCTTTTATGGATAGTTATATTTAGCTTTACCAATAAAAGGTTCGAGGAGAAGAAGCTTTTCAGTTGTCTAGCTTATACATAGTTATGTTACTAAGCAATTATCCAGTGTCCTAAGTTAATCCTGAATTTTTACTTAACGGAAATTCTCTATGTTGCTTGTCTTGCGAGAATATTTGTATCTTATTAGTCTAGTTAACGTGAATAGCACATGCTTCTAGCGTTAATAATATTATAAATATTCATGTTGAAGTAATGAATGTAACAATCTCGTGTGATGTTGTGTAATAACAGAGTGAATGTATTTACCTGAAGGTTTTAAAGTGAAATAAGACATTATAATACAGGAAGAGTTTGCAAATCAAATTAAATTTGTATGATTTTTAAGTTTAAAAGGAAACTAAAGCCAGTGAAGTATAAATTTAACCTGCAACGCCTTTCAGTAGCTAGTTCAGCATCTTCGGGCAACAAAATTAAAATTTCGTTTTTTTTTGTTTTAATGGAAATCATACTATCCAATACTACGGCTCAAGTTCTTTTGCATGCCTTTCACTATATGTATTAAACTTTAATTGTTGTATACTGAAATTTCACCATAACACCAAATAAACCATTGAGTTTACAGATAGAGGTTAAATGCTATAATTAAATAATTTGCAGCCAAATGTCACGTAATTCTGATTGATGCATAATAGGTAAGCCAATTATTGTTTACTTTTGACAGCAGGCCATTGTAATAGACATGCTGGTTCTATAACTATATGTGTTACTCAAATTTTCCCATTTTAATAGAATCATTATTTTTATTTTCAAAGAACTAACACAATGAAACGTACAATATTCAATCGAATTTATCTAACACTACATTATTTTGTTTACGGCCATACAAATTTAGAACCAATATAAGCGAATCTGTAGTACATTGTAACCCACTGAAACCCCCATGTTTAATGCGTTATAGTTGGAGTTTTAAAACACACCACTGAATAATAGTGAGACGCTCCGAGCTGATGGATTTTCCATGGTTTAAAAATAGTGTTATATGATAAAGACAACAGCTTATTAGTTTAATAAACAGAAAAAGTTAGATTGAATTGGTTAAAAACATGTAAAAACACGTAGCTAGAAGCGCTACTGTGAATCTTGGTGAACTTTCAATCAAACAGAACAAGTTTTCATTCCTCTAGTTTAAATAAGACGAAATTCCTTTTTACACTATCCCCGCAGTCACCACTTACATTTGTAATGTGACTGTAAGGTAACGCTAGCTAAAGGTCGAGGATGAGTGGTTAAGAGGACTTTGTAGTCCTAGCTTCGACTTGTTAAACAAGACAAACTTTACCTTTTTGCTTCCTGTATCCAAGGAGTCATAGGCTAGTAAGTTACATAAAAAACGTTAATTAATATGTGAAAAAGTGTATGCCAAGTGCTCTGAATGTCAAAGTGCAGAAATTCGGATTAAATAATTAGACAGAAATAACTTAAAACGGTAGAATCTAGAGCAGCGGGAGTTGTTTTGATCGATTAAGATAGTAAAATTCTACTTTACAGGGTGAACTTTGTGTTCGTTAATGGCATCGTTACGAAAACAAAACTTTGAATGGTCACCATTAATTTTAGAATCGGACCGTCCGATATAGCTGGATGTCCTGATATAGCTGGTTCGGTCCAAACATTTTTGTCTTCAAATTTATTTAGCAGTAAATTAGCTTTTTAGCGTTTATACAAATTAAGATCCGTATAAATATATATACAGTATAAAGCTTTGCCGTTTGACTCAAGAGGTGTTGGGAAGCGAAAAACCGCAAACTACACCTTTCTACGACGTTTCCTTTTATTTGGCAAGAGCAATAAATAGCTCTATTTTCAAAAAATTCGGTAATAAATATTGGATTTTAAATGTATTTGAATAAATATAAAACAGAAAGGTTTCGTTTCCCAGTTGAAAAATACAAGCCAGTTGTTGCCGCATGTCGGATCGCTATCACAAAGCCCGGTGAACTGTCTTGGCGGGCCGCCAACGAACAAACATTCTGCGATATTGGATACGCTGTCGCGAGCACGATGACACATGAAGCCATTTACACACGGTCAACCAGCATTAGACAGTTCTAGCGTTGATAACGTACACATTTAATCATTCTAAATGTGTTTAAATTGTACAGATAACGTAGTGTTAGTTTTGTAAAGTTGTGGATCCGTGGTGGGTTGGCAGTGCGCGTGAAGAGCGAGGCCATCACTCCGCTGGCGCTGGTTCGATCTCCTCAGTCACTACAAAGACATGGTAAGTCACTTTGCGAAAATGCTGGATAAAGGTCGAGTTTAGTGGTGGTTGAGACTTTGTAGTATTACATTTTCCTCGCTAAACAAGGCAAGATTTACCTTTTTGAATTGCTCTAGGCTAACGTTTATTTGGTTAGAAAATAGTTTTTATTGCCTTATTCAAATTATGATGCCACTTTAAAGTACAACACAGCATTTACCCTACTACATTAAGATCATGAATCTATTTGGTCGTTAGCTCTTATAGAGCTGGTTTGGACGAGTGTAACAGCATGATACAAATATAATTTTATTTCCAGAATAAATAAGTGTGTTTTTAGGATAGTTAAGTCCCTAGGGAGTAACTATTGTTTCACGATTCTCATGTTGTAGGGATGACTTCGGAAGATGTGATGCTAATTTTAGATCTTATCACTGTCTAACCGGTGTGACGTAAACCAGGGTTGTCTAACAGCTGTTAAAACAAATCAATATATATCAGTGAACTGAGTCAAACCATTATTTACTTTCGGTTCATTCATAATTATGACACGTAAACTAAAACTTATTTTGTTGTATTATTACAGCAAAACTTCTCGTTAACGACTTCGGCCGCGCCTTGGACGTAAAACTTGAAATGACATAGAACCATGCTTTCAGACCTAGTGATAACATTAGTAATTTTGTGTTCCATTCTTTGGATAACGAATTGAGAAAACTAAGCTGGCTAAATGCCAAACACAGAGAGCGATATTACATGCATTCGTTCTATGAGTTTTGGTATGCGACACTGCAATTTACTGAAACAACATATTTCCTATTGTCAACCATTACAAGCCAACAAGCTATTTAGTGTTGATATGTTCATGTTTACACATAATCATTTGAATTCACGTTTTGGTTTTAGTTTAAAATTCATGGTTTAATAAAAAGTGGAAGTATTTAGTTTTAAGATATATATTCGTATTTTCTTTACACAATATTGATTCCAAACAAACCATAGGAATATTTGCCAGTTAGACTAACGCAAAAGTGTATGTGAGTTTTTTTATTCATTAATAGTGCACCAAAATTTGATAATTAGTAGACGTAAAGCTTCCTTTTTACCTTCATATGTTTTATGGTATTTTATGCACTCATATGTGTTGTGACTTTTCCGAACAATTAAATGGGGAAAGGTCATTAACATACAAGTCTTTAAATTGTTGACATACCTAAATGTAATTCCAATTTTTTGCGATCGGAAAAAGATCAGTTACTTAAAATTTGTGCCCAAATAGGGCTGTAATTTTTTTTAAAGGTTGAAAAGTCAGATGTTTTAGCAAACCAACTGCATTAAAAATCAAATTGTTCAAACATACTTAAAAACATTTAACAATATTTATAAATTATAGGACATTTATAAACAGTAAGATCTACTCTTTTCTCTTCGTTTTCGGTGTCATAACAATAATCTAGTTCTTCTCTTTCACACTGCGTCAAAACATCATAAATTTATCTTGAAATACTTCTGTCTCACTGTTGAGTACTATCTTCAATCACAAATTGGCCGAAACTAAAATACTTTATGTCTTTTGTCCTATTGGTAGTAGGGCAACTGTCGATGTTCACATTAGCTGTGAAACTATCGAAAAGAAAAGACTTCTGAGCTTCTGGACAGTTTATTGCTGCCTTTCTTTAATTATTATCATTTTCAATTATTTCAATGATTTCTCGGATGACTTTCGAGGAATAACGTGAGGTTTTGTGCCAAAATTTTGTTTTGTAAAATTCTACTACATGTTTCGTGTTGCGTGTCTGATGTGTTCCTAAATTTTGTTGAAATTAATCTTTTCTTTCGCCAATTTTAGTAGACTTCCGGCATGCACGCTACACAATGGTATCTGGTCCTTTACTGATTTCAAACAATTCTTTTAATTTACAAGCTGGCTTGAAACTGTTGCATTACTACACAAACTGCACCCAAAACCAAGAAAAATTAATAAATATAATTGTTTTAACAAATAAGACAGCACTAAGCTATCAAGAAGCTGGTAACTAATCATAGAGGAGTCTTTTCGATAGCGTGACAATCAATGAGAATACCGACAGTTGGCATTCCTGCTGTAATGAACGGTTGGCAACCCTGTCACCGATAGGATAGCAGAGAGTGAGTAGCTCTATTTTAGCAAATCAGTGACTGTAGATGGTACTCCACAGGACTGAAATATTTCAAGCTAATTCTTATGTTTTGACGGGTGTGTTCCAGAAGAACTAGATTATAGTAAGATCTACTTACGAATCTTTGAAGATAGTACTAACTACATCTTTTGATTCATAAAACACATTTATCAACTCTTGATTGTATTTCTCCACAGAGATATACGAGTAGGTTATCAAACACGGAAGCAGGAATGTAGACAATGTTTTGTCATTGACAGTGAAGCCACTCAGCCGAACACATGACATGAAATCCCGCAGTGAAATGGAAACAACGCATCAATGCTCACTGTGTGTTTGTAAAACATACCAGACCATGTTACAGTGATCTTGTTGCAAATGTTTCAACCCGATTTTATTTTTAGTGCGTTGGTTGAGCTCTCGCAGGAATAAATCACTAAATGTTCCGACATTTCACGGTTCTCGGTTCAAACGTTAAATATGGGAGGTAACCAATCCTAAGCCTTCAAGGGGAGAGAACTTAACCCCCATTTAGCCACTAAAAACAGTTAAAAGAACAGAGTAATTACGTGGATTTGTAAAAGGTCATTTGCAACCGATACATTTCAAGCTTTAAAACTCTGGCATATTCAAAAACACAAGCTTGAAACAAATTAATTTCTCAAAAGCCATAAACACAAGCCCTGGATTTCGGGTAAGGTTGGGTGACGCAAAGAACGTCAAAACAAACTTTAGAATATTATAAAAACAATTTGTTAGACGGTTTCATAATTTGTTAAGGTGGAAGACATTTAAAACTCACCCTGTCGATATATCCACTAGAATTCTAAAACCACTAGAACGCAGAAACAGTTGTTTTTGCTACCAGTTAAAATTCTAAAAGACGCTTGGAAAAATACCTCTTTTTGGATTCATGCATTTTCTATAAGGGACAAGAGGTCTATTTTCATGTTGCTTTGAATTATGGTAGTTTTCGAGTACTTATTTACCTAATACATACGTTTAATGTGCGTTGCATTGTAAATCATTAGCTACAGAAAAGCAACCGCATTCTGAAACATCTGAAATCTGAACATTGACATTTCTTACTTTTATTACTATATTTTTGTATGTGAGCTACTGTCAATTTTGCTCTCCTAACATGTGGTCCAGTTTTACGTTTCGCATAATTTATAATAATAAAACCACGAACATAATAAGAATTGAAGGACAGAAAAACATATTACAGAAGTATGAGTGCGCTTTTCATGGTGAACCAGCTTTTAAGCACTACGTTTTATTGAATTTACTGTTCTAGGTTTGCTTGTCTAACCTTGGTCAGAAAAATCAGTTGGATAAAAACATAAGATACTAAACAATACAGTAAAATCTTAATAAAGACTATTAGTTTCTTTGACATTATTAGGCTGGTCTAACGTTCTTAGAACGACTAAGTTATACCGAAGTGTAATCTACAAACTAGCTTACAACCCTGTGGATTTGCTGCCCTTACAACGCAGATTGCTTTCATTTGCTTTCAGAACACGTTCTTACCTTCCCCACACTTGCAACCCTCTGAGCCTCTCAAACAACCCCCATCGGTGGTTCATATATCACTGAACAAAATTGTTAATCTATTTCTTATGTATTTATTAGCTAACATGCCCTTGATTTTTGCCTCGTTATAAACAAAACTAAGTGAACAGAATTTTGCGTTGTTAAAAGTACAATACGCAATTTAGGTGATGAAAGACTCAATGTTGTAATCAGTCTTATAAAAGACGTGTTTACAAAGAAATCCTTTCATGAAAGTTGGGGTCGCATTTATTTCCATAATACGAGTATAGGCTTTTACTTTTAAAAGAAAATTCACTGGTTAAGTGTCTAAGCCAGACTCATATAAGCTGTACATATTTATCTTCTTCTGTTCAGAACATTCCCACACACAATTTCAATTCAAATTACCCATCAAACCCAATCACTTACCCCTACCAGTCAACTGTAAAACAGAAGAAGAACAAGAAACCCCACTCTGCCTCAGTCTACAAGATGGCAGCCATGTGAGTAACAACCCAT
Organism: Matsumurasca onukii; assembly: GCA_018831715.1. NCBI lineage: Eukaryota > Metazoa > Arthropoda > Insecta > Hemiptera > Cicadellidae > Matsumurasca > Matsumurasca onukii. The sequence continues at coordinate 55,999,877 of CM032058.1, read as the reverse complement.
TCCATGCTCCTCTTTTATTCCACAATTTATACTCATAAATCCACATTTTTCAAATTCCAGTTAAGTCACGTTGATGCAAATATTAATTTCTTTGGCCTAGCAACTAATCATCACTTCTCTGTGTTTTCTATCGAATGAATGGCACATTGCACGTTTTTTTTATGTAATTAAATTGTTTTGAGTGAAAAGGTTTTAATTCAAATGTTCTATGGAATTTTTGTATTTTGAGTTTCCAGGCGTATGGTGGTGTAAAACATATATTTATAATTATAAATGGCTATGGTTGTATAATAATCTGTTTTCGGCTGTTCACATCTCCGTGTTATAGTGCGTTCTTCGTTTTAAATATACCTCCCTGTTCAACTGAACTCGGTGTTGCAGTAACAACTACATTTTGATGGTCACTCCCCGAGGTTCGGGAGTCACGTTTAGCCGTTTGTCCATTGCATTGGTTGAGGAGATAATAATCTGGTGAACAGTCAGCCCTAGTTGTTACACGCTCTTCGTACATAAAACAACACTCATCACGATCGCCATTCATTCCATGTTCACCCTAAAATACCCTGTAGGAGAGGTCATTGTCTCAAATTATAGGTTCAAACGACCTACTTTTAGTTAGAAATACCACGTTTCAGTTTATAATCGTACAGATAATACAGGGTTTTAAACACTATCGAACCAGCAAACCGATTTCTTTCGTATGATGGTCGTATCTTTGTTTTGAAAAAAGTTTAAAATTACCTCACGTAAATCACTAAATCACTATTTGAGATGCCGACCACTCTCATGAGGGTATTTAAGGCAAATATGTGGTGAAGGATGAGTGTGGTGAGTGGTAGTAATGAGTTATGAGGTATAGTATTGTTACAAACTAAGGCCGACTCTTCCTTAGAATGGGTCATTAATTAATAGCCCAATTACCAATGGAAATACAAAGACCAACGGCTTAACGTGACTTTCGAACCACGCAGGTGATGGTCTGATATGTCTAAAGGATGGTAGGAGTTGATGCGGGTATCATCAGATGATCACTGAGACTATCTGAGCCGCTTTAGACCTATATCATCCTCAAAACCTGACCTCCATGAAGCTGGATTACAGGACCACGCCACGAGTCCCAGTCAATGTTAAGACAAATGTCATTGAATGAATAGTGAAAACAGCCAAACAATTATACGGTACATTTCATGGTTTGACTAAAACCAAAATTTCTAATAACGTCGTATAACGTAAGGTCACGTGACGCTTTGGATTCGCATCACGTATTTTACAAATTGCTCAGTCGACATCTCATTAGAGCGATTTTAGTTATACCTTTTCACGATTCGGCACAGTTCTTCTCGTGAAACGTGCTTCACTCAATATTTACAGGAACGTTCGTTGAAAGTTGGATTTAAAGATTTACGTGAAGTTTTTATACGAGGTAAGTTTAAAATATTTACCCTCCCACCTTAATTTTAAAAAAGGAAATATTTTTAAATCCCTTTAGGGAATGTGTTTATATACTTTTAAAGTTGTTTTACTTACATTGCGTCACCCCAAGCTGAGGGGAGGGCCCCCAAATGTTTAAATACAAACCCCCACCTTGTGGCATCCATCTCAAAGTAAATTTTTACAAATTCAACGACGCAAAGAAAAACCTTTTATCTCAACTCGTTCTTTCAAATACCTATTTAAAGATGATGCGAAATCAGGTTTAAAATGCCTCATTTTACATAACAATATTTGTATTACAAATTTGTCTTCCAAATATGTTGTAGGATTATGTTAAACGGTTATAATGTTTCCCTCAAAGAATTTGGAAGTACGATTTTGTCATAAAGAAATTGTATGTGAAATGTGGCATTTTTAACCTGAATTTTGGTCATCTTTAAATGGGTTTTACAAAAAACCGAGTCAGGATAATTATTTTTCCGTGTTTTTCTATTATTTATACTAATATATAAAAATGATATGGTGTGTCTGTCTGTTCCTCAATCACACAAATACCACTGGACCAATTTCAATAAAGTTGTACAGGAATGTGGCTCATGTACCTGGCCAACACATAGGCTATTAACATGTTTGATAAGTTTTAAAAGTCCATCTTGAAAATAATAAAATTATCAAACATGTTAATAGCACATGTGTTGGCCAGGTACATAAGCCAAATTCCTGTAAAACTGTATTAAAATTGGTCCAGTAGCCAATTTATTTATCAAATATAAATGGTTTAATTTGAGAGAACGAAGTTACAGATAAACAAAATAAACTAGTTTTGTAAAACCAAAAATGTAGTTTTGTATAACAAGTGCAACTGTGTTATAGTTATAGCAGTCCGTTATAGCATAATGCTATGTATTATAACTGATAAAACTAGTTTATTGAATCAATCAGATGTTTGTAATACACTCAGCATTGTTGTGATGTGCGACAATGTTGACTTTGCCATCATTATTCGATATGCAGCATAGGACAAATCACGTTCTGGCATCTATGTAATGGCAAATCAAACACATAAGTACAGTGAAACTGCCATGTGTATTATTTACTAACGAGATTGAGTCTAGTTATTCTTAATGAAATAGTGATTTCTCTTTTAAGCAAGTTCAATACACTAAATCACTATTTGAGATGCCAACCACTCTCATGAGGGTATTTTAAGGCAAATTTTAATATATAAGTTACATGCAGTGGAGATAGTGAAATTAGTGAACAACAGTTGAAAAATCTTCCATATTACATATGAACTGTTAGAATGGAAACGGTTTAATGGTTTGAATAGCACGAGGCTTGTGTTACCTACAATTTAACATTTCCCTTTGATACAGGAGCGTTGATTGGACAGCGTGGGAATGTATGACGCAATAACAGCTTTGGTGTTGCTCTTATCCACCTTCGCTGAATTACCTTACTCACTAATCCTTAGCACGATATGAAAACCAACTCTTAAACTTTGTCGGAACTTGGGAGCTAAAAGGGTAGAAAATAAATCAATAAATTCAACAAGCAATCTTAATATTTTCACAAAGAACAGTTTGGATAAAAATAGTAAAAGTTAGCCCACTGAAAATATATTGAAGTAAACTGTCCGAGTGTTATTTTAAACTTACGTGGTGACTCACATTTAAAAAATGGTAAAATACTCTGAGGAAAACTACTAGAAAAAAGGTAGTTTTTAAGCTAAACACGTTTGAACTAAGCTATGCTAATAATCTTCGGTAGTATAACAACAAATACGAAGTAGAATGTATACATATGTTAAAGAAGGAAATTATTTTGAACAGAATCAATAATAATCCAAGTATAACCAAAACCTTCGTATATTATTTGATGTAATCTTAAAAAATCTTAGTTTACGAATATAAAGGATAGACAGTAAGAAAAGGAATAACAATATTTAGGAATAACATCTTTATATACCGGTATTTATTCGTATATATTAGTATATAAGACAAAAAAGTATGAGGTGAAGACTGAACATAAGTGTTCAGCCGACCGTGTAGTGGATAGTCAGTGAGTGCTCAGAGCGTTCAGTGTCGGCTGAACGTAGCCCTTGAATTTGGATATCTGACAAGGGCAGGAATATTATTACCTTTGTTGAGTTAGTCATCCAGCCCCTGCTAATTGACATTTCCCAAATATATAGTTTTAGAATTGACCTTTGATTTACCTGAATTATATGTGGGTTGAGCCCACCCAAAGCCTTAGCAAATGGAACCAAAATAAATTACTGTAATCCGTCATGCGCGAGAACGACAACATCGTTGAATTAAAAACAAGACATATACAACAAAATGGAATGCTTACATTTTTAAGTAAAAATTCAGATGTTAACCTACCCAAAAAAGTAGCTTTAAACTAGTTTTGTTTTTGCCTTCTTCTTGCTCCCTTCCTTCTGCACGGCTCAAGGTCTGGATCCGGGAAAAGTCCATCAGTTTATAGTACGCTTTTGACCAACCAGCTATGTAACATCGCGCAGAGTGTGCAGTGCAGACTGTCAGAGCCAATCAGAACACTATAACTTCAGCAATATACGTAGTGACGTAGTGCAACTTAAACCCCGACATAAACTGAAACTAGCATTCAAAGTGTTGTATGACACGGAATAACAAAGGAAATGTTCGAAAGAGTTGCAAAAGGTTCCTCAGTTTCTACGTAGATTTTGTAAGATTGGGAACCAGAACACGTTGCTTTGAATCCAAGTTTCTCTTTTCCTTCCCAATACATCAAACCTGGCCGCCTTGCTGCCAAAACCATTCCTGTCAGACACATGATTTATACTACACATTTATTGTTACGTATTTTGATGAAAGAATTTTAAAATGCAGCATCACATTTAAAAGCATTCAACTCTATTCATGTCAGTAGTTTAATAGTGGCTATTGTGGAAGTAGTTATTTCTTTTACCAAACGTGATTAACATATCAACATTGTTTTCACCCGCTACCTGGTTACAAATTTAAATACAAAACAAACGTCATAGTAAGGTTATTGATTTATAGAATAGAAAGAGGTATAGTTTGTTGAAAAATTGCATTTACTTAATATACTTAATTTATCTAGTCACATTTGATTTACAACTCACTTAAGCCACGTTTGGTATAACCCTAAAACTGTGTTAGAACAGCTGATCCATTTTCAGAAATGACATGGATTTTAGGATTAATCTCATGAATTGAATCAATCCAGATAGCTCGTACTGACAGCACAGATGTGTAGGATTTGATATCAAATAATGTAATGAGGTTTTCAACCTCGTCATTTCAGCTTTGCTGAATATCGCATCGAATGTAGATGACAAAGTCAACATTGTTGCAAATCACAACGTGATTCAGTTTATGATAAACAAGTCATTTGTTATTGAATCAATCTAATCACTTATGATATACGGACTGAAACCATACAAGCTTTTGTGTATTATTCATAATATTGTTTAATATATTATATATTACGTTTTGTTTTGTTTAATTCTGAAATTAGGCACAGTTTTAAGGATCTCATACACGTTTGAGGTAGGATTGCTGTAAAACTAATACGTTTATACTGTATCATGTAAAACTACTCTGGCAGAAAGATATGAAAGGAAAACACTTGACCCAGTAGGGTGAAACACAGTTGTATTTGGTGGTATGATGATCTTGGTGAAGATAGAAACATAGCAGCATAGTTAATTGTGGGCATTACATCTTCTTGTATAAATACTCAATTTTCAAAGATTGTATTGAAAATTGAGTTATTTTGCAAGAAGATGAGATGTCACCAAATAGCCATAGATACATCTTTTAAAGAAATAGAATAAGTTAAATCCATATTATTACTACCATAACTACCTAGGTAGTGGTTCAATTATTTTTGAAAAGTCCGTATGACCATCAATTTTCTGTTTTAAGTAAAATAAATTATCCAAAACTAAGCTAAATAAATAAATATTCAACGGCCAATTATTCATCAAAATGCTAAACCATTGATAATTTAAACGCTCCAGCTAACGACTTCCCACGTTGCGATAGTTGCTACGAAATAAAGCGTATATTTCTTAACCTTAACTACGATTTGATTGTGTGTTTGCAAATTACCTCCTTTGAACCTCTTCGAGGTTAACTAATTAGCAGATCGTACTCACTGCGAGAGTAACCGCTATGTCATGGTCCGTTTATTTAATCGTGTGACCTAGTAAACCGTAAATGCCAATCTAAACGCGACTAGTCTGGCAGTAAACGTGGTAACTACTACAATATTAACCCCGATACAGGCTCTAAAGAAGAAAGAAAGAAGATGTTTATTTTCACATACAGTACAGGTTTGTGATTACATGTGTAATAAAACTTAACATAAACTACCGCCTCTGAGGTAGTTTTCTACCTGTTTCAAGGCTACTATGTTAAACAGCACACCGAGTGATCGCTCACACCAATTGAACAATTTGAATTGTATTATTACGATTACAATAGATATAGAGAACAGAGATTTTACCCTTGTCCTTATCTCTAAAGTGTTTTATAACACGGAAAAATCTAGAGGATAAAAGACGCATGCAAAATAAATACGAAGGGTTCCTCCGTTTCTACGTAAATTGCTTTACATTGGGAACCAGAACACGTTCCTTTGAATCTAAGTTTCTTTTTTCCTTTGCCAATACATCAAACCTGGCCGCCTGGTTGCCAAAACAGTTCTTGTCAAATATGATTTATACTGCTTTCTTATTTCTTGTAAAACATTTTATACTCTAGAAAACTTGAGCCATAGTATTGGACTAAATTTCAAAATTAGAGAAAACAAAACAAAAACCAATACTTATAATCATTTAACTGGCGAGGCCTTTCAAAACTTCAAGAACAACAGCTTTAAAACCGATTGAAACAAATGAAAATTCATCTTGGACTAGCATCAATTACCAAAAAAACTATCTAAACCTATTTTAAAATCTTCAGACAAAATTCAAATATTAACATTTCATTCAAATGCAAAAATAAACTAAAACCAAATTACAAAATCCTAAAGATAAAACATGTGAAGAAGACAGTTCAGGAATTTATAGAATAAAATGTGATCAGTGCGAAAATGAATACATTGGACAGACTCGAAGAAAACTCAAAACCCGTTTCAAAGAACACTTAAAAGAAGATAAATCGGCAGTAGCTAAACATTGTTTATACTATGATCACAACATTTCCCTCCAAAACACTAAATTAATCAAACCTGTTTCATCCTCAAAATCATTAAATGCATGGGAAACGTACTTCATAAATAAATCAGACAACTTAATTAACAACGACCCAGGACCGATTCAAAATTCTTGTTTACTTTCAAAAGCGTTCATTAAATATCTCAAGTCATAATCATTACATTTTATATTATATAACAATTCGATCTTTCAATTTATTTTAAATTACTATATTTTCTGTTTACACCATATGTATCTAAAAATATTGTCTTGATGTTTTTGTCAATATAAATAACCTTTAATTCGTGTTGCCCGACGATGATAGCCTTGCTATCGAAAGGCCTCGCAAGTTAAATGATTATAAGTATTGGCTTTTGTTTTATTTTCTAATTTTGAAATTTTATACTCTGTTTCATATAATCTGACCTTCGTGTTTAATGAAAGTATTGAACTTTTGCATACAACAAGTTGACTCAGTCTACTGTAGGGCATAACTGCGAAATTGATGTAAACGTTCTACAATTTAGATTTATTTACCAGTTTGCTATAAAATACTCTATTCAAAATATGTTTTACGAAGAGTTTGTGCTTAAATCCTTATTTGAATCAAAATTCAGTTTTAAGAACATGTTCCAAAGTGAGATGTAACATGATTGTAGTTCAATGGTTGATGAAACTAATATATTTTGCTAATGTATGTATTCATTTGGTAAGTATTTAACTTTATAGGTGGCTAGGATTAAATGAATTTTTTTTAAAGTGTGGTAAAAAGAAACGACACGGTAGGTACCCTTGAATAATATTTTAAATTTTAATCGGAAATCTTTGTCAAAAATAAATGTATGATCCCCTTCTGGAGATATTGGCACTTAATGAATAAGAATTTGAAACAGGAGGCAAACATAAAACGTTTTACATTTGCCTACTTTTGGGGATTTTATAGGATAATGCAGTTTGTTTTGACGTACTTTGCGTCACCAACTCCCCGCCGAAAAACCCGTTTTTTTTTTAAATTGCAACCCCTTTTGTTGGACTTTAAAAGAAAGAGAATTTTAATACAAATTCAACGACACAAAGAAAACTTTTCTTTTGCAGTTTTTTTTGCGTTTGATTTTGATTTGTGTTTTTAATACCTGTCTAAAGATTGCAAGAAATCAGCTTTAAAACGTCACATTTCACATAAACCTTTTTTCCATATGCCTAGACTAGGTGTCAAACCCACAATATTTCTTTTACTTAATCCATACTAGCACCTGCAAACAAACAAAACTTGTATTATTTTGTAGATCACATTTGCAGCTACACATGAGACTACTAAGACCTTTGAACCTCAAAACCTGACCTCCATGAAGCTGGATTACGGGACCACGCCACGAGTCCCAGTCAAATTTTAGGACGAAATGTTTAGGGACAAACTGTCAAATAGCGCTTCTCCCTAAAAATGGACTTGACTAGTTGTGCGTGCTATTTGCCGAGTTTCAGCGGCCAGCTTTAACATCCGTTATCCGACTTTGAAAAATTAGTGATGGAAAAAGTACATCACAGCTCTACCACATTCTAATCTTAACACCTATTACAATATACTAGCATATTATTAGTTCTACCTCTACCTCGTTAATTTTCTCACGTGCTTTTCCCACAAGTGAGCTGATATAAAAATAGCCTTTGGTGAGATCCAGTTGTAAGTTTTATCTCGCCTTTATTATCGTTGTAGCAAGCCCATTACAGCCTACCCTGGAGAACGCTCGCTTATGAACATCGAAAATTGCACAGAACGTTTTCGTTATCAGATCACGTATTATTTACCCTCCATCACTAACCCCTACCCAAGACAGCCTTCCATTCTCTCTCCCTGAACATAAAGTATCACACCCTAGATATATTTGCCAATCTGTGAAATAAACTGCTGCTATATAAATGTATATAAGTATAATGTTATTATCCCCTATAGTGCTATGTCAACAATTTCAAACTTGATGTACCTTCTTCCTTACGAGTATAGTATAGACACTATGAATTGTTTGTATAGGAACGTAAGCTCGGAAATTGATTACTTTAAAGTAGCTCTGAAGTTCTGAAAATGAATAAGTTCTTGATATTCTATACTTTCTGAGACGAGACGAGAATCTCAATACCCAGAAAAAGTAGATAATCAAAGCATTAACGGAAATTTTTTAACCTAAAACTTTTATCTTTAAAACGTACTCTAATCTAACAAGATAGAATTTGGTTGATTTTCTGAATTGTCAGAGATCCAAATATGTTTAATCAACTATAATTGGATTTACACAGGGTATTATGAGTTATTAAGAATATATTAGCGATGTGCATTTCGTTGCTTTATTTTTTTGAAAGATTAACAGCTTCGTTAATGTGAAAAGTTAACAGCTTCGTACTATGTGTACGTTAATAGGTTGGGTTCAATAATTAATCAAAATGCATCAACATAAATCCAGACAAGTTCATACATACGTTAAAATAAAGAAGTTTTAATATTACTGTTACTTTTTCACAGTAGTGAACTTTTAAACCTGTATTCCTTTATACCGTAAAAACTACTACATCCAGTAGCCCTAATACAAATCAAAGTGTTTATGTGTATATCACTATTGATATTATTCTGCTTTTTGATTTTTAAATTACCACATATGTTAGCCAAAACATAAACCTGAACAATGATGAACTAATTACATTTAGCGTTTGTGAACTAACAAAACGGAAATACATAATGGTTTTGCTACAAGCGTAGAATATAAACAATAATTATACGAACTAAACGTTTTGAGAAGTTTGTAAAAATAGGCACATTACACATGTCCTGCATCCATAGTCCAAGTATAAAACAACATTAACTTTAAAATCTGTTGAATCCAATCACTTCACATTACTAAAAAGGCTAAACTAACTTAAGCTGTTGATGTTCAGTTTAAACATCGTGTGTCGATAACCAAAGTCATTTTAACGATTATGTATAAAATACAACTACATAAAAACCACTAAAGTATTTTATTTACAACTAAATGAGCTGATTGAAGTGTCTCGCTTTTCAATATTTCACATAGGTCAAACACCACTAACACGGCGTGAGTGAGATAAAAAGTAACATCCATGTTACTCTAATGATGTTATAGGTCTTATGTATGCATTAGTAATATGATACAAATATATTAATTGGTTTAAGTTGATTATAGCTTGGAAAAAAGTAGAATTTGAAAATATTTTACAAAACATGTTTACTATTTTTTACAAGCAAACACCTCACGACATTTCAGTTAAAACACAAACATGTAATATGACAAAGAGAATAAAATAATGAGGTAGCAATACAAACCAGAAGAAAAGACAAACAAGTCAAAGTATAAATTACGCAGAAAAAATAAAAACTAAAAGTAAATACAAAAGCGTAAATTACCGTATGTTGTAACAACATGTAATTACTCAGTTTTTCTTTAAATAAGTACGTTGGAGTATCGTTCTTCTGTAATTTTAGTTTCTTTAATTACATATTTATATGTAATTCATGTGTACGTTGTTTATTCTTAAGAATAGTTATAATAGTGGCGGTACTTTGTGTTACATGTAGTGATTACTTTGATATAGCTCATTTCTTTTTATTTGTTTAAACCTTACTCGAAGGTAAATTAACATTTAATAACAGACTAAGGAGATATGTGGTAGCTCATGTGTACAAACCCTTCATGACCTGATCAAAGGTAAATAAAAGTGTTTTCCAACCACATTGTATATATAATCCACGCACAAAAACCCAGATAACCCGTAGAGACACAATAAAAAAGTAGTATATAACATATGAAATCAAAACCAGCAAATACAAACTTAATTATTAAATTTCTTTTGAAGATAAAAAGGTAAAAGTTATATTAGTTTTATTTGATTCGGTGAAACTGGGACATCAAAGCCCTCTCTGCTGCTAAAGATCGACCCTTACCTAATGTTGCTACATAACTTCACAACATTGTTGGTGGTTACTGCGGGGATCGATTGCCACCGGAGTCGGAAGCGATACCATTCTACCACGAGTCCGTCGCTTAACAGTACATAAAACGTAAACGTTAAAGATTTATTTTTCTCCTGAACTCAAAAGTTGCATTTACTAGGTTTAACCAGTTAAAACTGCTCTACGGCGGAAACCTTTAAAGCTCGCAACGGCCGAAAGTCGTTTCGAACAATTTATCTTCAGTTAACACTAGAAAATTAACATCTTTTTGATTTTTCTTGGGAGCACTGAAGTAGCCTTGAGTGTACGTAATGTTTGCCACCATTAATTTCCTAGGCCAATTTCAAGTTGTAGACATCATCTGTTTTATATTTTAATTAACATCATCGTAGTTAATACCTCTAAGTACGTCTATTTAAGTTGATAACCCATATGTGGCCTAACAATTCATTTTTTTCTAGTTTCTGTATAAGTTCGTAGTAAAAACGTTGTTTGTAAACCGTAATTTTAGAGTTTTAACTTTGAAAGTTTACATTGTTTGCAATAAATAAAACTGGTATGTTACTCAACGCAAAAATAACCAAATAATCAACAGTAGGCCTACAGTTTTAATATTTCATTTCAATTATTGTACACATATCAGTGTTTCAAAACCGAACGATTAAGAGTAAAGCAGTCCTTCCGAAGTGAGGTATTACTCGTAGTATACGTATAGCTAGTAAGTATAAAATACAAATTCTACAAACCTTGATCGGCAGCAGAGAGAAGGACGAGCAAAAGGGCGACGCCTGTACTCCAAAACTTGCTGACACTCATTTTACATTCCCACTCACTCAAGAACACTTCACACTATTCTACAACCGATTCAAGTTGACGTGGCTAATCCATCGCAAAGCGCACTGATGTCATCCAGAAACGACTTCACTATATACGAAAAGAAATACTCGCACTGTACACAACCACAGGTGTTGTTGCTGATAAGTGGTTTTATGCTGTAATTAATTATGTGTTAAATTGATTGAGCTAATTAAATCCAATTAGTTAGGTTAAACACTAAAAGGCTAGTTTAGCACCCATACTCCGAGCGGTGAGTACGTTACACACAGCGCCCGACCCGGCGCGGACGACCACACCCGGTATATCCTCTCTAGGCACCCTGAGAGTGCCGTACGGTATGTTTGACGCACTACAGCAGCCGTGGAGGGTGCGCGCACTGACGTACGGCCACGTTGGACGATGGAGGCCTACTGGCGACGGTTGGGCGGAGGGAAGCGCATGCCCTTACCACCCTCTGCCCAGTCCGCACCCACAACCCTTAACTCACTTCAGGGTGAGATCCACACCACGTACCGTCTCACCCTGGAGAGCCCTCTTGAGTTCTACCATTAGGCGCCCGTTTATGTTCAGCCGGAACGTGTTTTACTCACTTTTCCGATATTAAAGAAGTTGAAATAGTATTTGCGTTTGATTTAATTTAACTGCACGTTGGAATGGTGACAAATTTTTAATCTCGTGCTGTTTTTTAACATAATTATTTGAAAATTAGATAAACTGAGTAAACACTCTATAAACTAACTTACTTATGTTCCTATTTTTGCAGTTCCAGCTTGATGTAAACCTAAAGTATCTAAAGTATTTGTCATCTAATATTTATATAGTGTATTAGTGTTGCTTTCTTTGCAATCTGAGTATTTCTTTGGCAACACTCTTACAGTTTTTTTGAAGCTTAGAAAAAATTACAAAAAGTAGTTTCTCTAGTCAAATTCGAGTCAGATCGTAGTCTATCGTCTAGTCCACACACGTTTCTTATGGGGAGTAAGAGTGCAACCTATCGTTAAAACGTAGCACTCGTGGAATCATACTGTTTGCTAGATTTAATTATTCTCGGATATGTTTGAACGCTAACAGATGGAAGCCGAAAGTGTTTGAAGAAATTCCATTACATTGACGCATGAACTTAAAGTTACCAACGAACGAAAAAAATACTGCATCAAATTTGGCAGGACACTCCTTTCTTTTTTCAATACATTATTACTTAGTACAAAAAACAGGTGTCATAGAAATCATGATGGTGACAATTCCACGCATGTCTCGACTAAATAACGACTGTTCAGTTCGTCATATCTGACGCTACCACTACGGTCCACCACTCTGTTCTTTTTTCCAAGTAAAGTAAATGGTTTACTTTAACATCGTGAAGCTGCTACATCTTATTTTACGTCATGTTTAAACGTTTGGCTATTCTCTGGATTCCCAGAAATGACCACGGGAACATAAACATCAGATGTATGTTAACAACTGTGTAACATGCGAACATGATACACGCTGACGCAAACATGGTTTATCCCCACATTCACATTCATTAACCGACCAAATCCTGAGTCTGGAAATGAACAAACATGACTTTGCAGTTTACTTGTATGTAGCATTCGACGCATTTATCAAAGTCTGCTTTGTTGCAATGGAGGCTTGTTTATAATAGAAATATAAGAACCAAACTGTAACCAGACAATTGTAAACAAATATTTTTAGTTTTTGTTTTTTAAAAGTATTTTTAGTTTTATAAAGTTTGTTTTTTAGGTCACTAGTATATATTTATATAAACCATAATTATGTATTTGAAGTGTACAAAAATGGTTTCTATGGAAATAAATGAGAGCCGAAAGGGTTAAACCCATACTGAAACTAAAGAGACAATTTTCATTAGGTTTTTAGAACACCGTTTGTTGAAAAAGGATTTCAATTACTACATTAAGTAGTTTGTTTATAAAAAATAAACATTTTACTTATTCCACACACCATGAACATGATCCCAAAAAGGATAAGAGAAATAAGGACGTAGTAAAGGTAGTAAAAAACTACGTTATATAGCACTCTGAATATTGGTATTTAGAGGTATATTTTTGACGGCTGGCATGTATTGATTTAGATGATACAATACATAAATATAAATTTCATTGATTATGAAATTTTGTTTTTACGTACATTATCTTGGAAGACAATAATAAGTTTATTAAACAATCTAATAGAGTGCCACTGAATAATACTTCTAACTAATAAACAAGAACATGCTGAAAAAGATGAATAAGTAAAAATGTGATGTTAAACTGTAATCCTAACAACTAAAACGTTGTGAAAATATAAAAACTCCTTTTATAATATAAAACACTTAAATTACTATTCGCACTGTTTATATAAATAAGAATGACGCCAAAAAAACTCACTTGTCGTTGTTCCGTACAAAAGAAGAACCGATCACTAGTGATGTATTTTTATGGTTGAAAATACTATCATGTCAGAACCCTAACACCTTGTGGGTCATGACGAATAAATATAATGTATTTTAGTTTTGCTAGCTAAGAGCTTAGTAAACAATAATATGCTAAACAATTCTCAAAAATTAATTTACCACCACTTTAAATTAAGCACTTGAAAGTATGTTCATGGGTACCAATTTTTATACTAATTAAAATGATTGGTTCAACAACAGGGAGATTATTAATCAGTAATTTCCAAATTATCCTCTAAAATGGGATTTTTATAATTATTATGTCAAAGGCTTCTATAATTTATTGATGAAATCAAAGGGAACACTTATTTTAAAAAAACAGTTGTTATTCACAGTCATATTTAGATGTGTACTGTTATCAGGGAAAGGTCTATCTAATTATATTTTTTTTATCAACAAAAATTAAGGTGAACGCACTGTGTTAAAATCTTTGCACAAAATAACACCACAAACCTCCTTTACAAAAAGAAAAACACTTTGCATAAAATACCCCACTTGTTAAGGTCCAACTAATATTTTTTACAACATGGGCCAATTGAAAACCTTACCCCCAACACTTTTACTAAACGTGGCTGTTAACCATCAATTTTGGTTTGTTAAAATACCATGTAAAACACGGGAATGCAGTGTTGTAAAATCGAGTTGGAAATGTTAGTGATAGAGCCACCAATGTAAAGCTGTTAAACAGGACATGATACTGGAAACCACAACTTGGTTTATGGCCACATTCATTATCATTAATGTTCCCAATCTCATTCCTGGTAATGAACATTGCACTGTTCCACATAACTGCAAAGTGACCTAGGCTACATGTAGCTTTCCTACTAGTTAACAATGTCATGAGGTTTTCTTAGATGTTGTAAACGTGTATTTGTTTAAGTGGTTTTAGTTGGTCCACAATGGCTAATTAATTTAAAATTATTGAATTCCACAGTAATTTGCTTTAACTGACTGGAAATGAGAATTCACCCGTAAACTATCTGCCCTTAACAGAATCAAGTAGTATTACTTAACCAAATACTTAGATAGTTGCAAGGTAATTTGGGGGCCACTGTTGAAACTTAATGAGTGTTTAGTTTTAATCTCACTGTAATTTATTAGTACTCAAATACTTATGTTAAAGATACTGCGAGCTTCTAAAAACACCACCTTTCTGAACTTTCACAAAAATTAAAACATAATGATACTTAAAATATAAACATCTCTTCCTTGTTTTGAACACTGACACGTATGGAGCAGACCTAAACACTAACTCAAAACCACTGCAGACACAAACTTAAACTCAGATCTAGCGTCATCCGGTTTTTGAGTTTTGTTGTGGTAAAATACGATAGTTTATATTTAAGCGTAAAATAAATTACACAACTGAGGACAGGTAGTCAATATGCAGGATGTTACAAAGTAAAACAATACAACTAACTGGATAAAATGTCAAATTTTCAAACTAGTAGGCCTAGTATTAACAAGAAAATAGGTTGAAAGTTGAAACAGGGGTTTTAAAACAGTGGCTATTCAAATTAAATTACTTGAAACTCACATGAAACTGGGATTGTTAACACAATCTAACTGATAACTGAATATTATCAAGAACCATACACCACTGGATTACAATTTATAGCTAATTTTCATCGGTCTTCTTATCAAATGTAGTTTCAAATGCACTTTTAAACGTAGCTATTGGTTGCATCGCACACACTATTTATTCCTGCTATAGTAACCGTCAAGTGTTCCAATTGTATTTTTAATTACTTATGATGAAAGCATTTTATATTTTTTTACTTTTGATGAGAATATAAAACGAGTTTTATACCTGAGATGTCAAAAATCGATACCTAAGAAAGGCGCGAGAAATGGTTTTGGAATCGGGAATTGATATTAAAAAAGAATTGATAATCGGTTTTGGAATTGGAAATTGATATTAAAGAAAATATTTAGAATATGTACTAGGCATTAGCGGCTAGTAAGTCTAGAGGAAGGTGAAGGGCAAATCAGCTGTACTTCACTATTTAACAGGAAAAATACGTTTAAATATTGATTCTTAACACGTAGACAGAAAATGCAAGATACATTGTAGACCAATTCAATGATATGAGTATTTCTCTAAGAAACTATGTAAATAATTTAAAACGTAGTTTTTCAAGCTTGCAAGTTCTAGCAGGGAATTAAAAGTAAATGTTTGTAATGTTGCAAAAATAGTATTTTGAATTGAAACATTGAACTACTGCCGTACTAAGAGGAACACTGACAACGTATAGAATTCGTTACATGAAGTTGTTTTGTAGTATTGGATCAGAAAAAATAGCTATTTAAAATTAGTTGTTAGTTCTTTAAAAATGTACATAATCAGGTCGTGTGATCGCAAAAGTATGCCTAATATGGATGTCGTAGTTGCACCGCGCGAGTCTAATGACAGCTGAACAACTGGTCTGCTGTCTGGCTGTGTGGTGGGCTGCGGAAGTGACGGGCTTTCAAAATACACTTCTACCATCACTCGTTGCTATAGCAACGCAGCCTCTTTCCTCACCCCTCAGCGTCTATCCCTACCACGTAAAAAAGTCGTCAGGTGAAAACTCGAAGAAAGCTCTAACGATGTATTCCGATCTTCTACGAAGCAGCCAGTGGCGACCATTGAGGCATACTCACTTTCTGTGTCGACTATCGAGGAATTCATCGATTGTTGCTATCGAGATTGTATCGCTCTCATTGTGGTCGTTAATATTTGATTCTACGGAAGCAGATTCATTAAATGTTAAAGTTTAATTCTTTCCCCTCTAAAACATAGGTGAAATGACCCGTTTCCCACTTCACCTGACGAGCCGCAACTGATATTGGAATAAAAATCAATATAAAATAATCAAACCCGGAATGAAAACTTTAATATTGGAACCAAGAATGGAAATAATAGGAATCAACATAGCAGTACTACGTAAACTTTTGGCTGCTTAAAGTAGGTCTCGAAATCGAGAATCGATAGCCTTGTATTAATACTCGAATTAAGGAATCGATAAAATAAGGAACGACTCAACACTACATAATTATCCTAATAACTATTCGATTTCAATAAGAACTACACAATTTTTCACATACGTGGTGTATAAAACAACAATTAGACGGGGATAGCCTTATAGGAAAGCAAGGTTTCAGCTTTACAATCCTTATTCTTCCAAACATGCCGATGCAATTTACTCTAAAGCAAGCGGGGAAACGACTCAGATAGAACAACCTATAGTGGGTTCTAATAAGCCGGTGATGGGTAAAACAAGTTAAGCAGCAGAATTGAATCAATTGAACGACCTTTGAGCTTCAGTGGGTTTGTTATTACATTCAAACCCACTTAGCAGCAATATTCATTAAGCTCTTAACCAGGAATATTTAATCATTCCTTCCTCAATCCACTCCATCTCTGTTTATACACGTGTATTAGTGTTCCAATGCCAATATCTTTATCACCTTCCCAAATTGTTAAATTTGAGGAAGGAATACCCAAGATTATGTTTCATGGTTGTAGCTAATTATATCACCTTATACAAGTTTTCATTTAAGATCTTTACCGACCTTTCAAATCACATTAATTATTGTAGTAATGAACTAAATTGTCTTACACTCCAAATAAGTATACACACAAAGCCATTTTGTGGAGTGCAGCCTGCAGGATACCGAAAGCGTAATTCCATATTCATACTAAAAACGCAACATTTAGTAGTCTGGAAATTCTTGAAATTCAAAGACATGGACACAAAAAAGAATATTGTAATCATACTGTTTTATTTTTACTAACCTTTTAAATGATTCTTTTATTTCTTACAGTTTAATTTTTTTTGTCATGAATAATTGATGGATAAAATACTGCGTATCAAATAGTTATAATTTAAATTTGTCTACAACTGTTTTCTATGTTTCGATTATATCCATACAAATAATGTTTTGTAAACGAACCATGTCTTTTAATTTGAAATACAAATTGAATGTATACAACCTACTCACTGAACTTGTTTTAACTTCATCGGAACTCTAAAGACAATTAGGCATAAACAAGATTAGAATTTAAAGAGCTTTCGTTGACTAAGCCCCAAACATCCGTGTGAATTATATGTGAAAAGTGAGATTTAAGGAGTGTTAGAAATAAGTTAAAAGCAAGATAACTTTGGGACTAGAACACAAATGCACAGATAACAGATTAGGTCCTAAGGTGACAGTAACAAAGAGCCAACTTGTGCTTCAAACAAGTAACGACAAAACAGGTGCCAAGATATTAAATCCCGGAGCGAAGAGACTGAGTCCTTTGAGACCCGAAATAACGTCAGCGTCCTGTGATGTTTATTACTTTTACATAAAGTACAAACCTACCATTTTAAGCGAACCTCTTACCAAAGATTTTGGGTAATATTCTGTACGACTTCTGGGACACAGTTAAAAATGAAAGGTTTTACAGGAATTTGCTAAAAACGAGGTCCATTTATTACAGTCGTAGCAAACTTAACACAGTCTTAATACAAATAGAGATGTCAGCTTTACGGAAAACAAAATGTCAACTATATCTGACTGTTTTCTTATGGTAAATGTACTGAACATATTAAAAGTTTGTAATGGTATATTGACAAAAATTTCAAGGAACAATAGTAAATGTTGGCAAAAACGGATAGGTAAAGACGCGTTGTTTTTGCGATGTTCCTTTTGTAATTTACTACATATAATGTGTAAATAATCCTGCCATACTCTAAGACGTGATTTGTAACACAAAATAACTAGACAAGTATATTGAACATTTGTACAAAAAAGCTTTGATAGCCCACCAACTGATAATATTTTAGATTTTCTAATATATAATTTGTCTCCAGAAGCAATCAGTAACAATAAAGTTGTTGTCAAATTTCATCAGTTAAGTTGAAAGATAACAAGTGTGCTAGTTTTACATAATGTTTAGTCTGAAGTTGTATTTTAACCATGCAAAGGAGAAAGAGCAAACACTAATAATAATAATAACAGCTATCCCGTCGTTTCAGAGGTCAAATTACAAAGTGTTAACTCACTAGGAAATACTTGAACTCCACTCTCTGACGTCAGAACTACAGTTTCTACGGGTCAGATAGTTGTAAATTATTCCAGCCACATAACTCCTGCAGCTGAGCACTTTATCTTGTAGCTTGAATAGTTCATCTGGTTTATAGCACGTGTCCAGTATCACTTACTCACGTGGTTAGCTGCACCAGGTTAGGAACTTGAACTCCACTCTCTGACGTCAGAACTACAGTTTCTACGGGTCAGATGGTTGTAAATTATTCCAGCCACATAACTCCTGCAGTTGAGCATTTTATCTTGTAACTTGAATAGTTCATCTGGTTTATAGCACGTGTCCAGTATCACTTACTCACGTGGTTAGCTGCACCAGGTTAGGAACTTGAACGCCACTCTCTGACGTCAGAACTACAGTTTCTAGGGTCAGATAGTTGTAAATTATTCCAGCCACATAACTCCTGCAGCTGAGCACTTTATCTTGTAGCTTGAATAGTTCATCTGGTTTATAGCACGTGTCCAGTATCACTTACTCACGTGGTTAGCTGCACCAGGTTAGGAACTTTAAAATATGTAGGGAGAGTTTCATTTTCTGAAAGTAGCATTGAAACCGTTGAAAATTATAAAAGTTTGTATCATAGTGTGGTTGTTGTTGTAAGTTCACATAAAAACACCTGCCTAAGAAAATTATTATGTAGTTAAAAAACAACACATGCATGTTTATAAAAACTATTGAATCTCATGGAAATGTACGTACAATTGTGTGTGATTTCTCATCAAATTTTAACATTTTGGAACACTTATAGTAGGCCTTTGAGTAACAGTCATTGAGAAATGTTGTAGTTGCTGAACATTTTTAGCATTCAAACTCGAAGTTTTGATATTACCAGAAAATACCCAAAGCCACATTCAATCATTTAAAACGTCTCTTAGTAACATAATTCAATTTCCCTCAAGGAGTCCCTCAAGGATCCATACTGAGTCCATTACTTTTCCTTATCCATGTCAATGATTATGTTTTTTCTGATCAAGGATTCATACTTAACGAACAGATTGTCCAGTACGCAGATGACAAAAACTTGGAAGAGGTGGCTTTCAATTGACTCTACAACGCAATCCAAAACTTCAATGAGCTCAACATCTTGTACCCGGGTACTGGTGACGGCGTGTTATGAAGTAACATATACACACCTCTCCTACGGGGTGGCTGTGTAGGGCGGTATCATTCTATCCAGACTCTTCATAAAAAAACCAGTTCGAACCATTGCAAAAGTTTAATGATGAGAGATCGTGCAGACCAGCGATCAAAAGTCTTAGTCCAAAAGTTGACACATCCCTGACTCTACATTCTTAAGACATGCGTTTTCTTCAAAACAGGCGTGTAGACACTCTTATGAAACTATAGGCAGGGAAAACTACTGGACTGAGCCACAGATAACCGAAGTTTACGAGCGTTTGTCTTCTCAGGCAGGAGCTCATTTGGTTAACAAATGGTCAAATGTGAGCAAATGTGCTTTAACGGAAAATACGATCAAATCTCATCCGACATCACGTTTTTAGAAATCAGTATGGTTTAATAGTAAGAATGAGAATTGTTCTCACTGTTTGTTTATTGGTTGTGTTCAATCAATTTTGGGTATTCTTTACTTGTAACGTATACTTTCAGTTAAATTTATAAAGAATCCTACATATGAAAATGGTAGATTTGAAAATATTAACCAATATTTAATACCCATTCCTTTACAATCAATATAGTTTTTCCATTTTGAAACGTAATAGTTGAATCTTGTTATCAACTCTTGACTTGAATTAGGTACGGTAAAAAGCATGAATATTGTATGAATCTGTACATTACCAACACACTTGAAAGGTAATCTTCACATATCCTGAAGCAAGTTTGTTGTTGTTAAGTAGCGGATGCTCTAATTACAACTTGTGAATAATCGATAAACTTTTCTAATTACGGCGTTCCCCAAACACGCATAAATTTCCAGGTTGAGCTGCAACCGTTTAGTCTGGCCTCGTTTCGTTTTGACTTGTTCATACGAATATCCTTTGTAAGATATGTGTGTTTCTCAGTAGTTTTCAATGAAACTAATGCAAAACACAAAGTTTAAAATAAAAACTAAATTTTGTAAAAACACGAATTTTGTGTTCAACCTGACAAGTTTACCCTTTTAAACCAATTACGGGTCGTTTTAAATGGTATGTTAAAAAACATATGCAAAACGCATGCCTGAACAATTTAAAGTGTACTAATTTAATGCAAACGTTTAACCAGATTGATATATTACGTGAAATACTCGTAAGTTGTATACTCTAAGTTAAACGTTGAACAGCATTGTTCTAAAACTTATTGTAAATTAATCAAAACATTTAAAACTTAACCAAAGCGAAATATTACTCAAAACTATTAAATCGCAATCGTTAAGAGTGTTTCATGCTTAACTACAGAGGTATATTTTAATTTCAAATGATCTAAGCAAGTAATCACGGTGAAGTTTTTAGAAAAAAATGTATAAACATCATTCAAAATAAATATACAAGTATACTTGTATGAGCCATTATGACGTGTCATGTGAATGGTTTGACTACATCGGACCAAATAAAAACACGAAAGCGTATCCTCAATTTAAGTTGGTAAAAATTCATGTTTTGAACAATTAATATTAAAAATAATATTGAAACAGCTATCTCAGACCTTGTCATTGGAGTAGGTTAACCACACTCGGCTCGAATGGCGCAGGTGGCGTTGAGGTTTCTTCGCGGTTATGGTGCAGCAAATTCTGAGTGGTTTAAACTAATAACCATAACCTTTTACAAAGCTTGAATAGGACTAATACTGCACAAACAACAAATATTGTGTTCAATATGTGGTCATCGCTTATACTTGTATAGGTTGTAAAGTGTTGTGGAGCAGACTTGCTCAAACTACTGTGTCTGCTTTTGGTATGGGGAACAAAGGGGTGGCCAATTAGTGTGCCTTTTCTAGACTTAGAGCCGTCCCCGGTTGAACATTGTATTAGCAACACCCAAGTTAAAACACTAAATTCAAACTACCATTGTATGGTGAATTGCTTATTCAATGGTGTTTCGATTGATTCCATACTCCATCGTAAATTCTGTAATTTATTTTAATTTGATGTAGAAATTAGTGTTTATTTTTATTTATACTAGTTGCTAGTTAACGTAGATATGATTAACACACAACCACGTGTAAATGTTGTCCACTGACGTTTTATTAAATTAAAAGATAAAGAAGATTAAAATAATACAGTTTTCTAACTTTACACAGCTCGTGCTGCAAGTTAGTTAATGTTGTGCTGAGTTAAAACTCCAGAAGACGAAAGTTAAGAGGAAAGGTTTCTACAGTAATTGGTCTACATTGTCTCTTTTCGCTGTCTGCATTTTGGTCACGTTTCCTCGTATTGTGTGAAGCTTCTTTCATCTTTTCAAATAATATCAAGACGACTTCAAACTCTACCAAGCAACTGTAATAGTTTACGTGAAATAATATATTTTATGAGACACTTAACTAGAACAACACAGTTAAGAGAAAATTAAGATATTGTGGTGTATCCATGCACACAATTGTGAGGCGTTTTTCACAAAATACAGACAAGTCTGAAGAAACATTGTTAAATCATCTTTAGTAGTTTTAAATAAGATATTTAATTTATTTTATTAAAAGCTCGTAAAAGGGGGTATTATATGCTAGTACAAAAGAATGTGTTAACTCTACAGTCTTGGCATATAAATAGACTACGATATAACCAACAGTTAAAGCTTATAGCTAAGTAAGTAGGTTAGCTACCTAGATCCTATGTTTCTACGTAATTTAATCACCCTCTATTACTTTTCAACTATTATACTCTTATTATTATTATACATTCAGTCAAGTAATTATACTAAGAACACTATTTACAGCAAAAATATTGTGTACGTACAGTAGTTATGCATAGTCAGCTTTAAATGTCCCTCCCCTTTTTGGGGGAATGTTTGTATAGAGTCCAGAAGTTTGTTTTGACGTACTTTGTGTCATCCTCCCCGCAAAAGTTCAGGGGAAGGACCCCCAACACATTTAAAATACGAACCCTTCTCTCGTGTTATTTAAAAAGCACGGTCCTTATTACACTTATTCAACGACGAAAAGAACAATTTTCCATCTGAGCTGTTTTTTTGTGATACAAAATTACAAGTTGTCAGGTTTAAAATGCTACATTTCACATGCAATTTATTTTTATTCACAAGTTGGTTTTCAAAAGTCCTTTGAGAAACTTTGCTACAGGGTTGTGACTTTTCCCTCAGAGGATTTTAAAGACAAGTTTGTGAATCAAAGTCAATTGTATGTGAAATTTGGCATTTTAAATCTGAAAACCTGTTATAAATAAGGTTAACAAATAAATCAATTGTGAAAGAAAATGTGTCTTTACGTCGTTGAATTTCGGTCAAACGACCTTTCTTTTAAGGTGCCACAAGAGAGCTTCTTTAAAAATACCCTTTAAAAACATTCCCAAAAGGGTTTTTCAAAATTTTAATTTATCAAAATTTAATGTAAGGAGGGGACATTTAAAACTCACCTTGTATTACTTATGTAATCAGGCATATTTATTCAACTACTTTCAATATCAACGTATCATCTACAGTGCTGCATTAAAATGTATGTACAAATATATAAACATATAAATATATGTAAATAGCTTCATCATGTAAAGTTTTTTAATTTAAACTTAGTCAAATGGTGGGTCCGTACAAAAGAAATACCGGATGTTTTGTCTATTTCAGCCCCATTTTATTTTCAGGATAACCTTTCTTACAGTTTATACAACAAGAACTAACTCCAAATTTATATTATGTAATCCACTATTATTATTGATTTTACATTACTTTGTTTTTAAGCAGACCCAAGTTGGGGAAGTAGTTGTTCAGTTTTTGAATAAAGTTATATCTACATTATATTGTGACACACATTTACACTAATAAATAAGTATTTAAATCAACATTGCGTTATTGTATAAGAAACTACAAACATAAAACATAACACATGTTGTTTAGTGTGTTTTACTGGTAAGCTTGCGCTGACTCCTTAAGGTTAGTTCATTCCCTGACATTTGTGTCATGTCTTATAATACTTTTCTTGAACAGTAAGGTTACCTTTCTTAGATTTACTTTGAAAACGGGATCATATTCAAATGTTCTTTCGTCTTGTTCTTCTTGTCAAATAACGATAAAAAAGGTTTCCAATAATTGTCCAAGATGTTTGTAATGCTCTGTCATTTTAACTAGGATCCACCAGCGTTTAATGGATCAAAGTACTTAATTTGACTATGCAATTTGTATTTCAAAGCCATAACTAAGCCTCTACAACCCAATTTTATGTTGTCAGTTCTTAAATTATGTCAGTATACTGAATAAGTCAAAAACGTTCAAAGTGAGAATAAGAATGAATTTATTTTCTCAAAAATATGTACAAAATAAGTGTTGAGCAATTTGAGTGTAATGGCTGTAGAAGGGTGGGGATGATTGGAACTTATTTAAAAACTCAAAGGTACATACTCTAACGTTACATATTCTAACGTGTAATAAAAGAGGGTACATCACATTTTGAAGTTTTGGCTACATCACTTTACTATATTAACACTACACAGTAAAAACAACAATACTGCTATATTAGGCTCAAATTTTAAACTAACCAACATTGAATACAACAGTTAACCAGCAAAGGCGTACACTATCAGACTCAAGAGCTGTTAGAGAATGTGGCGTGAATAGCCTACTAATGGAAGTGTATTGTCAGATCTCCATTCTCTGCCGTTCCTCCATAACAATGCTATTAATTAATTGTTTTATTGATCATCATTTGTAGAACCAGTAGTATTCTACGTGTATAACAACGATACTTTTACACTTATTTACCTAATAATGTCTACCTAATTGTAAATAAATTTAGGATCTTTTTTCAAAACTACCTTTTTTTAGGTCTACGTTAGATTTTTTTTCCAAACGTAATTGAAATTCGTGTGCGAAGGCGTATGTATATCTTAAAAACTTTTACACATAGCAACTACATTCACCTTAAAAACTTTAACGTATATATTCATTTAGTGATATGTTAACTCATATAAAGTACATCGATTAATTCTAATGCAAATTGTATTTAAAGTACTATAACAAAACATTTATCAGCCTAATTTTATTCTTCATTTTAAATATTGAGTTCTCTAAAAATCTAAAATAATATTAGGCGGTTTTAAAATGGTAAGGATTTTAAGTTAAAGAAGTAACGAAGCCATTTTCTTGCCTCTTTGTTTGATTCCATTTGAAGTGTGTATGTGTTATTTTTTACTAAATAGTACATCAATATAATTGTTTTGTAGAAACCGCAGCCAGATATAAGTTGAAAGAAAGTTAAGATTGATTTCCCTGTTTGGCAGCAAACTGAGTTAGTTCTTTCTTCTTCGTCGACTAATTTGAGATCACTGATCAGTTCTTGATCTTGAGCCAAGTTCGGTTTTTTCCAAACTGTAAGTTAAACTTACTTTAAATGCGAGTCCACTTACTTACTAGAATTGGTTTGGTTATTTTCAGCGTATTTACGATGTAGGCTATATTGTAAGTTGTTCTATTAAAATGTGTAGAGTATGTATAATACCAAGAACGTACCAAGAGTGCTATTCACCAAGAACGTCCTACTTTCAAACAAATCTCCTTCATTAATTATTACTTAAATATAGATGAACTAAATACTAATGAAAAGAGCACTTTTCAAAGTTTGTCTTCCTTGGTACACTTCTATAAATGCTCACCATGTCTTCCCCTGACTGCTCGGCAAAACTCTAGTGGATCTTGAGACTCTTTTTCCGTAGATCATGAAGTTGATATTGATTCATGGAATTGACTGCAGCTTTGATACGGTTCCGCAGGTTATCTAGATATTTGTCAAAGTGGGTACGAAATCCTTCACCCTTACATAGCCCCAGAAAAGAAATTCACGAGGAAATCACAAATCTGCGACAAAACTCTCGCTAAACTGAAATGACTGGCTGTTTTGGAAATTCGAGGACGCAAAAATCTTGTGTTGAATGGGCAGCTATCTTGTTGGCAATTAAAAGGGGAAATTACCTCTCAGTATAATGTTAACAAAACTTTGAAACTTCTTCTTTTCAACCGTATGTTAGTTATTTATGAAGCACTCATACTGTAAAAGTTCCCGAAGGATGAAAGTAGGATATTCTTTTGAATAACCCTGTATATTTGAAGTTTAATTTGTTATAAAAAAATGTGAAACTAGCAGTACCCAACACTTTTTAATTTGTAACAAAAGCTCTACAGAAAAAATTTATTAATTACCTCTTTTAATAAATTAACATTTTTATAAGTGAACTTGAATGTAATTATTACTTTGTTCAAGACGTAAGTTATAATATGATTTTAAATTTAGCAATAAGGTTCATTTCTATGAAGTTGATGTAGCAGTTTTCCCTGTTGCCATATAATGAAACCTGAGGTCATAAGCTGCATTGCGAGTCATTAGTAAAGCCTATCTCTCTCATTAAAAACCCATTAACATTCGAGACAATGGGCACGCACCCTGATAGCCCTTTTAACCTGGCTTCATATTTGGTTAGTTTAGCAAATATTATGTGTGGCTAATATTCGTAACTTTTCTTCATAAAATGTGAGTTTTTTAAATAGTCAATTAATTTTATTTACGAAAGTCGATTATTATTTACATTGCACTAGCAATTTTTAATTTAAATCGGCTCTAATAATACGAAACTCTTCTAATATAAAAGTGTTCTTTCAGTCCATACCGCAGACATGTTTCTTCACTTGTGCCTAGATCTTTTCTTTGACTTTTTACAATCATTATTTGGTTTATTACTTTGATAATTATCCTTGACATTTGGTTCTCGCTAACTATTGATCTAGTTTTGTTGTATTATAAATATACTTTTACGTTTTCTCTGTTGTTCCCGTACTAAACAACAGTCCGAGTTAAAAAATCAGTATAACAAATCAAGTCATAAGTTTCATGTATCTGCATTGGACGGTTTACAAAAGTTTCGTTCATGTATTTTGTTGGTACTTACTAAATCACTCAATCAAATGTAAATGTAGTCTACCAGTAAGACTACATCTTCATGATTCAGTATTCACTTAAGAATAATAATCAAACGGTGATTTTCTGTTTATAATCTATGTATTCCAAATATCTACGATATAAAATGAAATAAAAACACTTAATGGATGAGGTCAAGTTAAATCACTAAATCACTATTTGAGATGCCGACCACTCTCATGAGGGTATTTTAAGGCAAATATGTGGTGCAGGATGAGTGTGTTGAGTTATGAGGTGTAGTCTTGTTACAAACTAAGGCCGACTATTCCTTAGAATGGGTCATTAATAAATAACCCAATGACCAATGGAAATACAAGGAACAACGGCTTAACGTGACTTCTGAACCACGCAGGTGATAGTTCGATATGCCTAAACGATGATGGGAGTTGATGCAGGTATCATCAGATGATCACTGAGACTATCTGAGCCGCCTTAGACCTATATCATCCTCAAAACCTGACCTCCATGAAGCTGCATTACAGGACCATGCTCCGAGTCCCAGTCTTACTATTGAGATACGTTAGATAAGAAACAAACTGAGAACATTTTACTTTCACCAACTATCTCGCATTCAACTTTATCATAGGCCTACTGTTTTATTTCAAAAGAAAGTAGAGTGTCTTGATGTCTGCAGTATCACAACTTCACAAATTGCTTGAAACGTTGGGTTGCGTGCTTGAAGCGTGTTTCCTGTGTTGATGATTGCCGCGTGTGGTTATTTTCTCTCATGGCAGGGTTCCTTTCACTGTATTGCAGCCTTTCTTTGTGCCTTTGATTTGTTTCCCTTGTAATCAAATGTACCAGAAGAAAGAGAAGGTACTTTTATTTTCTTCAGTTGAACAGTAACGTATATACAAGGCCAGGTAAAGTGTCTGAGTGGTGGAAGAGTGTTATAGATATAAAGTGATATCAGTGGATTGCTTTGGGACTGGTAGAGTGGAACTGAGACCAGCTCGTTCTAACAGAGTATATTTACACAGTTTATAGGCTTAGTGCCCACACGAGTTTTTCCCATATTACACGCACTTATAAACAAGACACACAACTTCAGGCACTGTGTGCTAGTGGTGGAAGAGTGTTATAGATATAAAGTGATATCAGTGGATTGCTTTGGGACTGGTAGAGTGGAACCGGGACCACCTCGCTCTAACACAGTATGTTTACACAGTTTATAGCCATAAACAGTTTTCCTTCCGGCCTTAATGTTTTATTTTAATATAAAGAGGACTTGGCGCACTGATCAAAAAGCGTAGTCGGACCATCTTGACAATTTAAAATAAGTGTCTATTTAAGTTCTTACATGTATGCAAAATTTCCAGTTTTACGGTGGGTCTTTAGGTTAACGACGAAATTGTGGCTGTACAACTATTTCATGTAACATAAATTAATTCAAAACAGCTACAATAGTATGACGAGAGAAGCGAATTGGATTGGTACGAGATAAAGATTTACTAAAAAAACACTGCGTCTTGTACATTAATTTACATTAAAAGAAATGTATCACTGTGTTCAACAAATAAATGAGTGTTTATTCAAAAATATATCTCCCAACAATTAAGTATAGTTCCACTCATTTAGCCATTGTTACTTACGATTTTCTCTCAAATTTTTCAACTAATTAGAAAGTGACTATCTTTATTGACGTGTTGACTCGTTCAACGAAGAAATCTCTTTTATACTTTGATAAACCAAAACCTATATTGATTTTGTAAACTTGCATATAAGTCATAAATCTATAGAGGTGAAAAAATAAACAGGACCACTGTATAACAACCCGGGCAGGCATTCAGGGAGACCCAGGCAGAACCACTCTTGACTGTTAGTTTTAAAGTAAATAGATATAGGTGGATTAGCTGCCTACAGTTACCATTTAGGTACCGGAAAACTAGGACGTAGTGGTGCTATCTTACGGTGAAACCTGATACTACGACCGATGTTCTTGAAAGTATTGCAAGACCAGTAGCTCCTCTGCATTGGGCGTTGGCTCAGCACAACCGTTCCATGGATGTGTTGACAATTTAAAATTTCTGCAAAACAAATCAGTTATGAACGGTGATAATAAATACAATAAAATATTGTACTAGTTTCGTTTTAATAAAATTGGTAGATTTTAATTATTTGTATAACTTGCCATAATTCTTAGAAAACTTAAAAAATAACACTATACTTAAGGAAATTGGCAAATTTTCCCAGGC
Organism: Matsumurasca onukii; assembly: GCA_018831715.1. NCBI lineage: Eukaryota > Metazoa > Arthropoda > Insecta > Hemiptera > Cicadellidae > Matsumurasca > Matsumurasca onukii. The sequence continues at coordinate 55,970,654 of CM032058.1, read as the reverse complement.
AAATCTACTAAAAGGTAGGTAGTCTTAAGATTTTACGAGTGGAAGGTGAATTCACCATATTTTCAATTGCAATGGCTATTTACCATGAGAAGATTAATATACATTTACTACAATCAAAAGTATGGGTATTAGTTGTAATTATTTATTATTTCAAAACGTTTCATTAAGAGTGTGACTTGATGTTTCCTTATTCTCGTGTTAGAGATGCAAGTAATATTTTTGGCTGTAAAAAATCCAATAGTTCCAAGCCTGAGACGTACTGTTTACGAAAGTACTTTTATATGTTAAGGACATAATCTTCTCGGGAGTTCAGACCTATAAATTCTGCAAGCTCTGTGAGACTGTTTGGGCGTCACAAACTCATTGAATTGCAGATCCAGATTAGGTGACATCTGCGAAGCCTTGGACTGAATCAATATCCGGCGATCCCGCGACCTCTGTCAAGCTTGATAATCCCTCACAATCAGTGACATTGCACGAAATACAATTCCTAACTAGGTGGAAATCTATAATTACATTATAATTATTGTATTAGTAGGACGTCTGTTTGTAGGGATTGTGGACTACTGATATCGGTTAATGATATTCGATTATTAACATTATTTTAAACCCCATGACTTGTTTTTCTTACGAAGAGAATTGACTAGAAGCAACAAGAAAAAAACAAACCCCAAAAATATACAAACAACCTTAACAGATTGGCAACAATATCCTATAACTTGAACACAACAGATTTGGACATGACAAAGCTTAAAACTAAAATTAAGTAAAAACACACTAGAAAAAATTGCTTGAAATAGGACTTTAGTCGAAAAGGTTTATGGATGAAGAATTTAAAGTAAAATATTGCAACCCTTTATACTTCATGTTGTAAATGTATGGTTCTTGCATTGTCATTGCTAAACAGATAACAGCGAAATACTAAAGAATTGGTTTTACGAGAATTTACGAGGTAATTTTCATCTACCTTATATAAATCTGGTAAAACTTTGAAAGGTAATATAGATGAAAGGAAAATATATGCAATCTATGACATGTTTTAAATGTAACTATTGATATCTATGTATTACAAGAATTGATGAAAATCGAATGGCAGTCGGTAGGACCGTTTTATCAGGCCGATTTTCTTCATTTTTTTAAAGAAAGGTATTTATTTATAGATTCGTCATCAAACATCAAAAATTGCTGAACTTTCGCCCTTCTCAAGTTATACTCAAAAAGGTTTTACCATATTTTCTTAGCTTTGTCCCGTCATATCTCAGGTTCTGATTGAGATAAATTGTTCGTTTTGGTCTAAGAACACTCAATGAATCATGTTCTTTCTTTAGAGATATAATTCGACGTATTTAGTTACATCTAAGAGGAGTTATGGGTGGACAAACATTTTTTTTGCACTGTTAAGAATTTTAATTTGCTTGAGATAAAATATATGGTCAAAGTATTGAAAATGCCCAGCTGATGTAAATGTAAACATCAACAAAAATAATATCAGTGTTCAACTCTAAAGGAAATACCCTAACTGAAAAAGTATAGTCATTAGCGAAGTGAACAACCAAACCGAGAGGCCGAAGCAGAACCATGAGCGAAGTGAACGGAACTGAGGCCGCAGGCCGAAGTGGGGGTCTGGACGCGGAGCCCCAGCTCGCCGAGGCTAGTCACATTTAAAATAGAAATCACTAGATCGCTAAAGGTATTAATGAGTTATGTGGTGTAGTCTTGTTACAAAGTAAGGCCGAAAACCAACACAAGGTAACAAAATGAAGGCAAACACAAAGAGATAAGGTGTGGAGTCGTAAGCAACCACTTCCAAATCTCGGAATTTCCGGTTGATTATCCCCACATTCGTCTTTGGTTTTCAGACAGTTTTACATTTTATTTTGTTGATTATGTCCTTCTATTTCGTCCCTTGAGTACATAAGCATGCTAGGTCCGTTGACCATATCATTGGGTGGATCCTTCATAGGTATCCTCATCTGTTACTATAAGATGAGGCGTGTTTACTCGTATATAGAAGACAATTCCAAATTTAACAAATTGACACCGACCTGTCATCTACTAGCATTAACGTGTTCTAATCACAGAATTCCTCGTATAGACATTGTTCGAGCGCTGAGTCCTAACTATAGTTTGCATTACTATATCACATAGAGAATGCGTTGGCCAAGTCTTTAAGTTGTAAGTACATATTGAACTTGATTTAAACAATGCACCTGTATATTGCCAAACTATTTTGTAAAAAAAACTCTCTCGCCAGATCTACTCTTAAAATAACGTGTCATCTATTACAAATAGTTTCTCACTAGACCAGCAACAATTTTGTCCCAAAAGATCAGTCTAGATTTCGTTTACAACAGCATTACCACTGTTCTTCTTAAAATTACCGATAACATTAAACAGCTTCTGCCATTGGAAATTAATGAAATTTTACTGCATCTATCACCGCCTTATTTCTAAAACTTAAAATGGCTGGTTTTTTATTTGTGATGAGCCAAATCGTACCCCACTGTTCGACAGTCACGTATATGAGCTGGCGTTTAAGAATCAAACTGTAGGGCTCTCACACGATAGGATCTCCAGGCTTGTGTCCTCTGACTATTATTCTTTAAATTATTTAATTTTTACTGGAAATTTGCTTCATTGTAAGATTTATTTGTGTGTTGATAACTTTAAAATCTACTTTTACTATCATGTACAGACTCACGGAATGCACAGTTTATTTAATAAATTCCGACACTACATCAATCATTCAATGGGTGCAAAAGAATTGACTAAAACTGACCGAAACCAACACTTAAACCAGTGTAAGGTAGTTGACGATCTTGTATACGATCACAAATTTAACTTACCACTTCTCAAAACCTAACGAAGTTGGACTGAATCACCCTAATAAGTTGAAAACCTTTGGTCTTATAATTAAAAGAGTCATTGACTTGGAACGAAACCGTTACTGCTACCTGCAACAGAGTCTTTGCCTGCATTCACAGCTTGAAGCGCTTTGCTTTGTTTCTTCCATTTAACGTGAAAGTAATGCTGGCAAAGACTTTGGTGGTTTTTCCATCTCAACTACTGTGACGTCGTCACAAACCAAGGTTAAAACGACATGAAAGTAAGGCTTTCTGAAATACTGCAGCGTGTTCAAAACTACTGCATCCGTTTAACATTTAAATCACGGCATGATGACGACACTACTCCTTACTTTGAGTAGCGTTCCCTTAAAAATAATACCACTGCTCGAATACTTCATCCATATTCTACTGTATAACTACATCAGAATACAAATGTCTTGTTACCTTTCTGAAGAATGTGCTTCAATGTTTTAAATAAGTTCACGTTACATTCAAAAAGGAGTTCCGTCTTTGTCAATATCTCAGCAAATATCAGCAGTTTTGATGAAACATTTAATGGCACATTATTTCACCTATGGAATGTCGTTCCTGATAATGTTAAATCAGTCCAGTCTCTGGCTCTATTTGGGGCGGTGGTCAGAGATGGAATGCTGCGGAGACTATGGTATAGGACTATAGGTGGTCGGGTGTGCATGTATGTGAATGGAATGCACTGTATTGTGTTATACAGTATTTTGTTAAAGAATGTGTATCTTTTGATGATTTAGTTTAGGTTTATCTTGAATTAAAAATAGTTGTCAAACATATTTTACAACGTTTTAAAGAGCAAACCTTTGCTCTTTTTTAAAGATGAAAGAGGCCAGTTACGAAACAAGGCATAGGACCAAGAATTAGAGCGTCTAAAACCTGACCATGAAAATTCAATCCGTTTTTAGGCAGGACTTACCGTTCATCCACTATATTTTTTTAGAAAAACGTGTTTTCCGCTTTTTTGATTTTTCTTTTTAGGGTGGTTAAAACTATCACTGAAATGCTTTTGTCGGTGAGAAACTTAATTTCAAGTTTCTAGCTTATCTAGAAGTGGGTAAACATTTGTATACCTCAGTAAGTCAGTGAGTGAGATACACAGAGAGTCATATATGAATATTAAAATTTTAAGTGGTTTAATGGTAGATTGAACTAAACATTACTTATGCAACCACGTAAATTTATTTTTAAAAGTAAGTTATTTTCATTTTAATCAACATTCTTAAAACGTATGTTTATGCATACTGTTTGTTAGATATAACATAGTTTTATTGTTAAGAGATTAATTTTTCAAATATGAGTAAAATGTTTGATAAGTAAGTATAAAGAACCTTTTTCTGTAATTAGTTTTGTACCTGTTGTAAAGATAGCAAATAAATAAATAAATACTCTTATCGTTTAATTTTAAACCTAGATTTTACTCAATCGAAAGATAGAGCAACTTGCATGAAATGAGACGAATTCACAACTTTTTCTATTAAACTCGACTTACAAGTCATTATATACAAGAATGATGGAAACAGCTTTTAACTTTTAAATGATATAAGACAAACACATACATTTTCTTCACCATCACTAGTTGAACTGTTGTCATTCACTCACTTTTGATTGTTTATACTTGAACGAGTCACTTCTTAGTTGAGACTGTTTCCCTTGCCTACCATGTCCCGAAGGTGATCTAATGTTTTTATCATCGTTTTTAGCTACCGCTTGTAATTATTTCAAACTTAGTTTGGTCAATACCGCTGAAAAGTCAAAAAGAGGTTGTTATACAAGTTTAAACTACCAGGCGCCATCAACTGCAGTTATTACCATTCAGAATGTATAAGCATCTTGCTAACGTGTGACCTGTTTGCGCATTGTTCCCTTTTGTAAATTTTTAATCCTTGTAACCATTTCACAAACAACTTGTTAACAAATATTTAAATTTTTTAAACTTTATTTAAAGTTTTGAACAAAGAAAGTAGAGCGATAAATATGATGTTTTAGTTTATACATACAAAGGTGTTGATATGCTTTTTAATATAGAACAGAAGGATGAAGAGGTGGTTGTAGAGGAAGAGAGGGGAAACAGGGGCGGTGGTTGAGAGCTAATGGAACTCCTAGATTGTCAGCCCCAAGATCTAAGAACCCTTAACAGCCATTCTCACATGTGGTCAACGAGATTGCTCTCAACCTGGGCCAATCTACTACACTATAGCACACGGTACGAGAGTCATTGTATCAACAATATACGTCAGTAACTTTGGCTAATTGGACGGTCACTTCAGTATGCAGATGACACTGCACTCTGTTTCAATGTAAAGTTAATCACTTATCTATGGAAATTGTTAGTCACAATGGAATTTGTTGGATTCAAAAGTTCAACTTAACACTTCAAGTCCATCCGATTTTGGCTACGACAATCTTTTTCAGATTGCAGTCAAATTGTCATGTTGGACTATACAAACAACCTACATGGCTAAAATGCACCAATGGCCTGAAATACACCTCGACCCAAGTTCAACTTGAGATTTGTACGTTGACAGTGTGTGCTCCAGGTGAGGTTTGGGCATTCTTGATGTAAACAAATGTTCTCGTATTGCCGAACTAAGACAATAATGGAAGCATATTAGCACACCAACAGTTTCTACGAAACGCTCATGCGTCAAAAACTAGCTTCAGTCAAAGTATATATGTACATTTGTGAAATATCTACACTCGAATGAAACTTAGGGGGAAGGACCAAACTGGGAGACACAGAACGGTAGCTCATGAGCTTTTGCTTTTACAGGCTCAAGCAAGTTCAAAGATTCAGTTTATAATACTTTTGAGTTTTATTTTAAAAAATTTCCCGTATTCAAAGTATGGGGAGTTAAAACTTATCCTAAACATATGTTATCGCAGAAACTTTCAATTTTTAAATAAATGTATGACATGTTTTCGGGATGACGCATGAGTTTACAAGAGACCTTGTCTTGGACTAGAATATTTCGATTGAATGAGTCAAGTATGTATGTATTGTTTATGTATATTTTAATGGGGTTTTCAGGGTAAATCTGACGGTTGAAATACACGTTACCGTGAGCACTCAATAAATTACTTACTGACTTTGTGTATGTTTTGTGCTGTTAATTCTAGGTTTATAAATATTACAAGTTAGAACTGTTTAATCACATTTAGTTTTTAACAAAATACAGCTTACTTTTAATAGAAGTTATCATTTCTAGTTAATAAATGAAATACGTAAAATCAAGTTAAACAGCAATGTAGGTTATAGGTTGTATAGGTAGTTTAGTTAAATGAGTCCATCAATGGCCTTGAAGGTCTGATTATGACGCTTCAGAGGCGGCGGGATAGAGCCCGAGTGGTGTTGAAGTGGGATAGGGAATTTACATGGGAAAATTTGCAAACGATGTTTTAAGTAGTTTAACGAACTAAAACGTAGGAACCTTTTCTATGGAATTTTGCGTACTATGTTCTTATGGAAAATTGAGTTTTTAGTTCTGAATAGAAAAACGTATTTGATGTGGAAATTAAAAGTTTTAGTGTTTTAATAAAGCGGAATCAGTAGGTCTATGCTTCTAGAGAAAGGATTTTTATATTTAAGTAAATTAACTTGCCTAAAACGTCGTTTGTAGTTTTTTTCACATGTTATAAACGGTACTCAGTGTTGGACTTGCGGCCGCTCTATCCTGCCGTCTCTTCATCCAATACATTCCAATTCGCGTGTAAATGTTCTTAAGAAATTTCGCCACAGCATGAAACGCTCTTAGAAATATTCTTTACCTGTGATATAAAATAAAGAAGGTGAACTGGGAGGTTGAAAAATACGGCACTTCCTTCTGCTTCATCTGTTGTAAGTAGACAGGCCGGCAACAGGAGACCATTAGATGACGTCACAGGCCAGTGACGTAATCAGTTCTGAGACAAATGACGTCACTTAACACCTTCTCTCAGTCTCTGCCTTCCGCTTCCTCTCGGGGAACAGTTTGGTGAAATTGTTCCACTGAGATTGTTTTAATATTCAAATAAAATGCCTCCAATCTGTCTGGAAATATGATGTTGAACAATGAGTGCTATTATGATTTTATGCTGGCTCATTATAAAGCAAGAACATGTAGTATTCCATAGTTTGAGTTCGTTACATGCATTCTCTAGATGTTAGATTGAGAGGATCAAGTGGTTAGGGACTGGTTACCCTTATGGACGTCTGTTGGGCATATTGCGCTACCACCGGAATGAAAGGAAGTCTGGATTCAGGAGAGGAATGGGACTGGGTTCGGCTGACCAGACAATCATGAGAGAAAGCTACAAGCAAGCCCGCTGACAACCACTTAGGGGCTCTAACACCCATGACATGGAGAGCCTTGCTAACACTCGGTGGACCTTTCCCCAAGATTATGACAAGCCTCCCATGAAGTCGCGGTCTACTCTGCTGCCGCGTCCCTTTGAATTAATATCTGATCCAACCTCCCCTGGTGGGGAACGAAGCCTGTTCAACATCCGGACAGTAATTGTGTGAACAACTCTTTTTATATACCCCAGTATAAAATAATCTGAGCAGGTACTAACCAGACAGGCACTGACTGGGGCATGCATTCTCTAACTTTCTCCACAAGCACACGAACACGATAAATTATGGCAACTTGCACAGATTAGTAAAAGTTCCAAAGGAGTTTTGTATCTTTAGAATGTAATCTGTAATGTAACTATTTACTATACAGTGATAGTGTAAAGTTTTCGGCATGTCAACTAAAACATATTGATACTTTTTTTAGTTTTATAATCATACGGAAAATGTTTATTTTGATATTTTCAATTAATAATTTCACTAAAGAGGTTGGTTAGGTAAAAGTTAAGCAGAAAGCGAAAATACTGAATCCTGTATAAGTGAAAGAGCTTAGCAAAATAAAGTCAGTGACACAGATGACTTCCTGTTTGGTCAACCGGAAGTTCCAGATCCCGGATGTACCTGCTGACGTCAAATCAACTCTCCATCTATTCATTCCCATTCCACAATAAACCAAATGCAAATTCAAGTTTTTAAATCGGGCGTGAAAACTAAAAGAATAATCCAAAGCAAGCTTCTTAGTTAAAGCGGCAAAACAAGTTTTTATTAGTTATGTGAAACAAACAAGTTAACCTTTTTATTTGAATAAATACAGTCCGTACATTATTTTTAGTAAATTTTAAGTTTGCCGGTAAAAGTAATATACAGTAAAAGCTTCGCAGTCTGCATTTATCGTAGATATTCTATATTGTTTTAATCCTAAGCATATTCTAAATATAGGTTTATTTAAGAAAATATAAAACTGCAAAAGAAATCTTTCCAACGAAACATTTGTTGCGTGAGTGAAAATAAATTCAAACCATTTTTAACCAAGTAAGCTTTTAATTTCGTACTAATGCAGTAAATGCATACATATACATACATTATTTGATCCTATGTTTTTATATAATAATTATTGTGAAATGAAAAATTGCTTAGTTAATAATACTGTTGAAAGACTATGAAGGTTTAGGCTGAAGATCTTAAGAAAGAGCTTTTGGAGGAAAGACTAAATGGGAAATGTTAAGTAACGTCATTTGTTAGAAAGCAGATAACGTCGTCACCTCCTGACGTCATGGTTAATGATATTGTACAGTGAGTCTTTTTAAAACTGTAAACATCTCAAAGTATTTATTATTTCAATAATTTGACAATTAAAGGAATGTTATAGCTTAAAGTAATTAATAGGTAACATAAAACACTTTTGGTATTAATATATTGTGCGCATTAGAGGATAGTTTTATATAGGTGAAATATAAGCTGTTGCACAGTTTCATTCCTCTAAATTTGAAGGCGTTTGATACTCTAAGTATAAGAAAATCAAAGTATTTAAGGTATACTTGAATATAAATATAAATTTATGGGAGTAAAAGTTAAGTTTTCTTGTTTAATGAAGCCACGTAAATACTACAAATATCTCTGTACCACTCAACCTTGACCTTTTACCTAGCGTTATCATAATGTCACTTTACAAACTGTACAAACATATAGTGTAGGTCTGTATCTAATACATTGTTTTAAATGTAAGTCGTCCCGTTAATTTCCGCCAAAACACTTAAATTTTCCTTTTCCTTTCGAACGGCTCATAAGGTACGTAGACTTGTTTAGCCATAACGAATCATAATTAATCTTTTTATTTTTCACTTCTATAAAATACAGTTTGCTTTTATTACAAAATACTTAGATAAAGCATTAATATTCTGAACAACTCATTTTACACTTTGAAGGACATAAACGTCTAATGGAGACTCAAACAATCTACAAAGAAACAGACAGAGTTTGACTGCTACAAAGCTAAGGCTAGCGCCGCTTAAAATAACTCTTAAATGACTTGAATATGTGCTGATAGGTTCCCGATACAGTCACTTAGCTAAAGTACAGTCACTCTCAAGATGTATAGTGTCACACAGTGTCACAGTGTGTATGGGATATTGACAAAGCGTTTTGCTCACTTCATCTTAGTCACACACTCAGCTGTTGACAGTTACTGATCACTTTCTAACACCATCTACCCTCTCTTTCTCTGTAACACGGAACTGTATGAAATTAAAAGTGTGATTAAATAAATAAAGGTTGAAATGGGCTTAAGTACCTTCTTTTCTTTTATCTTACCGAACACAAATAACTGGCATTGACGAAAGTGTATACTAAGAACAACTGTCTTTCGTAGGTTTTCAATTTATTTTACAGAACTATCTTGTTTTAGTAACTACGGTGTTTCATCACGGTGTGTGAACACTATTCAGGTGTATAAAACTTCAAGATTTTTCTTGGCTTGTTATAAAAAGTCTGTTGGGTTACGGGAATGATAATAATAATTCAGTGATAATAATAATATAATTAAACTTTTATCAATTACAGGCTGAAACCCTCTAAGTTCTTACGTAGATAAATTCACCAGCTCTTTTGGATGCAATCTGTAATATGATACTATCAGATACACGTTTCGTTGAAAGAAGCAGGCCTCAACTCTCATTTTAAACTAAAAACTACGTTTTCAATTTCTTTTATTTGTATTTATAACTAAAATATTGCTGTTGTTAAGTACATAATCAACCAACAATACTACAAAACATGTAGTTGCACATACATTTAGACCGTAATGTTTGGGTTTTATGTGTTAAAGCCAAAACCAGTAAACTGTGGCTGACTTGTACATAAGTAAAGCTCCAGTATATACTGCCTTCCGCATCCCTTCAATCAAGCCAGATATTCTGCCGGGGTGTATCCCTGAGTTTCTACTTTCTATTTGTACATTGCATGATCCCTTAGTTGTCCCTTAGTCCTCTCATAGATTAAGAACTAAGTAAGAAACACAATTGTAACATAAAGAATTTGTATTACGATGAATGTAATAAAGCTAAACTTCTAGTTTAATGCATGAAAAACTATCCAATGTTTGCTGAAAGTTGGCGGTAACAAATGCTAAGTTTAAGAAATGATATTTTATACACGAATTAAAGATACCAATAATCAAATAGTACAAAAATGTTTATTTGGCAAGTGACAACGTACCTCAGACATGCAGAGACAAATGTATAATACATAAGTACAGGATTAATATATAAGTACAATTTCAACACTAATTATGATAATGTACTAAAGTACTACTCAGTATGCAATAATTTTTTGGCTTTAAACACCCAGCAACATTAATACACATAATTAGTATAATATTCATACTGCACTAAAAGTGTTGCTTTACATCTAAAAGTTCAGTTTAGATAAAAGCTCTCAAATGTAAAAAAAGGTGAGAAAATACGCAAAATGTCAAAAAATGAGCTCCGCAGTTGAAGAGTAAAATAAAGTCATATTAGAATAAGTTAATTGTTGCTTAAAATCAGAACATTAAAAAGTTTCAACTTTAAATTATTAGTTACGTTGGTTTTCTAAATGTAAGAAGGACTATTATCTGAATTATTTTATGAATAAGTTAGATTATTGACTATGAGACATACACTTATCCTAATGAAAATGTTTTTTTATATCAGCTGTCAGTAACTACATGTTTTAATTATATTGACACGCTCCTAAACCTTTGACATATATGTAGGTACGTTTATGCAATCCAATCATTCGAGTTAATTTTTTTCAATATAAGACTTTAATCCAAACTTAACATAATAAAATGTAATATATCAAAAACACAAACAAACAATGCATCAAATACTCATACTTTATTTTATCTCTCTAGGCCTTTCGAAAGAAAGTATCACCTACAGACCAACATCAACTAAATGTTATGTTAGCAAAAGTAGGCCGAACGAATTAAAAAAGTGTTTTAAAAGTGTATAAGTTTTTGTTTTCGATCAAATCAAAGAAGCAACACAATCTACAAAATAAGATCATAATAAGGCATCAAAACGCTCTCCAAGATGTAAAGCATAACTAGTTTCACTTGATTGTTTAGAACCTTGTAATAAACAGACGTAAACAAAATACAATATTATTTCTAAGTCCAATAGACAAAGTATCATTTCATTACTCCGTAGAACTTAAGAAACTTAGCGTACATTTATGTTTTAACCGCTTTTTGGCAAATATCCAAACCACAGTATAACCAACATAAATTATGCAACAAGATCTTTAAATCAAACCAAGTAGAATTTAATTAAAAGAAGTAAAAGAAAAGTATACAACTTTATACACTCCTGAATAAAATTAACATATCGTTTCGTTTTTCTCATAATTTTTATCATCTGTCTTTTTTTTCAAAATTGGAAATTTTTGGGCTAAATGCAAGTAAATACCCAATTTAACTAAACAGCAACATATAAATATGCAGTATGGTTCAATATTGGTATGAATCATTCGACCTTTTACTAGTGATAGGTTAATTTTGTTCAGGAGTGTATGTTTAAGTAAACAAAAAATGGTTATAGGCCCTATTTCGATTAAAATTAAAAGTAAGATTTAAAAACACTTACAGAGTTTGGACTATTATAATACCCATGACACGTCAAGAAACGTCAACAAATAACAGGTGATTTCTCAAAGGGACATTTCCACGCAGCGTTGTACAGTTAAGAGTAATTACGTAAAACCAATTATGTAATATGTTCTTTTTTCTTTTGGAGGTAAAGAGAAATGAAATGTCAACAAGAGCGATGCCACGTGAATGTTGCTAATACAGAGTTATTACAAACCATTTATCTCTTGGGGACGTTTTTCTCTCTTTCTGAGCTTCACAAATGGAAAGCTCTGAAACCATAATATGATTCTACACTATGCTTACCCTGAAACTCATGATTGCAGAAATGAAAACTCAACACTGATTTTGTATCGAGAATCCAATACGTACTTGTGTACCAAATTTATTTCTTCTTTTGCCTTTTAACGTAATTCACAGATAGTTTTCAACACCTTATTTATAAAACTTTAGGCTAAATATTAGTTCACAAGGCCTAAATAAATAATAAGCTCAACAGAAAAAAACACTCCATAAAACCACTGTATTTCAATGAGGTTAATCTTGTCTTTTTAATATAATTATAGGTTCAACAAAATGTGTATATCAATAATAATACTACAGAAACTGTTTCAGTAATTTGAATTAATATCTGTAGTACAGATATTAAAGTATATCTTTTATATTTCACATAACGTTATTATATGTTTTACAAACAGAAAGATGGTTATAATTAACTTAGAATTTGACACGTAGAGTTATAAATGTTGTAAACGATTGGTTTACAAGTCTAAAATGTATGTCTACTCACTTCCAAAAGGAGACAGGGATTATCTAGTTTAAATATAATGGGTCTTTTTTACGAGTTTTATCTTTACATTTTCTGAGAAAGGTGTCTGTTAACAAATTAAATTTTATCATGAATTAATATTCTTTATTACTTTACTGTGACTACTCATACAGTCCTAAAATGGTTCTATTATTCAATCTTAGACGGCTAGTTTGTTTTACAATGAACTAGATGGGTGTATAGAACTTAGTTTGTTTACGCTACAATAAATTCTGTTAACAATCTGAATTGTTAACAGTTCTACTGATTTAAATATAATACAGTTGAAAATACGGTCCAGTTGTTAAGTATATTATCTTCGAAAACGTGAACTACTTACCGGTTCAAATATTCTCAGATCCTTTTAAATAGTTCAGGGAGTTAATTTGTATACAATGTTGAAAACAAGTAAATAAATAAAATCAGTATAAAATCTTTAGGTACTTACGTTCTTATAAACATGTGCTTTGTGTCACAAGTCCTAACTCCAATAGAAAGATTGAGTAACGTAAATATAACAAATAATGAACCAACTCTGGAAATGTTACCCAACACATTAAATTGCTATGATATTTGCTATATACGACATTTTAAGTGGTAAGTGTATTAAACACTATGGTTGAACCAAATAAAACTCGAATAGGCCATCCAAGTAGCCTTATAGACCTCATGAAACCGTTTCATTAAATTTCATGTTTTCAACAAATGAAGGTGTTCTACTTTATGGATGACTGCGGCTCTCAGTTTGTGGGAAGAAGCACCTGACATAAGTCTGTAACTAATGATGAGTCATCACTCTTCCCAAGATAGTCGCAAGATAACGGTACATTTGCTTCCTCTCAAAGATATAGAACAGCAGGCTTATGTTGCTCAAAGAATATTGTGTTGTTCAGGGTAATTCCTGAGAAGCGTATCTTTCCTCTAAGATCTTAGGGCGAGTACTAAATTAAAATCTTCCCATTATTAAATAAATGAGTAGCCTTGACACCATTTTTTCAATAATTAGTTAGTACTTAGTACTTGCCTGTATATGTCAATATAAAATTTCTTTAGGCAGATCTGACAATTTTATAATTTTAATTTTAATTTCATATTGACATCTACAGGCAAGTACTAAGTACTAACTAATAATTAATTAAAAGGTTCCATAAAGAAACGAAGTGGTCATCATACTGTAGATGTTTTTTCGAACTTCCTGTTATCAAACTCTATAATATAAGACTTGATAACAACTGATTCGCCAACATCTAAAATGAAAATACGTATTTCAAATAGTTAACTGTAGAGAAACGTAAACTTGTCCAATAAAAGTGAAAAGAAAAGTAGAAAGGGTGCCTGTTTAGACACCGTGGAGCTTTATTAGCCTCCATTTAACAATGATTTCAATCACGGGCCTCCACTATTTTATTAACACCTCATTTGAGAGATGATTAAAGTTTCTGGATAGGATGTGCTGTTGTTTTTCCTGCACATTAAATAGGCATTGGTTGTTTTGTGTCTATTTCTAAAACAGCATGGTTTGACAGCTTTTGATTGTGTTTTATCATAAATGAAATATATCTTAATAATATATGCACATGGATATCTTTTAATGATTAGTTTTAACAGTGTAGTTCAGTAATGAAGCAATCCAAGTGAAGAAAGATGTACAGGACTCATTTAGATTTTGGATAGTTAACAATACAACGCAAAATGTTTTCAGAGCTCCTTGAACCTTAACTTGAGATTTAAAGAGTTTTCTTCTCGTTCATTTCCTTACTTCGAACCTGAAGTACTGTTTCTATACCAGTTTCCAACCTCATATTATAAAAATAGTCAGCTAAGAGTATACGGTATTTTAAATGTGGTATTCAAGTTTAAATAATCTTTCTTGTATTAACTTGTCTTGTAGTGTTCACATGTCAAATGACAGATTTCTGTAATCACAATTTGTTGTGTAATAATTAATAGGGTACGTATCGATGAAAATTTATAAGCATTAGTTGTGTAGAAAGAAAAATAGGCTGTAAATAAGTGATTGAGTGAGTTAGGCGGTCAGTGGGCAACAAGCTCATATTTGGTAGAAAGAGGTAGAAAGGAAAATATTCTTTCAAAGTTATCATCACAGTTGTAAAATTGCAAGGAAGTGAATGGTGAATTCCGTTGTAAAGGGACAAAGTTTAAGCTTTGAGTGACTCTTAAAACTTTGCAAACCTGTAACTTTTAGTGAGGCGCAATATCTTGTTATGGTAAGTTGAAAACCACAATCTTGAACCGCACAGTCTCTAAATATTACAACCTATCTTGTATTTGGAGATTTAGTAGGCCTGAATGGCTAACAGTCTTAATTTGAAACGGCTAAAATCCGTACTGTAAAGCATAATAGGGATCCCGCAACTATGTAGATTTTCCAGCCCAAACTTCCCACAGTAACATAATCTTTAATTTTAGGTTTACACGGAATAAACCATGTAAAACGAAGTATAGTGACCGGTTGGACTGCTCTCTACCGTTAGTTGAACACTTCAAGCGAAAGATGAATTTATGCCATTGATACAAATTGCTCCATTAGCAGCCTCTTTAGAAACGCTCCGTCACTAAGCCTATACATCATCATTATTGACAGGTATGTGTGACTAATAAATACGGGTAAAGTGTAAGTGACTTTAAAAAAGGGTCGCTTAAGGTTGAAATATGATTGTAAGAATAATTATATTTTGCTAGAGGCGGCACAATATTTATTACATTACTAGTACTGAAAACGACCTTTACTAAAAAATGACTGTGCTGAGATTCTTATCAAGACAATACTGAGGCGATAATAAAGTATATGTAGTATCAATCACAAGCTTTTTCTAAAATTTTTGTTTGTATACAGGGTGTAACATAAGTAAATAGCCGACTATAGGAAAAGGTTATATGAGTCAAAATAAAGAGAAAATTAGGAATAAAGATTTTTCCAAAACGCTTAGTTAACTAGATATTTGCCATTTTATATTTTTCACTAATTATTTACTATCTAACTCCCACACTATTTACCGGATTTAACTTAATATAAATTTGTATTTAAGGAAGGCCATTTATGAAAAATTACCAGAATGACTTATCATTTTAAAACGGTGGCTATTGTGTGGTAATTTTAGGGCATTTTTGGCGTTATAACTTCAATAGCGAATAAACGGTGGTTTTACGATAATATATAAAGAATAACGTTTGTAGTGAATTCTATTACCTACCTAGTGACATCAAAATCATACGAATCTATTAAAATAACGAAGCTTTAGGAAAACTCTGGCTGAAAACAGACAACTTTTCACCTTATTATCTTGATGTTTGCCACGGTTTCCACCAAATATGTTTTTTTTTACCTTGGTGTCAATATATAGGTTATAAAATTCGCCACAAAACGGTATTCTATACATTTTATCGAAAAACTCACTGTTTATTCGCTATTTAAGTTGTAACGAAAGAAATCCCAAAAAATACCGTAAAATAGCCACCGTTTTAAAATGTTAAGTTAGTTCATCCCGGTAATTTTGTCTATAAATGGCCTTACTTAGATACAAATTTATGTTAGGTTCTAGTCAAATCCGATGAATGGTGTGGGAGATAATAAATAATTAGTGAAAATATGACTTGGCAAATATTTGGTTAACTAAGCATTTTAAAAAAACTTGTAATCTTGATTTTCTTTTTATTTTGACCCATATAACCTTTTCCTAGAGTCTGGCACTTTACTTAGGGGACACTCTGTGTATTAAAAATAAAAAGTATTGAAAATTGATTGTTAAAAAACAATTTACTTGAAATGCTTTTTTCAATAAGTTGGAATTTCCTACTGAAATCTAAATTGTAAGTGGAACCGTTTATTAAACATTGAGTTTAATGAACAAAGTCAATGTGTAACTGAAGATCTCAATTTGTGTCGTGTTCCACGCAGTTGCTTCTGAGATAAATGTAACTTGATAATTGTTCCCTCACATTCCAACTCAACAACTGGAACAATGTATTAAGTTACTTCTTGGAAAATTGCTTATTTGTAGAGGCAACCTACTTTGTTAGCAGAAGTAACAGTTATACGATACATGTTTGTGCTATTTTTACGTTTTCCTTAAAGTATCTTCAATTATATGTAGTTGCTGCAAACTGCATGTACGTTTTGTTACTCTCTTGTACTACATGTGCAACAAGGGATTCATTAGTATTGGGAATATGTCCTGCGCTAAATGATTGTTAGAAATGATCAAATATCCTTAAAAATAAGCGATAACAGATTGACGCAATAGTTTTGTTAGGTTGTAACCATGCGCATTGTATATCTGTTTATAAATGTTATAATAAAAGATCATCTTATTTTAGATTATAATAAAATTAGATACGTAACGCATTACATAATGTACGTTGTTTATCGGAACTAATAGAGAAAATTATTCTT
This sequence comes from Matsumurasca onukii, assembly GCA_018831715.1. Classification (NCBI taxonomy): domain Eukaryota; kingdom Metazoa; phylum Arthropoda; class Insecta; order Hemiptera; family Cicadellidae; genus Matsumurasca; species Matsumurasca onukii. Next base: position 55,953,599 of record CM032058.1, on the reverse strand, counting down.
TCAATTTGTTGTTTAATTAAATTTATAATCTGGGTGGTATGATAAGAACCAGATTGACACGTAGCTAAGCGCTAAAGCGCCACTTGCAACAGTGCATCGAATTTCCTTTTCCATTAGCTGCTCTTGTTCGCTCCGTTTACAGCCTCGCTCTAGCCTTCGACCTGGGCTTGGCCTCGAGTGTGTCCACGAGACTGTTCGCAAGCCTTGCAAATGTATTTTATATGCCGATGAGACAACCATTTTAGTTCGAGGCTCCAAAGCGACTAAGACAAAATTTCAGATTCTGTCACCTCCTTCAAAAAATACTTATCCAACGACAACCTGATCCTGAATGCAGAAAACCCCGTCTTCATGATCTTTTTGGCCAAAACAAAACCCTCTTCAACTAAACCTTGACTATTTTGGAATAAAACATGTACACACCACCGAGTTTTTGGGTTTGACTTTCGACTCCGGTCTTACTCGGTGTACCAACATTTTCAATCTCTGCGGTAAGCTTAGCCGCTACAGCTTCGCTCTCAGGACATTGTACCCCTTGATAGATCCAAAACACCTTCTGCTGGTATACCATGGTTGTTGGTATTCCAGAGGTGTGGGGTGGATCTTTGTTAGCACCAAGAGTTTTCATTGAGCAAAAGAGAGCGATACGAATAATTAGTGGACTTCCTCCCTTGAGTTCCTGTAGATGTGTCTTTAAGCGGCAAACTCTTCTAACGTTACCGTCCCTTTACATCTTCAAAGTCATAAGTGCCACAATCAGTTCACAAACTCACATTGAAACTGTGGATCAGGTCATAGGTTTCCGACCCACCACGGAGCTAATCTCCGCACTCCCAGACACCGTTTGGCTTTGGCCCAACGGGACACGATATGCGCTGGAGCTATGTTTTTCTACAAGTTGCTATCGAGAATTGACCCTAGAACCGAAGTTCCTTCCTCTCTCGTTTGAAAAAGTTCCTAATAGAAAAGGAGATTTATAGTGTGGAGGAGTTCCTATCTGACTGAAACTTGATTAGTTTGGGTTTTATTCTGTATACTAATATTGTATAAATTTATGAATTAGTTTTAAGAATATGCTGAATGAAGATTGCGATGTACACTGATGTAGCCTATATTATTATGCAATAAAAATATTTGACTTTGACTATGTCTTTTGAAATACAGAGTAAGGACTGACAATGAACTTATGATAATTTTTGCGGACCAAAGTTTCTAAACATGCTGAGGCAAAGTGGATGCTATTAACGGAGGTAGGAATTGGCACAGAAGAGACGTCTTCACGCAAAAACAGAAGTGTTTGTTGACCGGCACCATCTAGGAAGCTGCCTTTCACCAGAAACTCCGGCGTTAAGCAGCATCGAATCTGCCCTCGGTAGAATTCCGAGCCTCAAAAGAGACAGAAGAAGGGCACAACATTGCTATCACTACCCGGTGAAGGCCTAAAAGTAATCAGGCATGGGAGTTTCTAGTTCACGAGGTGAGGCATCTCCTGCATGGATTATCGTGGGACAGAAAAACATCCCATTTAAAATATGTTCAAAAGTTCGGGATTTTACGGAACAACCCCCAATGCCACGGGGGTCTGTTATACGTCGTTTCTAATATTTTTACATTTTCTCTACAAGTTAGATTATCAATTACTACAAGCGTATTCCTTTGTAGAAACTTTTTTCAAACCAAAATCTCAAAGTAAAATCGTTCTAAGTTGAACTAACTGGACAAGGGTCTGACAGTTTGGATAAAACTGAACGTTCTGATATTGGCCCACCCTCGTCACTCGTGTAACAGTGGAAACCCACTCACACTGTCACAGTGTTCCTTATACAGTGTCACAGCAGTAACCCACTGTCACTTTCAATATGCAGTAACCCCCTGTACAGTCTCACTGTACATATTATTTTAGTTTAAGGATCTATTGATAATTAATTTTGTAAACTAATTGTTTACTTTTTCTTGTATCTAAGTGACAGGCTATCAAAACTCCTGAAATAAATAACAAACGATCCATATAGTAGCCTATAATCACTCATTTAACTCAATAGTATTCATAAAAATAGGTCAATTTTGTTTACCGAACGAGTACAACAACAAAACAAGAATAACGCAAAGGTAATCAAATCCTAATCAGAAGAATTGTCGAAGCGGAAATCTGTAATCAAGTGCAGTGTTGCCAATTACAAACTTTCATTGCAATTCTTGTTAACTTTATTAACTTATACAATATACTTTTGTTACTTAAAATAAATCAATAAAAGAATGTGTAAAATGTTTCAAAAAATATGTTAGGTCTAACAGTTATAGCAAGATTATTTATGATGGAAAAGTGAATTAATATGAATAAATTGTTTAAAGGAAGATGGGCTGTCACCGGTAAACTAAGCATTACCGATATGAGCTTGAGACGTTTAGGGTTTTCAATAGATTTAAAAAATAAGTTCTTCTCCTACCAACAAAGACTTAAATAAAAGACACGAGGGTAAATTCTTGATACCTTCTGGAACTTAAAACAATAAACTGCAATTATTTTGTTCCAAACCTGTTTTCAATAATTGTGTTCAAAACTTTGTTAAAACCAATAATACAAATTTACATTTTAGATTACAAGCTAGTTTAATCTTGAAAATCTATCTGATTTTTAAGAAGGAATCACTATGTCTACCCAAATAATTATGCCTTTTATAAATCAGTGAAAACCTAAAATGCAAAAATATACAACCACTTTTAAGCTTCAAATGCTTAAGGTCTTCGGTAGATTTAAGATAAAAAGTTATTTACTGACAACAAACAATTTGTACAAAGTCTTGAGGGTAAATTCTAGATCCCTTTATACTTAAAACAATGGACCGTGGTTCATTAGCTCTAATATTTTCAACATTTTCAAAACCTAGTTAAAATAAATGATAAAATTTTAGTTATTTTTTTTCAAGTTGGTTTGGGTTTTAACATGAACGCGAATACTCCCGTACCTGTCCAATTGTTTGGCCGGACAGGTATGTGCTTGGCCGACACCAGGTCACGCCAGACACTCATGCTTAGGAGCCTCCCTAGTGAGAGAAACAGGGCAATCGATTCCTAAAACACCAAGCAGGTCTAGCTGGTCACCTCAGACATGTGGACAGACAATTGATTTCTTGGTTCGCTTATAGAGGGGTCTCGTGCATAGATTACCGTAGAAAATGTTAACATCCCACTTTAAAACTGTCTATAAACCCCAAGGTTTCCAATACAAAATCATAATACGTGCACTTGTTCCCCGTTTTGTTGATTTATATTTTACTCTAAAGTATATTTAAAATGGCTCTGTGTGTTCAATGGTGGAAATCTGCTTCAAATAGAAATTCCCACGCAAAATCCACAGTTCTAAGTTGAACTAACTGGACAAGGGTCTGACAGTTTGGATAAAACTGAACGTTCTGATATTGGCCCACCCTCGTCACTCGTGTAACAGTGGAAACCCACTCACACTGTCACAGTGTTCCTTGTACAGTGTCACTGTAGATATTGTGTCAGATTAAGTGTCTATAGAACGTGTTATAAAATAATGTTTCAAACTTGCACTCATCTACTGTATATCGTACAATAGGAGTATAATAGACATCTCGGTTTGTAATGTTTGAATTACTCGTATCTACGTACGAGTGGTAATCAAGTCAACAATTGTGAATAAAGTGTTCTTACACTATCAATGAGCCAAACGTAATAGGCATAATCAGACATTTGAGATTGTAATGGATTATTGAAACACCTGAATTAAAGTTAACAAGACGTAAATGTTATATTCATTAAATGTAACTATTAAGGATTTATAAAACAGGTAAATGTTGTTTACTGAGCGAATACAAACCCAAATAGCAACAACGTAAAGGTAATCAAATCTTAATCAGAAGAATTGTTGAAGCGGAGTTCGGAATCTAGTACATACAATATTACTAATTGCAAATGTTCACTACAATTGTTTTATTCTTTATTTAACTATACGAATTACTTTGTTGCTTTGACAATAGCCATCAGTAGATTTAAAAATAAAAACGGTGAGTAAAAATTATATTTCAAAAGAAATGACAATAGACAATTTAATAAAATAAGGTAAATGTAAAAGGGTTGCAAAGAGGATGAACTGTTACCTAATACATTATACATATTCAAAAATAGCCAAATTTCAGATTCCTTATGCAAAAACAATGAAAAGTAAACATGGGTAAAATTTTGTTATAGATTTTGTATTTTTTACTTAAAATTTATATTCAGAACACTTTGAATTGTTCAAACTTGGTATGTTTTTGTAATAAGGGCAATTTAGGAAAAAATAATAATGTTCAAATCATACAGAAAACAAAACTGTTTAAATTCAAATTGAAATACATTAAATTGGCGCATAATACAATACAAGAGTAAAAAGTTGTTTATAATTTTACATTAAGATACAAATCATTTTTCCAAATTTTACATTAATATTTTCACTTTTGTAATTTAAACTGCTACATTAAGTTTTCATTGTTAAAATCTATATTGAAGATTTACAGTTTTGACCAAACTTAGGGTGTTTATTGTAATACATGTGATGGAAAACATTATTTCATAAGTTCCACAGAACAGTCGAAGTTCTTTCAAATTGAAATGCCATAGTCTATAATAAGTTTTATAGTTAGTAAAATTGTACTTATAATTTTGTTGATATAGCAAAACTATTTACATTAATATTATTTTTAGTCTTTACAACTGGTAAAATGTTCTTAAATTGACCAAAAGTAAAATATTAATGTAAAATTTGAAAAATGAGTTTGTACTTAATGTAAAATTATAAAATACAACTTTTTATCTGTAAATTTTGTATTATGTGCCAATTTAATGGTATTTCAATTTGAAAAAATTTAAACAGATTTTGTTTCTGTATGTTTAAGACAATTATTTTTCTTAAATTGCTATTACAATACAAATGTTATTAATTATGAATTTAAAGTTGCTTTGAGATATACATTTTAAGTAAAAAAATACAAAAGTTAAAAATAATTTTAGAAATGACAATAGAATAAGTTTTTGCATAAGGATGAATTTATGCACTAATACATTATATAAATATAATAAGATTAGATAATTGCAGAAATATGTGATTTCCAATAATTTAAAGGTAAACAGGGTCCGATCTTGTCAACAGATTATTCCATAAGAAAGGACATGGGAGTAAACTATATATTCACCTATACAATTCGATATAAATAAATGTTAAAAGACACTTTTGACTTACTTTTGAATTTAGAATCTGGTTCTGTATAGCGCGTTAGTCTTACAAAAAGTCTGTTGTGTTGTGTAAAGCACAAAGCTCTTGCCCTGCATTAATATCTAACTAAGGGACTTTAAACTCGCGATAAAAAGTAATCAAAGTTTAATCATGAGCTTTATTGAAGATGACTCCAGAATCAAGGTTTACAACGAGTTTCCTCTCATTCATTTTCCTTACACGAATTTTCAGGATGCATATTTTATTCATTGGTAATTTCAGTCATTTTTCCTTTAAGTTATAATTAGATAGGAAGTTTGATGGGCCTACCTCTGAAGATGAACACTTGGTGTTTGAAAGGCCTCAGGCTAATAAATGTTATATTATTGGAATATTTGGAGATTTCTCTTAAATTTAACCCAACTATTGTTTAAGAGAGTATCTAACGAGATACAAGTCATAGTGAAATCTACACAACTGAACACGAACATTGTGTAGATCATGTATTGGTGTTTTATTTCCTGTGGCCTTGTCAGTGATATGGGTTTTAGACTTATTTTGTTTGATACAAGTTTAAGAAAGTTAATTGAATTGGTTTTTATTGTGTATTATACTCGTACTATGTTTTCTAACTAGTGTATTTCACAAAGGGTACTCACTCCCTTAACAAAGTAACTTTTTATTGAGTTTTGTTAGTTGTTTTGGAATAACATTCAACTAAAAAACCTTTTAAGGCAAACAAGACCTAATATAGTAGTATTACTTTTTCATACGTCATGACGAAGACTCATGTACTTAAATTTGTTTTTTCTTATACTTTTTCAGGAAAAAGGTATTCTTGTTAAATAATCCTTGTTCTAATTGCAACAATGGTTACGTTATTACGGTTTTTTTCAACAGTATAAATGTTAACGGGTTTACCATCTTCAATTTTTTATATTCAATCCTATTATTTTCAGCAAAGAGTTTTTTTGGTACAGAAAACACTATGCAAATAATGTCGTTAACTATATACTACTAACGTTTTAAAATGAAAACGTTACTATCTTTAAAGCTTTTATATATTATGTTAATGAATGAGACACTATTATTCTACAACAACAGAAAGAAACGAAGAAATACTGAATCATCCTGATAAATATGGTTCTTAACTTAGCTTCATGACCTACATCCAGTATTATAAATGTGATTGCATTCCTATTAAGTTACTGGGTTAATTCTTTCAAAACATAGTGTATAACCATTATATCACACTGACTGAATGGAAAAGTTGTACGTTTTCTAGTAACGAAATATATTATTTTTAGCTCTTTTTAATAAATCCTACCCCATACAATAAAATAAAAGCAAACCTAAGTATAAGGCTTAAATGGACGAAAAGTTATAACATAATAAACGTAATATTGGCACAATAGTACAACTAAGGCTTCCAGTATAGACCAAGGCAATAACTATGAGCAAGTCTACTAAGGTTGGTTTGAATTGAAATGAGCGATACGTCTGCCAGTTCTGTAAATAATGCAAATAGCCATTTTATGCAGTTTTACTGTAAGCCCTAATTGCTATTGATTGTAATGTTTATATTTGCTTAACCATTATGAAGACTTTAACAAAAAATTTGTATTTACATTAGGTAAAAAAGTTTCTCTTGTTTAACGAGGTAAAGTCAGGACTACAAAGTCCTCTCTACCACTCAACCTCAACCTTTACCTAGCGTTACCGTATTAGTCACATTAAAAATTGTAAGTAGTGACTGCGGGGATCGAACCCGCGCCATCGGAGTGATGAGCTCCGGAGTCGCGCGCGATACCAATCCACCACGGATCCCCTACATGGATGGTACGGATAAGATTGCATGGATAAGGTACGATGTCTTAATGGTTGAAACCGATCAATAAAATGTGAAATATAATATTCCTACGTGGTTATGTTTAATAATGAGAACAAGCAATTAAAACATTATACCGTTAAATAAATTAGTTCAATTTTTACGAACTTAATTATTATTATTACATAATTTGACATGCGTGTGGGAAAAACTCGTGGACCTAGAGCGTAATCATACTCTCTTGTATTCTCAAATTTAAATGTAACAGAAATGTGTCCGTATTTAAAAAATATGTCTAAATACTAAGGCCTTCAATGCACCCATGTATTCTGGTGAATGGGACTCGTGGCGTGGTCCTGTAATCCAGCTTCATGGCGGTCAGATTTTGAGGATGATATAGGTCTAAGGGCTCAGATAGTCTCAGTGATCATGATGATACCCACATCAACTCCCACCATCGTTTAGACATATCAGACCATCACCTGCGTGGTTCGGAAGTCACGTTAAGCCGTTGGTCCTTGTATTTCAATTGGTCATTGGTCTATTAATTAATGACCCATTCTAAGGAAGAGTCGGCCTTAGTTTGTAACAAGATTACACCTCATAACTCATTACCACTATACATTTTCCCTTAAATTTGCCTCATGGTCGGCATCTCAGATACAGATAAAGTGATGTATCGGTATTAAAAAAATCTGTCTAAATACTAAGGCCTTTGATGCACCCATGTATTCTAGTGTTTATTGTTGAATGGTATGTATCCAACTCTTATATTGAATTTCAGACTTTTAAAATAAACAAAAAGCACAGATCGGTGGTTGTTAAACGTAAACTCAATAAGGATTGACCCATATTCGAACGGCTCAATAAGTAAAGGACATTGGAAGTGCAAGTCCATGCATCCAGTATAGTTCATGAAGTAAAAGTCAACAGCTTGTGAAACGTATAAGTAGTTAAGGTAATTCGTTATGATGAGTGGATTTGACGTATTACACAATAAAAAATTATTCCCAAACCTAACAGTGTACTCATGTCTTTGTGTGTATCAAAGTGTTTTTGTATTTTAATTTAACAACCATTGTTTTAATAATATCGCGACAAAGGGATACAGCTAATAAACACGCGATATTTATTAAATATTTTTCACATTGACGGCGAAATGTCATGTGCAAAAGTGTGTTTGGTCGGTCGCCCAAAAGCAAAAAGGGAAGAAGTTCTTGGGCCCTTTATACGGTATGAACTCTCAAGGTAGTAGGGCTTGTTACTAAACTCTAGTTAACTTTATGTGACTCTCAGAACTTTGTCAGTCGTAACTTTAAGTTGAACTGTGCCACCCTTGTTATCTCTTAAACAATGCATTGTTTGCTTATCTTCGAGCAAGAGGCTAATGATGACAACACCTGTTCATCATGTATCTCACAGAAACACAAGTCATGTATTATTTAGTTTAGTCATAGTTTTATCACTGCCGAGACCACAATAAAACCTTACTTCACTAAAACCCTTCAAAATGAAAACGTTAAGAACAATTTTTTTAATCAAGTCTAGTTAGAATACATCAGACCAAACATCATTTGAAGAGAAAACGTCCTACTAATTCTTTCATACACGTAAAGCCGTAAGTTTCGCTAGTTCATAGATCATTCAATCTAATATTTTTGTACGGAAATGAGAATTGGACTAAAAAGACAAAGTAGCAAAATAGTCACTAATTTCAAGAAATATCTGCATCTAGTATTGAACGGGAAATATCTTCTTTACTGTGAACGATGAGCTACGTTTGTCATGAGCTTAGTTTACTTGCAAATTGTCTCCGCCTTTTCCAATTAAGTTAAACTCAAGAGTAGAACTCAGCAAGTTGTTCATACATCTTCTACTCTAGGTTTGTTTCAACATTAACTAGTTTGACAGTGATATAATATTATTAATATTGAATCATTATTGTATAGGAAGAAAACGTACACAAACAATAATTAGAGCTAAAAATATATTGTCTTTTTGTAGGTAAATGTTCATGTTGTATCGGCATATTTCAACTTACTGCGTTTTCAATTTCGTCTTAAAAATAATTTAATTTTCGCCACTTCTTGTTTAGATTTAGGCACTTTATTAAAAAGCTGTCTGCCAATATACACTGGAATTTTCTTATAATATCTATAGTTATGATGTTGACGAAACAAATTTTGGTCTTGGGTTGTGTTTTGTTGATGTTACTTGTGAAGTTGAAGTACTTGTGAAAATGTAAAATGAAAACCGTATCTTATGTTTCGACTTTTGAAATATAAATTTGGTAGCATTATTATTTTGTTTGTCAAACTCATAAATTGGGAAATTTGTGTTTTATGTGCAGCATGATTTGTTGTAAAATAGCTTGTTAGGAAATTTCCTCTAAAATAACTGTACATTACTTTTCAGGGGTTATCGAGAGCTTATCGATTATTTTCAGCTTTTCATTATCGCTATAAAATAATTACCCATTGTATTCTATATTCTACGTTACAAGAACGCAGAAAGGGTTCTTATTTCTTACGACAAGTTTATCACAGTGATGATGTTTGATGAAGAAAACTAATATTTATAGGTGGTCTGTAACTAAATAACACATGTAAAATGACGATGCAGTTGGTTTTGGACAGGGTGATAGGATATGGACTGTACTGAAAAGGGTAGCAAAAAAAGACTATAAGGACAAAAAAATACGTAAAAGCTATGAGTAAGAAAAAAAATAAAGTATCTTTAAGCATTTTTTCTGATAGTTTTCAGCACATTTTTATGAGTAGTAGATTGTTTTTATATTTGTTAAATTATAATAGAAAAGTATTAACGATCTAGCAATGGGAAACATTTGTTAATAGATGTAGGTAATGTCGCAAATCACTAAATCACTATTTCAGATGCCGACCACTCTCATGAGGGTATTTTAAAAAATATGTGGTGAAGGATGAGTGTGATGAGGGGTAGTAATGAGTTATGAGGTGTAGTCTTGTTACAAACTAAGGCCGACTCTTCCTTAGAATGAGTCATAAATTTATAGCCCAATGACCAATGGAAATACAAGGACCAACGGCTTAACTTGACTTCCGAACCACGCAGGTTATGGTATGATATGTCTAAACGATGGTGGGAGTTGATGCGGGTATTATCAGATGATCACTGAAACTATCAGAACCGCTTTAGACCTATATCATCCCTCCATGAAGCTGCCATGGAGCAAAACATTTTTTTAACACTTACCTAAACCAATCTTGCACGTTTCATGTAAAGGTACACACAACTTACCAAAAAACCACGATACACTACATAGTTCCTCTTCAATATTTAAAATGAAATAAATATCAGGTCTAATCTGAGTTTGATAAAATGTACTTCTGACAATGCCAGAAGGTGAAGTTTCCTGCATCTCACACAAAGGCTGTGCCTCACAGCTATAGAATGCACAATGTAAACAGCTTGTTTGATAACTCATGTTAGTTTAGGACTCCTATAAACTTTCACATTTGCTGCCGACAAATCTGACCCCGAATTCACTGCAGTCATGTTTGAATTAGTAGTATTTATTCAAGCGTAATCCCTCTGTAGCTCTTTACGGTTGAAAATATCTAGTTCTGTTGAATATGATAACTGAACTATCATAGTATTAAGTTGGACAGTTTTTCTGAGAGTATTCCCTATTTTAAAGGATTGTTTTATTACTCAGTTTCAAAGTAAGTTTTAACTCGCAGAAATCGGTCTTGAGATTTGACAAATGACAGGAAGACTGCGTCAATAGTCGAGATAAAGCGATTATTTGTCCTTTAGGGATTAAAACTGACGGAAAATCATACTGTATACCAGAGGAAACAAGACATGTTATCAGTGACAAGATTATCAAAATTTTCATAATCGAATGCATAAATTTGATCACAAGATCGTTAAATGTGGCTCGAGAAACTTGTAGAACGAGTTAAATGTTTGAAGAACTATTCAGTTGTCATGGCTCAGTGTTTGAGGTGATACCTAATTATAAGTTGTATCTAACAGAAATATTGTTATACATTACTAAATCATTCCTTTCTTATTAACAGTTGTGTAGAACAACAGGACTTTTTTCAAAAACAGTAAATAATATTTAGACTTGTTTAATACCACTATTACAGATTTTTGATTGACATTGAAGATTCATATCTTAAATTACAAAATCTATTGGTTTGGACAGATAATTAAAAATATAAATATTACATTTGCATACAAATTTGAAGTGTCGCAACGTGTGATATACAACGCTGATGTTGCGAGCTGTAATTGAGGATTGTCTGATAATGTCGTGTTTCTGATATTAGCCCATGTATTTATGGATTTAGAGGATGAGTCCATTCCAAGCTGTACTGGGATTGTACAGTTTAGTATGTATACGTCAAGTGTTGTGGTTTACCTCCAAAAATAACTGAATACACTATATATTAGAGAAATTGCAGAAACTGCTAGCCAATAGAATTAAATGTGCTGTTAATGCTTCGGCTGTATTGCTTATAAGATATGTGGGGTTTAGAATAATTTTGGCGAGAGATACGCTTATAAAACTTGTTTTAGTTGAAATCACCTGAATTTGCCTTACAAATTTGAAAAATATATTTAGTTAAAAAAAAACTAAATAAAATTTATTTTGATGCTATAGCTTAAAAGTGATACGGTCTATTTAGACGCGATATTTATAAAACTCACAAAATGGTTCAAATGTCCCTCCAATCTACGTTGGCTTTTAAACGCCTGAACCCTTACATGTTCCAAATAGTGTTTAAACTACCGTCCGTCCAAACGTTTAAGGGACAGAAAATATTGAACACTGAAATATAAACTCTCAAGTAGTAGGGCTTGTTACTAAACTCTAGTTAACTTTATGTGTCCCTTAGAACTTTGTCAGTCGTGACTTTGTGTTGAACTGTGCAACCCTTGTTATCTAGTAAACAATGCATTGTTTGCTTATCTTTAAGCCTGATACTAAAAATAAGAACACCTGTTTAACAAAGCTCAACTTCTTTAAGAAAAATATACGTCAATATTGGCTAATTTTGTGCAGGAAAAGGTTTATGTAACTGAATAGTTATGGTAGAGTAAATGTCACACGATCAGTTGACCTTGAACTGCACCACAGGTTACGAGTATATACCTAATGTCGGTACTCAAATGTATACTGTCCTTCGACTGGGACTCGAGGCGTGGTCCTGTAATCCAGCTTCATGGAGGTCAGGTTTTGAGGATGATATAGGTCTAAAGCGGCTCAGATAGTCTCAGTGATCTAATGAGGGATGATACCCGCATCAACACCCACCATCGTTTAGACATATCAGACCATCACCTGCGTGGTTCAGAAGTCACGTTAAACCGTTGGTCCTTGTATTTCCATTGGTCGTTGGGCTATTAATTAATGACCCATTCTAACGAAGAGTCGGCCTTAGTTTGTAACAAGACTACACCTCATAGCTCATTACTACCACTCATCACACTCATCCTTCACCACATATTTGCCTTAAAATACCCTCATGAGAGTAGTCGGCATCTCAAATAGTGATATGGCTTTAGATTAGGTGTCATAAAAAGTACCGATGTAAAGAGCCCAGTAATTATATTAACAATCCTCACTCCTGTTTCCTCAGAGCCCTATCGTTGACGCAAAACGAATTGTTCAATTAAGTCTTTTTGAAGCTGAGTTGAAAGGTTTTGTTTACAAGTTGTGACCACTGTGAGTTGCAGAGTTCAAACATTGGGTAAACTTCAGCGTCAGCTGCGCAACACCGGCCCAGTGTGGTTAACCAATCCCTTGGCCAGGTCTGAGATATACAGGGTGACACACTCACAACTTCACGTAAGGGCAAATATTAACCATGTGCTTCTTAGAAATGACGAACTTGAAATTTGAAACAAAATGTTTTTTAGCTCAATCTAAAATGTATAATGCTCTTTAAAGTCATAAAACAAAGTGGCCCGACAGAGTAGTCAAGTGTTAAACGAACATACTACTTGATCGAAAATTTGTTTTTAAGTTTAATTCACATCAGTGTCGAAACGTCTCCTGATGGTTTAAAGAAGCAGGGTAATTGGTTCATAATCATCTTATTCGAAATAAAAGCCAACGATTCACTTTAATACTTCACGAGAATTAATGGTCGTATTTTATCTTTGAACACACAATATGATGGATGGAAAACAAAATATAGAAATCTTTAATTACCTTATAACTCTGAAAACTGAATTGTTTGCGTTGCTGCAAGATTGAAAGATCCCTAAAAGGTTAAAAAGAATCTACAGTTCATATGGACTGATAGAGGTATACATGGAAAATATAAAAGTTAGTTAATTTTCGTGCAACCAAAAGAACTCAAGAAATGAATCATGCAAAATAAACATGTCACATCACATAAATATACATAACCTTATTTCTCATCAATTACTACTCACTGTTTTTAAATAATCATGTATATCCTTCAATTATAACTAAACCTACTGGAAATGATACTTCTTGTTCTATGTCATACGCTTTATTTTCCAATATAATTGTATTTAATGGCTACAGCATTGTTCAAAAAGGTAGCCTAACTTGAAATTCACAGCAATACAAATGTACATAGAATTCGTACGACACGCATTAGTATAACAATGTGCTCAAACCACCAACAAGAAAATAAAACCACAATTAAACGGTTTTCAAGTAGTTTTAATTAAAGGTTTTTATTTCAATACTGAGAAAGGTTACTTAATCCCTTCATAAAACAAACTGGGATAAGTATTGAATTCGTAGAATATTCCATCTAAAAGCTTCATCTTGATAATACGTTTTAAAGTTAAATCCCCAAAGTAAAACACTTACTAGTAAGTAGATACTGAAGTATGCGAGACTCTGAAAACTTCAGGTAAGACGAGTGTTAGCGTTTGATTTAATTTTAGAAGTTGTAATGGTTTTATAATTAGTTCTAGGAATGTACAGTAAATACTCCTGAGAGAGGTATGGTTTTTGATGGTCAAACCATAGGGGCACCCCACATACCTTTTTAGTGAGGACACTACAGAAAATCAAACACACACTTATAACCATAAAAATAAATAAATACGTGTTTACTCTGTTTAACCTCATTATTACGTAGTATTGTCACCCAAATGTTTCCTTTATCTTTATATTTGAATTTACGTCTTAACGTACACTATAAATACGCATTTGAAATGTAGTAACTTAACAAAACTCGTGTTTGATATATGAAGTAAAATGCTCTTTACAACAGTTACACCCATAGTATATTTACTGTTATGTCTGGTGTATGCAGCTATATTGTAAAAGAAAACAAACAAACAATTTTTAATATAATACTTTGGGTCTAATACTGATGCCCAAACAAATTCGAACTAACGTTAAGCTAAAGTAAAGCCAAGCTAAGACCTGTATAAAAAAAGCTTCAGTTTAGGACCAGTAATGAAATAAATTATCAAAAGAAATTCCGCAGTTGGATTATAAGATATTCTAAGCAACGAAAATATATTAGCTCGAACGAAATGAAAGCTTACATTGTAAATCATTAATAAGGTACCAACTTGTATGATATTTTTTATGACTTGTATGATATTTTTTATGACGCCATGCGAACCGAAAAAACTAGATAATAGTTTTGACAACGGCCACGAAAGCCTAAGAGTTAAGGTGATTGGCCATTAATTGTCCAACCCTTTAGATGAGGTTAAAAAAATGTTTTGTGTAAAAACGTACTGTTTATAACAAGTAGCCTATTCATTTTGAACAGCTCCATATAATTTATGGATTTAAAAACACTTTAAAATTGACTGGTTTTAAGTTATTGTCAAATTTTCTAAAAGTAAACTCCTATTTACCAATGTTAAGAGAGAATATATCAATAGAGTAATATATAAGTCATAACTTCAGCAATAAAATATGCATTCATATTTTGGAGTCGTGTCATTGAAAAATGTGTCTTTTAAAGAAATACTGCTTAAAATGTTTACGGAAATGAAAAGAGAACGAGTACATGAAACTTCTTTAAAATAGCTTGTATCAATTTAAAGTGGTGCTACCATAAAAGATTTTAGACCATACAACCTTCGTCTCAAAAAAGTTAAGAACTTATTAAAACAGTAATTCAGTATGTTTACAGGTTCCAGTTATTGTCTTTTGTTTTAACGAACAAAGAGTTAAAAGTATTTATTTATTTATATTTCGGGCCATTTGTGTCAACGTTTAAAATGACTATGTACACAAAGTCCTCGTTTTCTTAAAAACGTGGTAATCGATATTTTTATTATTGATTATAATCTAGATAACCTTTTCAAAGTTGAAAGAGAGTTTCTTCAAGCTCATGGACATGTGCTATAAACCAGATGAACTATTCAAGCTACAAGATAAAGTGCTCAGCTGCAGGAGTTATGTGGCTGGAATAATTTACAACTATCTGACCCCTAGAAACTGTAGTTCTGACGTCAGAGAGTGGCGTTCAAGTTCCTAACCTAGTGCAGCTAACCACGTGAGTAAGTGATACTGGACACGTGCTATAAACCAGATGAACTATTCAAGCTACAAGATAAAGTGCTCAGCTGCAGGAGTTATGTGGCTGGAATAATTTACAACTATCTGACCCCTAGAAACTGTAGTTCTGACGTCAGAGAGTGGCGTTCAAGTTCCTAACCTGGTGAAGCTAACCACGTGAGTAAGTGATACTGGACACGTGCTATAAACCAGATGAACTATTCAAGCTACAAGATAAAGTGCTCAGCTGCAGGAGTTATGTGGCTGGAATAATTTACAACTATCGACCCCTAGAAACTGTAGTTCTGACGTCAGAGAGTGGCGCGTTCAAGTTCCTAACCCGCGAAGGAACATATAAACCCAATGAACTATTCAAGCTACAAGATAAAGTGCTCAGCTGCAGGAGTTATGTGGCTGGAATAATTACAACCATCTGACCCTAGAAACTGTAGTTCTGACGTCAGAGAGTGGCGTCTGTCCCTAACCTGGTGCAGCTAACCACGTGAGGTGATACTGGACACGTGCTATAAACCAGATGAACTATTCAAGCTACAAGATAAAGTGCTCAGCTGCAGGAGTTATGTGGCTGGAATAATTTACAACTATCTGACCCCTAGAAACTGTAGTTCTGACGTCAGAGAGTGGAGTTCAAGTTCCTAACCTGGTGCAGCTAACCACGTGAGTAAGTGATACTGGACACGTGCTATAAACCAGATGAACTATTCAAGCTACAAGATAAAGTGCTCAGCTGCAGGAGTTATGTGGCTGGAATAATTTACAACTATCTGACCCCTAGAAACTGTAGTTCTGACGTCAGAGAGTGGCGTTCAAGTTCCTAACCTGGTGAAGCTAACCACGTGAGTAAGTGATACTGGACACGTGCTATAAACCAGATGAACTATTCAAGCTACAAGATAAAGTGCTCAGCTGCAGGAGTTATGTGGCTGGAATAATTTACAACTATCTGACCCCTAGAAACTGTAGTTCTGACGTCAGAGAGTGGAGTTCAAGTTCCTAACCTGGTGCAGCTAACCACGTGAGTAAGTGATACTGGACACGTGCTATAAACCAGATGAACTATTCAAGCTACAAGATAAAGTGCTCAGCTGCAGGAGTTATGTGGCTGGAATAATTTACAACTATCTGACCCCTAGAAACTGTAGTTCTGACGTCAGAGAGTGGTGTTCAAGTTCCTAACCTGGTGCAGCTAACCACGTGAGTAAGTGATACTGGACACGTGCTATAAACCAGATGAACTATTCAAGCTACAAGATAAAGTGCTCAGCTGCAGGAGTTATGTGGCTGGAATAATAACTATCTGACCCCTAGAAACTGTAGTTCTGACGTCAGAGAGTGGAGTTCAAGTATTTCTAGTGAGTTAACACTTAATTTGACCTGTGAAACGCTTAGGTAAGTGATGTTAGTTTTCTCAGTCCCTCTCGTCTATAACTTTAGACTAAATTTTTGACCAAAATACATATCAAACTGGCAAACAAAACTATGTTCTAATTTTCGTTAAGTTAAAAGCAACGAGTAGAAACCGATTTGCTTTGAAAACTCGAAATTGTAAGTTACCTAAAAAAACACAAAGTTTTCAGGTAAAGGTTTGGTTCAGACACAACAGATGAGATGAATATAAAAAGCTACATTTGATTAATTTTTCTTTAGACACACCTGTAACAATTATTGTGTTTGGCTTGATGTCGATTTGGTTCAAATAGAAGGTAAGGGTATTACAAAATTAATTTTACAAAACTCTGTGTAGTTATAAGATTTGCCATGAATATTATCAAATAAACCAGTTTACTCATGCTTACAATATAAGCTACCACTTATGTTTACAAGTGTGAACTTATTTCTGTTTTTAACTATACCTATATGTCCTGCTCATGTAGGTCCACAATAAGTTGAGTAGGAATCACAATAAGTATTGGGAAATTACAAAACGACAAAAACTTAGCTTCCTGTGTACTATTATGGATTGTACCAGTTAGTTCTATAGTACGTTAATACGAGTAAAATGAGGAAACTACAGAACTTCAGTGAAACACAAAACACTACCCGCAACTAGTTGTAACAAGACAGTCACTAGGAAGCTGTTACAAAGAGCCAGCTGGTCTACTTAAAATAGCTGATGACAAAACAGGTGTCGAGATATTAATTCCGGTGCGAGGAAACTGAGTCTTTTGGGACCCCAATTTACGTCAGCGTCCTGTGATCTCTATTGTATATGAAAATATAATTTACGTCAAAGCAAACCTGCGAGCATACAAGAATGAACACTGTTCTAATATTTCTATGCTGCAAGAACCACTTTGAGCAACATGCTTCTGGCTGTTATGGAGAAGGACTGAAATATAACGCAAAAGCAGTTTTGATAAACGTTAGTTGAATTAAAACTACTTGTACGTTAAAAAACTGTTAATTTTATTATTTAAGACAAGTTTTATGGTTCCGAATTTGCTTAGGTAAGACTACACAGCTCTTTGCTCTGAGGTTCCTGGCCCCAAACACATCAATTCTTTGGTTTATTTAACTAACAGTTTTTTTTTAGATCATATTTTATAATTTTAACTGTTATACAATAACCAAAACATCTAACATTATTATTATATCAGTGGGTAAGAATTATGAGATGAGTGTACTCGTACATTGTACAATGTGTTTTGTGGGAATAACCATTGTTGGCTTTTGGTTGATGATATTACTGAACATTTAAAAGACTTGTGTATGGTTGGCATATTTCTTTTGGAAACCTCCTTACATCTGTTAAAAAGTCGTGTTTAAAAATTATAACCCTAACAGAACTTTTATTGTGTACACATATTAGTCAATTGGCCATTGGAATACTCATACACTTGTAGGCAGAAATAAAGTCGATGAGAAGGAAATAGTTAAATGATTCTGGTTAAGAGCTAAGTGAATATTACAGCTAAGTGGGTTTGAATGCGAAAACAAACCTACTGAAGCACAAAGGTCTTTCAATTGATTCAATTCTCGAGTTGAACCTGTCGCACCTATCACCAGAATATTAACTTCTATTATTGTGTGTTATACCTGAGTAATTTTTCTTTT
Organism: Matsumurasca onukii; assembly: GCA_018831715.1. Taxonomy (NCBI): domain Eukaryota; kingdom Metazoa; phylum Arthropoda; class Insecta; order Hemiptera; family Cicadellidae; genus Matsumurasca; species Matsumurasca onukii. The sequence continues at coordinate 55,934,975 of CM032058.1, read as the reverse complement.
GCGTTTGAAAGCAATTAAAAGTTTGATGCGTAAGTGTATTAGCTTTATTTATTTATCGTCGTTTACCAGCACATATTAAATTAAACTGTAGGATTGTAATGTTCTAGTAATAATGTTTCAAGTTTTATGACTTACAGTATTAAAATTTCAGATTATAAGATGCGCAGAGTTTAAGCTATTATTGTGGACATTCTCCATCGTTAAAGAGCAGTTATCACGACGTTTTGGGATCTACAATCTGATCCCGTCTTCAGGTAAAAAGTTACCTGAAACCAAACACAGAAAATTAGAAAACGAGCTAGCCCAAAGTAATCAGCGCAAGCTGACCAGCCAAGAGTATAAGATGCGTTTTAGAGCACGTCCAGAATTCTAAGGCAGAATTAGATATTACCAAATCGCTAACCTTAATATTGCTTAGGTATTCGCTACATATTAGTGGATAATGAAAGTGGATGATAACTTAGAAGGAACGAGTGTGAAGGAGCTCTTGACAACATTCAATTATCAGTTTCGTTTTATCCGCGATGCAATACAAGTACCCTTGATATTCAAGTGGTCTCATTCATATGAACACTTTTTAATTCTTCTAGTCCACTCACATTTTATTTCTTTCCTCACAGACTATTTACAATTTTAGTTAGTATTGAGGGTTTAAATAATATATATTCCAGTGAACTTGATTATGTGGCTTTTTATTCGTCAGTATGGCTGTATGTTATTTCCAGATTCTTACATTTAATTTTTTTAATATCATCAATAGATAGAATCAAACTCAATAATGCATTTAGACCAATATGAATTATTTTAGGTAAAGCTCAGCTAATACATCACTTAACAGCACAAAAAAGAATCATTTAACTTTAAAATGCCAATCACTTCTTTTTCTCGCCATACATAGTATGAAAAACTCAACTGGTGAACTTATTTTTGAGTAATTAAGAAATAGTAACAATTCTGCCAACCGAAAATGTAATGCCCATATTATATTTACAAAACATTTAAATAATCAGAAATATGGGAAATTCGCGTTTTAGGAAACCCCTACAATAATGTAGGACTGATAATGCTCAAGATTATACAAAGTGAAGTTTAAAGGGCCCCCACCCCAAATTTGAAAAATAAAACATTTTGAAACTTTAGAAATATTTTAAGTATTCTGTGTTTTTACATACTTTGCGTCGCCCACCTCTCACCCGAAAACCGGGGGGGGGCACAACGTTTTTATATACAAACCCCCTCTCTTGTGGCACCTCAAAAGAAAAGAGGTTTTAATACAAATTCATCGTCGCAAAGAAAAATGTTTTTATCTCGACTCTTTTTTTTTAATACCCATTTAAAATTACAATAAATCAATCTTTAAATGGGTATTACAAGATAAACAAGTTTTCATCGTGTTGTTCAATTTTTATTATAATTCCCTATCTTTTGAGGTGCCACCAAAGGGGTGTTTGAAGAATTTGGGGAGGCCCTCCATTTTGGATTTGGACAAACAAACAACACGTTAAAACAAACTCCAGAGCGCAAAGGGTTTTAAAATATATACTCTTTCGAAACTTTAGGTGGGAGTGGGAATTTAAAACTCACTCTGTATAATAACTTTGCTCAATAGCTGCTTGACATGACCTCGTGCTAGCATAGAATCCCGAGAATTATACACTTTTTAAATCGTGTAAAACTAATTAGTAACTAATTCTTTAATGCTTAAAAATTAATTACAAATTAATTATTGAATTCCGTAGTATTTAGACCACTTAGACAAATACATTTTACAACATCTAAGAAAACCTCATGACATTGTTAACAAGTAGGAAAGCTACATGTAGCCTAGGTCACTTTGCAGTTATGTGGAACAGTGCAATGTTCATTACCAGGAATGAGATTGGGAACATTAATGATAATGAATGTGGCCATAAACCAAGTTGTGGTTTCCAGTATCATGTCCTGTTTAACAGCTTTACATTGGTGTCTCTATCACTAACATTTCCAACTTGATTGTACCGCATATTTCTTCTGTATTAGTTTTTAATTTCTTTTCTTCTGTCTAAATTTCGTAGTAAAAATTCAGAAGTGAAAACTAAGTTCTTTACACAATGACTTTGCTGTAAAGTTACTTAAAAACAGTTTTCTGTTAAGTATACAATGTTTATTTCGTGTTGTTCGTCATACTTTGTTATGGTAATGTCAAGAGCCAGGCTTATGTTATACTTAGTAACACGGTTTTTATTTAGTAGCGTCCTTCAACCAACGATTGTCAACATGAAAGGTCAGAAGAACAGTAACGCAGCCTTCAAGAGGTGATACTACCACCAAGGGGACATGTCAATTTAAGTTCACTGTTAGAACTAGGAGTGAAGGAATAATCTGCTTAAGGTTGAGGAGGGAAGAGATGAATATCCGAGAGCTGACAGGTGAAAATGTAGGCCCAAATAGTGCATAACTATTTCAGTGAAATACGTCGTAAGAAATATGGTATGGACTTGGTATTTTAGGTTTTGAATATATGAGGGGTTTGGCATGGTAGGTGGATGGTATGAGCAAGATGGAATAAAGGGTTATCAAAAGGACTCCTCCATCTTTCCAACTACTAAAATCTTCTGATGCGCAATACACACTTTATTTTAAAAGGTGATTAGGAATTTTACCAAACCCAAAACGATAGGATTTTAGACGTTTGGACCCACAATTCCCATACAAATTGTGACATACTCTCCTAGTTTTAATTGTATACAACATCTATGATTAACCTTTACACGTTTTCTAGTATTATCTCTTTAAGTATTATTATTAACTGCTTACGCTGAATCTGAAAATATTGAAACGCATTTAAACGGTTTGCGTAAGGTTAAACTAGCTTTAAAACAAAACGTTTCATACGTTTTCAAAATTAGCAAAGTAAAATCTTGCAGTGGAGCTTGCTTAACTTCATATTCCTTTTCAATAGCCATGACACTTTTGTAAGCCTAGGATTACGAACCCAACTGAGTTGTAAGAGCAGTATTTAGATCGATTCTCTAAAATAAAATCAACTAAGCTGTAGAGTGTGAAATAAAGTAGCCTATTTGAGCTGATATTCGAATTCAGTTGTAATAACTATTGCCACAATTTATTAGTACAACAATAAACTAGACTTTAGGTCACTTTTGTTTGAATATTCTGTAATCTGGTAGTATGTTCAAACCTTTTCCCTTAAATAAATAAAAAATTGGAAATGTCTCCTTCCTAAGAAAGAAACTAACAGCTATTTTTCCTTTTCACACACTAATTAGAATATTATCAATTTTTATCAGAAACATGTTGTTCTGTCCTCAACGTTGTTTTTGTCGGTATCCAAATCCAATTGAAAGGGTGGTTATTCATCCCAATGTTTTCAGCTTAATTCTGTAAGTGTTCAGTGATCTGCTCGTGTAATCATTCAAGTTACCTTGTTTTCGTGTCTAAATCGTGTAAAAACATGTTCTAGATAAAATATAATAATAACATTTATTGTCTGCCAAACAAATATTTGCATGGGCAGGGAACAGCAAAAATATGAATGTTACAAATTACAAATTTTGAGATGTAACGTCCTATGTTGATGACAATTATTGCTCTCATAAACAAATAGAATAAAAAGTTAAAATTTGATGTTATTTAAAAATGTTAACACATGAACAGCACTGTGGACTTCAAAAGGTTGCAGAGTCTTTACCAGTGTAGATCTTCCCCAGGTTACTACTTCGTACAATAAATGAGTAACAACCGTACCATGATATATTGTCAAAAGAAATTTTGAATCACAAAATGACGCTAGTTGTCTTAATAAAAAGGTAGATTTTGAAATTGTATAAATGTTAAAGGTTTTTGAAATATAAAAACTGTGAGTTTGTATTTTTACTTTGCGACTTATGTTTACGTCTTAATACAAGTAAAACTTGGGGCTGTGAGAGCGGCTTTTCAAAGCCTGTTTACAGCTCAGGTTTTCCGTGGCACTATTTACGTTGGACACATAACATACATAATTACATACAATCATAATAACATATATAATTTACACAAATGATAATATCGGTTATGAAATTAGTAGTATGATTTAGAAAATTCAAGCTGTATAAGTAACTCTAATCACCAATACTATGTATTATTACTTTAGGGTGTCTGAAACTTTAAGTATACAGACTGTACAATATCATTAACCATGACGTCAGGAGTTGATGACGTTATCTGCTTTCTAACAAATGACGTTACTTAACACTTTCCTTTAGTGTTTCTTCAAAACTCCTTCTTAAGATCTTCAGCGCTAAACATGTATAATCTTATGTTTGAATTGATGAATTTTGATTGTACAGTAACAATAAAAACCCCACAGTTAAATATTAAAGTACGATAAATTAAATTCACAACGTACTTTGTGTATCAAAGTTTATAAAGTTGGTGTAAATTATCAATAATCGCAATTAATTTATTCAACCATACAATGTTAAGGTATGAGTATAACAAAAAACAAACAAAATACGTTTATAATAATAATTTTATATAAATTAAATTGAAATTGTATATTATATTTGTTTTGAAATTTAGTAGCAGCTCAGCTGTTGGCAACAAAAGATTTGTATACCTAATGATTTATCCATTTACTACTTATAATATCTTCAACATTGTAAAGGCTTTTGAAATTATAAACGGTTTAAAATCAATTTTAAATGATTCTATAATGTTTCAAACTATTAGGAAGTTTTTTTAATAAGGTTACGCCCACTTGGGAAGGTAGCTGCGAATAAATGTTTAAACCTGTGTTGGTTTGTAAAATAAAACAGGCTAACCTAGTGTTGTGGCAATTAGTTTGTCTACCTTAGGCTAAATGACATTTTGGTTTACCTCGTAGAAAGTGGTAAACAGGCGTAGCGTTTGAACTGTGATCAAATTATAATTCAATTCACCTTACATTATGTTGCTTACACGAAGTAGTTAAACAAAATAACCTTTGTGCGCTAAATTTAGGATGATTATAGCTCAATGTGAAAACAATGTTTTCCCGTGTTGGTTTCTTTGTGAAAAGCTTACGCATTGAAGATATAACTCACTGATTTATGTGTGAAGTGAGTATAAAGAGATGGGTAGAGTTGATTTGACGTCAGCAGGTACATCCGGGATCTGGAACTTCCGGTTGACCAAACAGGAAGTCATCTGTGTCACTGACTTTATTTTGCGAAACTCTTTCACTTATCCAGATTTCTGTATTTTCTGTTTCATCTTAACTTTCACCTAACCCAACCTGATCTAACCTAGCAAAAACTCAGAGTTTTTAATGTCATCAAAGTTATTAAAACATTAGTATTTTTCGCATGATACATTATAAATCACAGACAAAATGCAAACTTGAGTATGTTTACTTTTTAATATTACGATTTTAATACTTAACTTTTTATATTGTTTAAAGTAATTTTCTTTAACTATTCTAGTTAAGCATTATCATCATAATTGACTAATTATTACACAACTAAATATCCGGCATATAGAGTGTAAAAAAGAAAACAGTTACGCGTTGCATATTTCAATATGTTTGATTTTAATACTCAGACTATCAAGGAGGACCCTACTTTGGATCGTTAGACTCATTTGTCTAATCGAGCTTATTTTTGTGATGGTTTGTCTATATTGATCTCCCGAATCAAGGGTCAAATTTCCAAGGATGGCAAGATATTTTTGAGGGGTGCAAAACTAAAGTACAGTAATATTTGCTTTATAAATGCAAGCAAGAATTTAAGGCTACCTTTTAGCTAATTATTTTAAGCTCATGTTTCCTTATAGACCAGCAACAATTGCATATTAGATCGACGTACAAGAAATTTCCTAAAAAGCATTAGTTGAGTGGCATCCCAATTATAGTTACTTGGCAACTTACTACTTTAATAAAATAATAATTTCGGAAGCTGAACAGTGAAACCCTTGGGTTGACTTTATGAAAAACTAAAGTAGTTTCAAGTCTAACACCACCCAATTTGAAACTCTTGACTCTTCCGGTTGAGTACACCTTCAGGAATCAGGTTTGTATAATTGACCAGCTCTGAACAATATGATGCGAAACTTAACACAAGATGGACGAGAAGTTGTTTTGTGAAAACCTAGGAAAATTTTAAAATAGTAACTGAACGGGCTTGTGAGTAAAATAGCAGGATTAGTTTTGTTACTGAGGACAATGCTACACAATCTATTTAAAAAATCTAATGGAGAAAGCAGTATTTCGAATGTTTAAGTTGTTTAGTTCCAAACAGACGTTTGCATAGTGTGAGCAGAAGGTAAATTTGGCGGCATTGTTTCTACCAATAACGACCATTCATTTGACAAACTTACTGTAGCCAAACGTTAGCGTGTTCGTGTATATGCGTTTAAAGATCGCTGTTTCTGTCTTGTAGCAGTACACAGTTAACGTACTCACAATATACATAGAATAACTCTTGTTGTTGTTTTATAATGAGCCAGCATTCAATCATATTAGTACCCATTGTTCAACATATTATTACCAGACAGATTGGAGGCATTTTATTTGAATATTAAACGCGATCTTAGTGGAACAATTTCTCCAAACTGTTCCCAGAGAGGAAGCGGAAGGCAGAGACTGAGAGAAGGTGTTAAGTGACGTCATTTGTCTCAGAACTGATTACGTCACTGGCCTGTGACGTCATCTAATGGTCTCCTGTTGCCGGCCTGTCTACTTACAACAGATGAAGCAGAAGGAAGTGCCGTATTTTTCAACCTCTCAGTTCACCTTCTTTATAATATATCACAGATAAAAACGTTGTTTCTCTTCTAGATTTTTGGGAATAATTCGGGTTCTAACCATCGAGTTTGTAAACAAATCATTGCTAGTTAGAAAATGTTCGCATTAGTTTATTGTACGGGTTTGGGACAGTTGCAATTGCTAGAAAAACGGTTTTTTGTAGAACTTACAAAATAACCGGTAAAAAGGTGATAACTGAGAAAATAATGATTGAATTATCACCAATTTTGTACAATACTAAGAAAACTATTTGCGTATATAATTTTAAGTTTCTATCTAAAGTAGTTCCTTTACACTGTTAAATAACTATTTAAATATGACATATTAAAATAGTTATTTGTAAATAGACATATTAACAAAACTTGCATTTAGTTACAATCGTTGCTCCAACGTTGTGAGCTTGAAGAATTTTACATGCGAACTATTTTTTTCATAATAACAGTTTAAGAAATAGTCACCAATACAAAGGTAACCACACAACGGCTCTTATACAATGTGTGAGTCTAGCGCAATCTCGTTGACCACATATAAGACCGGATGTTAAGGATCTTGAGGCTGACAATCTAGGAATTCCATTAGCTCTCAACCACCGTCTCTCCAGTGTTTCCTCTCCTCCCCCACTCCCACAAACACCTTTTCATCCTTCTTTTATGTCTTAGACACTTCGTTGTGTGTACAATATAACACAATATATTTGTGGTCCATAAACTAACTTCCTATTTGTCAACGCCAACGATTCGACAGTTTAATATTTTTTCGTTTTCTCATTTTTGTTTAGTTGGAATATTGTAATGCCCCAAAATGGCAAAGGATAATAACTAAGTAATAGAGCAAATATTTTACCAATAGTGGTCTATTTATGTTTAGTCCGTTTGAAACAATGTTAATTACATCGAATTTCAATGAATTACTATCCACTGTGCCATAACATAGTGCAAATGAACGAAATACAGATTGGTTCACAAAATCTCAGCTGCTGAACGTCGTTTTGCTTCATATATGGTAGACATAGTTAAAAATATAAAGATATTTCAGTAGAATGGAGCAAGAAACAGCCTCTCATTGGAATTTTCATGACAATTAAGAAGTATTTCAAATAATCCAATAACAAAATATGTTATATTTCTTTATAACTAAACTATAAAATGTCTTATTTGATATTTTTATGTACTTCTCAATTATACCTATAATCAAAAATTCGCAATGGGTTAAAAACGAGAAAAATCAAGTTTAAAATTATAAAATATCAACACGTTGTAAAGCTGTACGGGAACAAAATAAAAACACTTAATTGGATGACCAAGAAGGAGAAAATTGCCTAAAGAAAATAAAGATAACTGTATTATCGGTCAACCGGAAATGCCGAAATCCGGAAGCGACTGCTGACGTCCCGTCTTTTCAGCCTATATCTTCATTTTCACCTTTACATTTTGTTTTCTCATGCTCGTTTTCTGTTTGGAATGTTGTATTAATATTCAGTTTATAAACTTACAATGTTAAAATAACATTTCTTCAACCTATAACATGTAATATTTTACCACGATTATCTTTAGAGAATAACACAATTACGAATTAAAATTTATAAACCTTTATTCTTCTAAAGTAACACTGAGGTAAAGAAAATATAAATGGGTAGTTACTTCCAATTAATTAGCTTTTTTATCTTAAGTCACATTTTAAAATTTATGTTTGTTAGTTTTATGTCGATAATAATTAGAGTTTTAACTTTGGTTATTTCATATGTTACTCACGAGTAACGATAGCTAACAGAGTATTTTGTGACGGTCGTTTTAAGCCATCTTACAAAAGCCTATAGCAGGTGTTACTGTCACCCAGAAGGAAATTAATACTCTAAATTGTTTTTACCATGTCGTGCTTGATGTATAAAGTTTATTCTTTATATTATATTTAAGGTTCTCCAACTTAAATTACTTTCAGGCCAACGCAAATAACTTTTATAGCAAAGTAACAATAACAATGTTATTATAGATTTCCACCTAGTTAGGAATTGTATTGCTTGCAACATCACAGATTGTGAGGGATTATCAAGCTTGACAGAGGTCGCGGGATCGCCGGATATTGATTCAGTCCAAGGCTTTGCAGATGTCACCTAATCTGGATCTGCAATTCAATGAGTTTGTGACGCCCAAACAGTCTCACAGAGCTTGCAGTATTTATAGGTCTGAACTCCCGAGAAGATAATGTCCCTAATATATACAAGTAGAAGTAGTTTAATTAATAGTTCATATCACTCTGGAATTACACTGACCACTCTTCCAAGTACTGTGGCCAGTGATAGCAAAACAAATAACTTCTAGAGTCCAGTCTACAATATCATTTTACTACCAGTTGAGCCGTACTCTGAAAAAGTAACAATGCGGTTGTATTCATGGATCATACAGCTTTTCCATTTGAAAACCACATCTATGAATACTGTATAACTGTTAGTATGCTCAAAAGTGTTAACTTTAACATAGTAATATAACTATAATAGTAATATAATGTACAACAGTGTCAACTTCAATTTAATATGTAATGACGAGAGGAGACTCCTCACAAGAGTGGGAGACAGTAAGCAATAACGGTGAAGCTGGAAATGCATTAAGTTTGAAAAAGTATGTGAGCGAAGCTCTGCGTCACCAAGAGATAAATGCGTTGTTATATCTCCGTGTATTAACAGCTTTTACACGACACTTTATACTCAAGTGCAAACCCTGCTATCTTATGTGTCGCACTTGTGCAGCTTGAAATGTAACTTGGATAATAATAAAAGCAATAAATGGGTACAATGCAGTCCACTAAAGATTTAAATGTTCGTTTCTTTTTCATTTCTCTATTCTGAAAATATTTAAGTCGGACCATGTCAAAGAAATAGTGTTCCTTAACATTTCGGGTAGTGACCGAATTCCTCTTTTTGTCAGGAAGAAACCTAACCTTGCATTACGTTATAGCTAACACTCTACCTGATACATAGTCTAAGAAACATGATGAATAGTATTATATGATACAGCTATATCGTACCCTGAACCAGATATTATCAACTTTAGCTTCTCAACTCTTCATCTTACAAAAGGCCAATCTTGTTACAATATGAGAGTAATTCATTATACATATCATTCAGGTAAGTACAGAATGCGTTCAAATAAAATACAAAATTTTACAAATCGTCATTTATTCCAGACAAAAGTGAGGTTGAAGTTTATTCTTTGTAATCCTGATATTCTAAGTTTAGTTTAATGTGACATATTACAATAAATATAGATATTTATTCTTGATTTGCTCTGCTTTTTGTGGTATTCATTACTATAAAATAAAAGCATTTAGTACTTGTTTTATTTAAAAACTAAAATTTGGTAAAAAAGTACAAAATGCTTTCATTTTATAGGTTTTTACAATATTCAAAATACTGCAAGTAAGACTCTAGCCTAAATGGGTAATTATACCTGTACCTTTCTATAAATTTCTAATTGCATAAAACGAGCTTTGGACAATATAATATTTGTGGTTAGTTTTAAATTGGTTTTAAAAATAATAACGATATCAGAAAGTTTTTTATACCGGGTGATAACAAATGAACTAGACAACTTCAATAGCCTCTACAAAATTAAACTGGCGTATTTCAATATTGTAAGTTATATAGGACGGTGTGTGGGGAATTTCTTACAGTTTATGTTGGTACAAGTTTCACTGGCACTCAGACGTCAGAGGGTATCTGGATGAACATCTTCCTAGACCGATGGATCGGCCGTGCAAGTGAGGACAACGTTGTGTTTCAGCCGTGGCGACCTCGTAGTCCGGACCTAATGCCCTGCGACTATTTCTTATGGGGCTATGTAAAAGACAGAGCTTTTGTACCACCGCTTCCTGATGATATCGATGATCTTAAACAACCAATCACAAAATAGGCTCTTGCTACAGTTTACTGTGAGATGCTTAGCCGTGTGTGGTCAGAATTTTACTACCGTGTTTATATCTGTCGTGTTGCAAATAGTGAACACACCGAAAATCTGAAAATATTAAAAAACTTAAAGAATTCGTCTATATACTCATGGAAGTAATGATCTAAACGTTTAAATAATACATTTTCTACGATCTATCCAAACTGTATATTTTATTTGTAATCACCCTGTACAATATTCTACTGGCATTAACAGAAAATGTATCACATAATTGAAGTCTAAAGTAGTTTGGTGGGATATAGTTTTATTTCGTGTGTTGTGTTGATTATTTTGAACATTTTTCATATCAATAGCCCTAAAGAACAACAAGGTTTCTAAAATGTACAGAGAGCATAAAAGCAATATGGATAAGGACTTAAAATATTCCCTGCAGGCTTCCAAAACTAAAACCCACCAATTATTCGAATTTTTCTTTTCAAACAAAAATCCTGCGAACGTTTCTTTTAAAGGAATTACCCCATAAGCATAATCCTTAAGATAAATGGGGAGGGACTGATCCGTAATATTCGAATTTTAAAACACTTTGGCTGCAATGGAATGACAGATGTCTTAATAAAAATACCAAGCTCTTTAAGCTCAGTTTAGCTGTTGCCAATAAAACTCATAGTTGTCATCAGCGTATAGTAAAATATTGCAATTGTTTATATTATTACCAAAATCAATTTCTGTGCCTTTATTAACATATGAAATAAATAATGCAAAACCAATGCAAAAGAGTACTTGAGGTACTCTATAATTAAGGTCTAAACCATTTGCTAATAATTTATTTTCAATTTGTACTTTGTGACTTTTGTTACTCAAATTGATATTAAACCAATTTTAAGAAATGCCTCGAATTCCATTCATGTGTAGGATATCAAGTAAAATTGAATTATTCACACAATCAAAGGCCTTTGTCAGGTCAAGAAAGACACTTAGGGCTTTCCTTTTCACACTTACGTTTGAAGCAGTAACATCTCTAAAAGTGGTTTCATTTTATGAAAAGGGTTACATGCAAAGTATTGATCGCAGGATATTGAGTTTTTCGCCATTTTACTGGGATTTTTATCCTCAGAGCTCTATGATAATGAATAAAGTATATTTGTACAACGCCTGACCTCGTATTTTCAAGCTAAGACTTTCAACTTTAGGTTCGTGAAGGTGTTTGCGTTTTAGTGGTTACAGTAACCTAGATACAACCGTGCATTGAAATAGGGTTATTGGTACGGTACAATTTTACAAAATGGCATAGGATAAAATTGATTTTCCTTCCAATGATATTTATCTTGCATTATTTAGATACTTGCCTTTTATACGTGGCTGCAAAACATGATTTACAATAATCTGTGTATACAATTTAACTAATTAACTTATCTAATTAGTTCCTATCTTCATAACAGCTGTGTGGTTTTGACATATCTAATTAGCCAGTTGCAACAATTAAGTTGGTATTAAATGGAGCAGTATTGCATCACTGTACGTTATAGATTAGAACATTACAAAGCATTTGCCATATGGATTAGTTGCTTTAGGAGCACAATTATGTCACATCATTTCAACGAGTTAGAACCTCCCGATCTTCTGATTATGTATACTGTAAAGTTGATTGATTATGAAATAGTAATTTGCATCACTAGACTTTTTTCATAAAACTCAATTTCAATATTCAGGGTGTTGTCAATGATGTTAAATACTAGTATGCTAGGTTAATTGTTACAGAACCTACTGTTATTATCAAAATCCACTCATTTATTGACTTATATGGTTTTTATATTCCGGAACCCATTTAACCTATTTATCACGTGTTGAAGATGTGTTATTTTCTACGTGTTACAAGACCAAAATGTAAAAAATAAGATTAATTTGTATTTAATACTCACCAATTATTATTTATTCTTCAAAGTCAATATCCTTCGTAAGTGTTTGTGTACTATGAGAAAGGCTCGTCTGAACACTAAGGCTATAAAAGTGTAAATATACTGCGTTAGAGCGAGCTGGTCTCAGTTCCACTCTACCAGTCCCAAAGCAATCCACTGATATCACTTAATATCTATAACACTCTTCCACCACTCACACACTGTACCTGAGGCAGGTGGTATGTAAACTCCCCTAAAGAAACTTAAGGAATACTGCAATGTCCATTAAGTCATAAGAAGGAAAATGTAATTAAATCATGGGGGACAAATGTAGTATCACGAGTAATATACAGGGTCAGGCAAAAGTGTGGAAACGCCTTTATAACTTTTGACCAGTTTTTCAGCGCAACCAAACTCGGTATATTTTATTAGAGAAAACAAAAGTACCTTTTAATGCATACTGACACTTTGCCTCAGTTTTCAAAATGGGGTTTGGGGGTTGTGTCAGTATGCATTAAAAGATACTTTTGATAATTTTAATAATATGAACCAAGTTTGGTTGTGCTGTAAAAACTGGTTCAAAAATTATATAGGTGTTTTCACACTTTCGCATAATACAAATCTGTGTAACTTAAAATGGACGCAATTTCTTTTTGGGTAAAGATAGAGACGTATAGTTTTCAGCATTCATCAACATCTTCTAATACCTTCAAAATGAGGTGTCACTCGATGGGGCTTCCCCAAGAAAGTTATGGGGCTACCCCCTAAATCCCCCATTTTGAAAACTGGGGCAAAGTGTCAGTATGCATTAAAAGGTACTTTCTCTCCTAAATAAAACCGATTTCGGTTGCGCTGAAAAAAACTGGTTAAATAGTTATAAAGGCGTTTTTACACTTTTGCCTGACCCTGTATATTCAATGTAGGAAAGAATA